>CAJHZI010000495.1:510000-887500 GCA_905160935.1 Enchytraeus crypticus | reverse complement strand
GAAAGGCTTAGCCCTTTTGGTAACTTTTGGTCAACAGAGTATTCATACTGAGCAGGAAGTTGATGGAATAGGAATATATATCTAGGACCAGCCATGCAAGAGAACACTCAAGTTGAACAGTTTGAAAATATAAGTACATCAAAATATAAATATAGCAAACTAAATGAACACTAATGTAGTTCCAGCTCACAGTAAATGAAAAATGAGAAAAATCTGGCTAATGATTGATTTAGGTGAATACTTTTAGAATACTAATACTTTTACTAATAACTTAATAAATATACTTTTAGAATAATAAATCAAGAACTATATTATATATTCTATAAATTATATATTACTGAATGTACTTATACCTCTAACAAATCAAAACCTCACTTCAACCAAACCAAAACCATTGTTTAATCCATTTCTTAACAAAAGCTAAGGCATTTCTGAAATCTACTTAATATTAAAAAACCATGCTCAATTTCATATATATTTTATAATTACATTTTGCCAATGACCATATTGGCAATACAAACCAGAATAACTGCCGGGAGCTTTGATATGAGGATTGGAGTACATGTGGTTTAACGTCGCCCAATAATGTTCGTCGGGGCTAAACGTCTTACGCGACCATTCCAGCAGATTTGCTGCAGCCTTATCCTTCAAAACAAACTCGATAAACGCTCGGCTAAAGATCCCATAGGCACTACCTCTAACTATGTCGATATTATTAGGAGGAGGCGGATTTTGTCCTCCAGTTTTATTGACGGTATTAGTTTTCAAATTTTCGGCCCATTCCAGTTCAAATCGATGTCGAAGAATTCTCCTACCATATATCCCTTCGATGTCGTTACTGCCGTTATATATTCTCAGTATCTTCACCATTTCTTCCGGAGTTTGTAACGGATATGACAGAGCAGCTAAATTTATAATATATTTCCACTTTATTCTGTGTTTTACAAGATCCTTCATGCAGTTCAGATCGGCTTCCAAACGACTATATCCAGCGTAGATTATCCAAACGGGCTTAGTGGCTAGGAACACATTGTCGAAACAATTAACCAGAGATTTCACAGCATTTTGTAAAGATTCTGAAGATTTCTTATCTACGTGAATACAGTAAACGTTATGAGGACGATAAATGCTGCGGAGAAGTCTTTCAAATTGCTCGGATTCTTTATGGACCAGAATGCTAAACGCTATTGGATAATCCAACGATTCAGAGTACGTTCGATGAACGTCATAACGGTCCTTCAGAAAGGCAGTACAATTGCTCGTAGAATTGATCAAATCAGCATCTGTCTTTTTAACGTACTTGTGCCCTTTCATAAAAATTCGTGCATATGCATTTATCGTTGGGTCGGTGTCTGAAATGATATTTCTACATGTGAGCCTCTTGCAGCTGGTATCCTTGCAGCCTGACTGCAAAACATAGGGCGGAATTTCATCTAAAGCATCGGAAGCGCAGGAAATATTCTGCTGTAGAGAAGTCGCAGAGGATTCAGACATAGAAGAAGACGTCGATATGAGAGACTGCAGTAATTTCATCTCATCATCGCCATTTGTTCCATTTTGGCCGACATCACTGACGATATAAAGTAATTTGGCAGAAAAGTACAAAGCAAGAATGAAGAGAGAAAGCGTTAAACGACGCAACGAACAACCGGATTTCATCATTATAACAATGCAGTCAGTGGACAAAATATGAGAAGTACAAGGCAATCGTAGTTGACATCTTTACATCTTCAGTAGTATAAGTGACTAGCAGCAATCAGTCAGTAGTTACAAAAAATAGTAGTTACAAGTTTGAATTCCTGGTAAAGCTGAAAAGTTAGATATGATCATTATTTATTAAACTAATCAATACTATTCACCATATTATAACATACCATGTTGCTTTTAAAGTATTTCTTGAATATATATTAGCATATTGGTTAGCATATTGGAATATGATTGGAATATTCCCATCCCACTACTTCATTTCTACAAATTATATTTTTAACAATTCAAGATTATAAATCTTCTGCTTTCAAACATAAATATTCAGTACTACTTCTTTGGTAAGTCCAAAGAAGAGCAAATGCCTACCTTATTAAGCATTCAATAATTTCCTCACTGCTTTTAAAATAAAAGTGAAGCTTATAGAAACATTAGAAACTAAGAATTAGCTAAATCAGTCAAGTGCCAGGGACAGAGATACGGAATAGTCAGCTTCAAGATTTAAAATAGATTCATTTGCTTATTATCGTAAAATGTTGTAAAGTAGAATTAGGCACATCCGCATCCATGTCATATAGCGAAATATTGACGCTAAACCTGAATTAATATAAATTATAAATACGTAATTATAACTTTTAAAGCATTTCAATTTCATTACATTTATATTTTAATATTAAGACAAATTACAGTTATAAGTTGCAATTGCATAGCCTACTTTAAATTCTGATGTACATAGCTTCAAAAGCAATATCTCAGTTCAAATATAGTCGAATGATTTTCTATAATCATATCTGTCAATTTAATATTCACATTTATATAGTCATGGGCAACTACATCAATTATCCAACAACAATCACGTTACTGAGCATTGTAATGTCCGAAATCTTGTTCTCTGATCAGTACAACCAGATGTAGACCCTACAAACTAGGGAACAGCCATTTACTATCTTATAGTATCTCTTGAATTTTTGATAATTAACAAGTTAGTTATCCACGGCTACCTGTCCCAGATTTTGTCTATCGGGAGTAATTCTACGAACTCAACAAATCTCTTCTCAATTTAATTTCTTTCTAATATTTCAAATTTAACAACTCATCGTTTAATATTTCATGATGTTATCAGCCTCTACACGTTAAACTATCTAACATATTTATTTACTAGGCTAACACGAGATTTTTGACGGAAATACGTACACCATAACAAGATACCTAGATAATCAAATTTTTGTGACCCCCTCACTAAACAGAGTAGTATATTAGAGCCCTACAATGCCTAAAATAATATACTCTAGGCTAAATGTCCTTATATTACAATAAATAATCAGCTATATGTTTTATTTTCATTTATTTCAAATTCTTACAAATATTTGTTATTCGCCTAATTTCATTTATTATCGTCCACTGTGTAAACAAACAACAGGTCAACAGCGCTAGCAGCTGCCACAAAAATAACTAAAATTAATGTGTGTGTAAAGCCATCATTACTCTAACGTAACATAACAACAATTAGAGTGCTACAGTCATCAATGACAACATCGAGCACTATTGAGACAAAATCAAGCCGGCGAGCATAAAGAAGATCCAAAAACAGTGCAAATTCCAAAATCCAGATAATCAGTCCAAAGTAAGGTGAATTAAAGAAAAGGAGGTTTAGGCGCAGGTCGCTGCTCATGGACAACTGGATGGAAAAAAGAAATGGAAAAGATAGATCTTCAACTGCCTATGGAACAGCTCATAGGAAAGCAAAGGCCGATGTGCTTCAAATGAAGATTTCCGAAGATTTGATGGAAGAGAATTCCAGATCTGCGGAATTCTCTTCCATCAAATCTTCGGAAATCTTCATTTGAAGCACATCGGTGTAAAGATTGACAACTAAGGTGTAAAGATTGATAACTTTATTTATTAAGGGGTACTGGATTGAATCTAAGTCTTAAAAGAGAAGTGAACTGTTGGTAACTCCACCTAACAAAGTTATTATGTCGTACGTGTTCTCACCAGCGAATTTCCCACACTTTCCATTTTACAATTCCATCACTGGACTAGTAACGCTGGTTACACAGTAGTCATTCAATATCATACACTCATAACACTTAGAAAAAGATACAAACATATGCATACACAAAGGATAAAAGGCACATAGATCAATTAACCTGCGTACCTACTCATCATAAGAACAATGTATAAACTCGATGCATTTTTTCGATACATATCTGATCTATTCATGAATGCGTTCACTGAGTCTGTCTTTGTATATTTAGAATCTGTATCCCTAGTTTTATCATTATCCGATAATTTGAAAAAGTTCTTTTATTAAAATAAAATTTAATGAAAATTACGAATTAATTTATTCTATACCATTTTTAGTGTTTAAGCAAGAATAATGTCTCAATAGCGCAATGGTTAAGGGTGTAGATAACGTCATGAAGTTCTAAATGACAGACCCTAAGGTGAATTGAACTCTCGTGGGTTCGAATCCCAGCCGCGCTGATCTGAGAGTAAAATCTCGGACATTCACTGGACTGGCAACACGGAAAATGGACTAAATTGCCTAATGGATATAACATGTGTTATTATTATTATTATTATTCATGTGTTGTTGTCTGTCTCATTAATCTTCTTAGTATTCTATGGTAGCGCTGACAATCACAAGATAAATAATAATAAATAAATATTCGCCATATTGACTACAACAATTCCAGTTGCTCGAAATGGTAAATATTTGACTGCAATGATTCTGTCTAATTTTCTATTTGCCTGGGTGTAGCAAGTTCTGTCAGCAGTTATACCAGTGCACTGAAATTTATATTACACAAAATCATTAAATTAAAATTGACAGCTAGCAATCGTGCACATTGGCTTTTTTAGCCGGACCCACCCCCACAAATTGAAATTTGTCCTCTTGCTGCTTATGGTTTGTGTTTTATGCAATAAAATTTCATATTAAATGCACCCTATGAATAGTAATATATACAGAGTCGTAGTGAATTATAAATTTTATACTGTATTCTGTCCTTATATAAAATTAATACTTTAGTTTGCCCTTACATAACTAATTTGCTGTAACTGATTTTTATTTAGTCTTCACATGCAGCTGTCCTTCGCATTTTGTTTGGCTTGTAGACGAGTGAGATTTAATAAAAATTGTTAAATTAGCGTCTGTATGCAAAGACCGTGAGGAGAATCTTCACAAGAAAATATATGTTGGGCTACATTATATTATTTTGTTTTAAATAAACAGAAATAAATTCAAATGTATTTTAAAACTTTGCACTAGGACTGCGATTCTGTCAGACTGTCGTATACTGAAGACTTTTATCTATAGCTGAAGCATGCATTAGATTTTGATATTTATGAAATAAAACTGATAGTTTCAAATCCATGTACATTGTACATGCTCAGTTGTTTATTAAATTGTTATTATTTGAAATTTAGTTTGCTTTTTGAACATCCATTTGATTATGCATTCTGAGTAAATCACCCTTGATGGAGTGATTTAATATCCTGATTTGCTTATCTTTGTTTTAATAATATCATGTTATCATTTAGGTACTCTTTCTAATCTTTAAATGTTATGAAACCTTTGCTTCATCATTTACATATCCATAATTTTATTTAAAGTTTGAAGAACATCCTTAATTTCTTGCAGTAAGCCATCTGCTCAACAATGAAACATAACAAAAGTTTTCATCTAGTAGATTAAAAGTGTTAGTAATATTATTATTAGTATATTATTATATTATTACTGTACTATTATTAGCAGTTTTGATCTAAAAGAAAAGAAAAAAAAAGAAAACTGATCTACTGATCATGTGGTGATACATAGAGTTGTGCTAATGATACAGTTATGAAGCAGATATAGGTGTGATAAAGCTAAAGTCGAGGTAAGGTTAACATCAGTTTCCTCACTCGAAAGCGATGTCAGTGACGGGTGAGCCCAGGATTGGAACCCCTCACGTACTGATCCGCGGTCGAGTATCCTATCGATTTTGCCACTGGGTCCAGCCATCGATAGTAATCAAGTTTTGATATTGATAGTGATAATAGTAACTATAGTTGTGACACTGATATGAGTTATTAGTTTGGAATCTTTGAAGCTTCAGCTCTGCAGTATGACAGACTGTGTTCAGCAAACCATGTAATAGAGCCTGAAGTAGATTTATAAGCCTGAGATAAATTTTAGATAAATTCTAAGGATATACTTTGACATCCCGGATAAAATTGCTGTATGAAACGTTTATTCTTCACATTTTAAAGTTAAATGTTGATCGTATATTGACATTGCAATTGCTGAATCAATCGACATAATAGTCGGTTGAATATATAAGCTGTTGACAAATGTATTACGATAATAAACACTGTCTTTACTCTATTATGTTTTCTTTTCTTAGTTAATATTTAGATATTTTTCATTTTTGAAGTTAGCATGATAATACTTGTACTACAACTGGTAGAAATATTCTTAAAATTAAGATATTTAATTATCTGTTAAAACTATATGATGTTTCTCTTTCGTTGTGCTTATAATGATGAAGGGATTGATCGTACTCACACACACACACGAACACACACACACATACAGGCTAATGCTCACTCTTACATACGCACAGAGATGCACACACATACACACACACATACTTGCATGCACAGAGACACTCCTATATACCTATATTATATAATAAAGCTTTTATCATAAGCACAATTCTACTATGAAGAAACTTGCTGGATTTTCTATCTGTATTTCTATCTTTTTAATTTATAACTGTGCATTCTTATACATAATATTCTTTGAAATGTTAGTTTATAACTGAATGTGTTTGCTCAGTATGTGCCTATAGGCAATAATATCTGTCTACTGACTGTTATTTTAAGTTATTTCATTTTTAATTTAAGTTTGTTATGAACAGTAAAGTTTGTTATGAAGTCCTTTGTTATGACTCTGTCTCTATTCAAGCTATGTTACTGTTTAGTTTGCACTATGTAACGCCATGTATGTCTTTGTTTTAGATATTATTTGCTGTCTCACAGAATGTCACTTGCTGTAAGTTTTCAAGCAGCTTTCAAGTGCTTTTTTACTATGTTTGCATTTGCTTCTTTAGTTAAGATTTTGGTTTCTTAGCTTTTAAGTTTTTTTCTCTAAAAGATTTTATGTAGGAGCAGTTTGCAGGGGAAACTTTGCTTCGGAAAGTTGACATGACAAAGTCTGCATCGGAAACTTGTCCTATTTCGTTGATTATATGTCTACTAACTCATCTTTGCTTTTTTCCCATTAGTTGTTGCATAGTTTCACTGACCAGCTTGTTAGTTTAATTGGATATACTATATAAGGAACTTGGAGGTAAGACGATGTAGTATTAATTCATTTTTAAATTATAAAGTTAAATAGAAGCTTAAGATAACATTTTATTTTGAGTTTTCTCCGCTGAATGTTGAAAGTTTACTTGAATATTAACTTAACTTACTATATTGTTGGCTCAGGAAGACTTGTAACACCTGTCATATTGTTTGTAAAAAATTTGCTATCACTTCCTCTAATGAGCTCGGGGAAAAAATATATTAAGTCTGTGGCATAACTATAGCTAAAAGGTTTTTGATATTCTGTGGTAGTTTCATATTTTCTTCATCTATGTCTGCATTGGTGGGCTCTTACTAAGCCTTGCAGTTTCAGTTTATCTTTTCTTACTTTGTCTAGAAGCCTAATTAAACATGTTTTAACTTTTTTGTTAACCATGGTTTGTAGGCCTACTTATAGTTATATTTATTTAGTTGCATACTACCATTTGCTTTGTTAATAAAGTCACTGCTTTAAGTTTTAGAATCATTTTTGTTAGTATTTGTTTATTAATTCATTCTCCAGTATTTTGCTGCAATTTATGCTGCTTTAATGTTTTAAATTTTGAGATTTAATTTATTAAAAGTTAGATTTTTAAAATAGGCATGATATTGTTCTATATTGATCAGGCTAAATGCTAATCTAATTTTGTTAGTTGACTTTGGAATGGGTTTTTTAAATTTAGGATTTTACGCTGTGTTTGTAACCTCTTATTTTGTTCGTTGGCGTGGATTTGGTTACATAGTCCTCGATGTTGTCATTGACGACAGTAGCACTTTAATTGTTGTTGTTGTTAATCACAATTAATAACACTTTTAGTTAATTATTAAGTTCAATGAATTAATTAGTTAACAACACTTTTGGATTCGAAATAAAATGAGAAGCTGTGAAAGGCTATTTCTGAACTAAATTTCAATTATGTTGCATGTTGAATATGGAAGCGGTAAATTGCCTTCAAAGCATATTTCTTACATTTAGCATGTTCTTGCCGTATCATATTCTGATCATAATCTTCTTAGCATATGCTTACATTTAGCATGTTCTTGCCTTATCATATTCTCACCATAATCTTCTTAGCATATTCTTACATTACCTTAAAATCTTTTTCTTGAAGAAATATAGGTTCTAGTAATATTCGACGAAGAAATAATTTTGGTTCTAAAAAGTTATACAGGCAATATTAATATTATAATACACTTGTAAGGCAATATTAATATAATTACTGGCAATATTAATATTATAATATAATTTTAATGACATTTATTTGTTTTTCTCTAATTCATATATTATTATACAGACACTGAAATTTTCTCTTGTGTGATAGTTTAATATGTTATCTAGAAAAGCATTTAATGACAGATTGAATTTTTTTAAATTTATAACATTTGTTTCTACCTAGGTCTTTGCTGTAACCGATGTCACGATATTAAGTTACTTTTTAACGTGTTGCAGAGTTTTTTTGGATTTGGTTCAAGCGTTGACGTTGATATAGTGCTGGATGGACAGGAATCTCGCAAAACTGCAGAGATCAAACTGGAGGATGGGAGAAAAGAGAAATATTATCTCTATCTCGATGGAGAGACGATATCTGGAAAGGTTTGTTTCCGGGAATAATGTGTCATTAATCAGCTGCGACTTTTCTCCATATATTCATTGTACTTTGGACTGATTTTCTGGATTTTGGAATTTGAACCATTTTTGGACCTTCTTTTTGCTCGCTGGCTAGATTTTGTGTCAGTAGTGCTCGATGTCGTCATTGATGACTGTAATTGTTGTTGTTATTGTTAATTCATCACAGTGCCATCTCTTGTCAAACCTAAAATATTGACGATAGATCAGCGAATACTATGCTTATGATATGATGGCATTGACTAATAAATGTGGTAGTTCAAAGGATGAGTATTTTTCTGAGCATTAAGTTTAACTGAATGCTTTTGGAATATATTGAAGGCATAGCTCTTATTGTGAACTAGTGGATCAGTGCAGTAAATATGAGACTAATTTTATAAGTATATTCCTTAAGCCTGAGAATTACAAGAGAGGAGAGAGAAGGGAATGTCGTGTTATTTAATCTAGTGATCAATGTTTGAATGGTCATGGTGAAAATGTGAGAATCTTAGTTCCAACGGTTATATACCAACAATCTGCCTTCTTTACAATCTGTATTTTGTCTTTAAAGATAGAACTGAGTGTATAAATGTTCTCTAGTAAGTTCTACTCTTTAGAATAAATGAGAAATTTATAAGCTAAATTTACTGCTAAGTTATTCTTATTTTTATTCTTTAATATAAATCTGTTGAAGTTTCAATTGTGTTCACTTAAAGATTTGATAGGCTGCAGAAGTTACCACTTGTTGATTTGTTAGGTTGCAGAAGTTACCATTTGATGATTTATTAGACTGCAAAAGTTACCACTTTGTTTTCAATTGATGATTTGTTAGTTTGCAGAAGTTGTCATTTAATGTAATTAAAATGATTAGGTGAACGTAGTAATGAAGAAACCAGGCTCTAAGGTTGAGCACAATGGCATGAAGATAGAATTCATCGGCCTCATAGGTGAGAAGTTACTCCAGTATTTAATTATCTTATTTATTAGTGCTCAACTATAGTGCTCTTAATGACTGATTGAGCAATTGATTGATTGATTGTATAAATTAATACATGATAGTTGAATCATAGTTACTATGATAGTTGAATCTTATTTATAACATAGGTAATATATAGGCAACATTTGAATAACATATCACAGACTTCAAATAACCTATCAAATAAGAATAACATATCACAGACTTTATTTGAAATTTACCCAAGTGAACGACAGCTTCACAACAACGCATATTACATTAAGATTTAATGAGAATTGGCGTGCTATTATGAGCTAATGCAGAGTTCCCTCAGTAATATTGATTGATTAACTCTTTGATTAATTTATGATTGTTTTTGATTCTTGTTACAGAGTTATACTACGACAGAGGCAACAGATTGTTTCTGATTCTTGTTACAGAGTTATGCTTCCCCGTGTTGTGTCTGAGTTGTTTGTAGAATTGACCAATCGGTGACTGCATGTGTCGTAGAAGGCGACTAAAGCACCAAGATCCACATCAACGTTAGAAAGAGCATTCGGTTGGTGAGCGCCAAGGCTCCAGAAATTGCTACAAAAATTTAAACGAATGGAAAAGTGTCAAATAGGGGATTGGCTGGTGGTGTGGTGTAGGACAGAGAGGATTTGAGACGGTCTATTTGTATCCTGACCCTGGTTAAACTGGGATTCAAGGGAAGATGATGATGATGTTACAGAGTTATACTACGACAGAGGCAACAGACATGAATTTACGTCGCTAGTTAGAGAGCTGGCGCGCCCTGGTGAGTTAACGCAGAGTGTCAGCTACGACTTTGAGTTTGTTCAAGTGGAGAAACCGTACGAGTCATACACGGGTACCAACGTTAAGTTAAGGTCTGTTTTTAACTATTTATTTGTTTCTGAAATTATAGGTGGCCTTTCGACGTTTGGGAACTTTTTCTTCTTCTGATATTTCAGACTGTCTTTCAGCCGGTTACTCGGCTAATTATAATATATTTATCTCAACGTTTTATCGAATAAGAGAAATTTTAACTCCAGCTCTGATATTAAATGATCCTTGTCTTTGTAAAACTCATATGGGAAATAATTTTCAAATAGCATTACTGCTTTGTGAGTGTTAGTATATAATAATAATAATAATAATAATAATAATAAAGGTTTAACATCCGTTTCCTCATACAAGGATGATGTCAGGGAAATCATATGTCACTACAAATCGATTCACCCCAATCGATCTGAAAAAACATGTGCTGAAGAGAAAGAAAAAGATTCTAAACTGTGCCGGTCCGGTATTATGTAGTATCAACAGTAGCAGCACCGATAAACTTATTTAGTATATTTAATTAAACTATCCGGTATTATGTAGTAGTATGTTGTAAGTTGCTCCATGCTACTTACATTCAGACCACTTCACTTTGCATAACTCTTGGCTTATGAGATCATAATATAATACAACGTTTTGATACAGAAAAAATTCGGTGGACCTAAACTGTAAACGTTAGCATTGTAATTGCATTGACATTACCCCGTGATGTTCACTTATCCAGACTATTCAGTGTCGTACCTTTTTACCTGCTGGATATCATCATGGATGCTGTAGGTACTTCCTGCGCTTCACGATGGTAAAGCGGCTGAGTGACCTGGTGAAAGAGCAGGACATTGTAGTTCACACGCTCGCTCATTACCCGGAGCAGAACAACTCCATCAAGATGGAGGTCGGCATAGAGGACTGCCTGCATATAGAGTTTGAGTACAACAAATCAAAGTAGGTGTTTTTATTATACAGATGTTTTTAAACTCAACTAAATTAATATATAATATAATATAATACTATAATAATAATATTAGATATATATATATATATATATATATATATATATATATATATATATATATATATTATATATATATATAATAAATAAATATATATAATATATATAATATCATCATCAATCATCATCCTCCTGCCTTGAATCCCAGTTTAACCAGGGTCAAGATACAAATATTAATAATAATAATATATAATATAATATAACGTAATATAATATAATATATATTCATATATAATATATATATAACATAATATATATAATAACTATATAAATATGTATATATAAAAAATAAATATATATATTATAATAACAATATAATACTATAATAATATATAATATAATTTTAAATAATATTCTTAAATTTGTATGTAAAGTTTTCTGTCCCGTTCAGTCCTACTGAATGAGTGTTCATGGCAGTCGTATAGATTTCTTTGAGAAGTTCTACCTTGTCGAAGATGATAGTTGATTTATGAATGTGATTTTCAAAGTAGATTTGTTTCATTTCTGCCTCCGAATCAGCTTTCATTTTCATTTGTGAACTATGTGCATAGTTTTCAGATGGTTGCCTCATAAATCTTTCCATACAATGTCGCATCAAGTGAGCTTTTTCGCTCTCTTAGTGCACTGTCTACTGGCAGGTCCATGGTATATAACGCCTCCACTCACCTCTATCTTCCTTGTTCCACTTCATGTCCACATACGAGTGGATCTGTAAATCATCTATAACATTCCTTTTGTTATACAATTATTCTTGGAGGATTTTTGCTTACGACGAGGCAAATATGCCCTATGCCTTCCTCAGTTTGACATTTACTGGGCAGGGGCGTCATTCCCTGAGAAAACAATCGTGTTTGCTCAAAACAAGCAAAGCAAGCTTAGGCGTTAGCGTAAGCGTTTTATAAGAAAAATGGTAATACTTGGTACTATTTATAACAGTTTGATAGTTGGTTTGATCGGTCGATTGATTGATTGATAGCACTTATGAGGCAGAGTATTATTTGTAATATGTATTGGCGGAGTGACGCAGGTACCACTTGCATGAAGTGATAATTATAATCTATTGAATGATTGATTTATTTATATATTGACGCTGGTACCGCTTATAAGATGGGATAGTTGGTAAGATCTATCGATTGATGGATTGATTTATTGATTGATTGATTGGTCCAGGTATCACTTACGCGATGCGATCGTTGGTAAGATCTATTTAGTGATCGATTGATTGATTTATTGATTGATTGACTGATGCAGGTATAACTTACGCGACGTGATAGTGGGTAAAATCTATTGATGGATTGATTTATTGATTGATTGATTGATTGATTGATTTGTGCTGGTATCAATTACGCGACGTGATCGTTGGTAAGATCTATTGATTGATTGATTGATTTATTGATTGATTGATTGGTGTAGGTATCACTTATGCGACGTGATCGTTGGTAAGATCTATTGATTGATTGATTGATTTATTGATTTATTGATTTATTGATTGATTGATTGGTGTAGGTATCACTTACGCGACGTGATCGTTGGTAAGACCTATTCATTGATTGATTGATTGATTGATTGATTGATTGATTTTTTGATTTATTGATTGATTGATTGATTGATTGATTGGTGTAGGTATCACTTACGCGACGTGATCGTTGGTAAGATCTATTTTCTGCTGGTGCGGATTAAGATCAGACACATGGAGATACAGATCATCAAGAGAGAGTCAACAGGCTCAGGTCCCTGTCCTCCTCTCTGTCTGTCTCTCTCTCTCTCTCTCTCTCTCTCTCTCTCTGTCTCTCTCTATCTCTCTATCTCTCTCATTTTTTTTGTCTGTCTCTGATTCTGTCTCTCTCTCTTCTCTCTCTCTGTCTCTCTCTCTAGCCTAGGATATCTAGCCTAGGCATATCTATGTAAACAAACGACTGGCTGTAATTTGCTTATAAATAAATCTAAATGCAACTAATAACTAGATTTTTCACATGAATTCGGTTTACTCCGTACGGATTAAATAAATATAATACTAACACACTCTATATCAAGCTCAGACGCGGATATATAATATATTAATAAAATATTATATTAATATTTAAAAGGATATAAACAATCTGGACTTCGTACCCTCTCACCTGTATCTACAATTCTATATATGATCACTCGTCATATTATAGTAAACACCCGTGCTCATGTGTAGAGACTCATCCTGAGACATCGCTCTCTCTCTCTCTCTCTCTCTCTCTCTCTGAACATAATGCCGCCCAAACAACGCTCAGTGGGTGAAGAGCTCGCCGAGGCGATCAGAAGTGGGGAAATCTCAGAAGAATTGGGAAAAGTTATCGGCCCCATAGTGGCAGAGTCAGTCAAGACAATGTTTTCTGAGCTAGTAAACAACCTGCTTGAGGAAAACAAGAAACTACTAATTAGATTAACGGTAGCTGAGGAGACAATCAGGCAACTAAAAACAACGCCGCCAATAGGTATCAGCATCCCTCCTCCCCTCCGTGCTCCAGAAAGGTCACCAAAAAGCAGAAGCTGGGCCGAGATAGCTGATTCACCAAATCCAGCGATTTCTGCTCAACCTAGAAAATCAAGTCAACAAGTAACTAGCGTAGGTGGTACTAACGGATTTAACCGCCAGGCGAGGCCCCAATCGATCACCTACACAGGGAAGAAAACCGACAGCAAAATCAAAGCTGTGCCCAAGAAACTATCAATATTTATGGGCAGACTCCAAATCGACACAACTGAGGACGATATGAAGGATTTGCTGAAGGATAACGGTATTGCTGATTCTGTCTGCAAAAAGCTGACTGGAAAGACTAAGGACGGGCGGGAGTACAAATCTTCGGCCTTCCTTATCTCAGTCGATGTTAAATACAAGGATCTTGTTTTTAACATGGATCTGTGGCCTGACAACATCACGATCAGAGAATGGTGGTCCTCCAAACAATAGTCGACATTTCACTCTTTATAATGGCTTGTAATTTTAATGGTTTAATTAACGATGATTTTATCACTAACTCACATGTAGGCCTTTATTCACCAGAGGACTCTAATAAACTATTGAACTCTTTTAAACTTTGTAACTTTGCTATCTTTCATATCAATGTTAGAAGTCTCAATGCCAATTATTTACACTTATTAAATTTACTTGATATTTATGATTACAAATTTAATATTATTTTACTATCTGAAATATGGTCCACAAACCTGGCATATTTTGATAATATATTTCCTAACTATGTTTTTCTTTCCTTTCCGCCACTGAACCAGAGAGCCGGTGGAGTTGGTGTTTTAATTCATAAATCGATAGTTTATAATATTGTTGCCTCGTCAAATGACTACAAGTTACTAGATGATGCTGCGGAATATGTTATACTTGATGTAACTACCAGTAACGGCAAACTTCGTATATTTTTATTTTATAGACACCCAAGTAAAGCAATGCCGATTTTTATTGATTCATTGTTTGATTTACTTAAGCTGTACAAGCCAACGAAGAGAAGCATATTATGTGGTGACCTGAATATTGATTTACTAAAATATGGTTCTACTGCATGTATTGAGAGATACGTCAATGAATTATTCTCGATGAACTTTGTTCCGTTCTCTGTTATTCCGACGCATTGTGTCAATAATTCAATGAGTATTATTGACCATGTATTCTGTAATTTTGGTATTGATTGTGTGCAAGGCTGTAGAATTAAGTCATTAACAGTGGCAAGTGATGTTAGTGACCACTATGCCAACATTGTTGCTATAACTGCAAACAAGAAAAGGGTAAATTACTGTGATCGACCCACGACACGAATTTTCTCTAAAAAGGCTATAAATTCTTTTAAAAATCAACTTTCTTTTACCGATTGGACACCCATTTATAGTTCTGATCAGATAGACACGTCGGTCGCCTACCTAACTGATACCTTAACTAACGCCATTGATAACAATTTTCCGTTAGTTCTACTGTCTCGAAAAAGTTTTAAGGACAAACCATGGATATCAAAGGAATTGAAAAAACGTATCAAAATAAAAAATTCTCTCTACCTACTTTTCAAAAAAACTAAAAGTATTGAAGATGAAGATAAATATCGTGCCTATCGGAAATCAGTGGAAAAGGAATTAGAAAATTATAGAAAGATATATTTCAGCGATAAATTAAATATAAGATTTAATTCCGCTAAAAATATATGGAAAAATCTTAACGACATCACTAGCCACAAAAATAAAATAGCTAACAATTTTATTGATAGAGTTTACTCTAAAAATGGTTTTATTTATGATAAATATCAAATGGCGAATGAATTTAACAACTACTTTATCAATGTCGGTATTAACTTAGCAAATGAAATACCAAATAATTCTAATGATTACCAGTCTTACCTTCCTGAAAATTTCCCAAATTCTATATTCATATACCCAGCCATCAATAATGAAATCTTCAATATCATTCAAAGCCTAAATAAAAGTAATGCCACCGGACATGATAAAATAACTAGTAAAATACTTCAGCTCGGTGCTGAATACATTATCAACCCAATTACTTTTATTATGAATAAATCTCTAGAGCAAGGCTTCTTTCCTACAAGCTTTAAACTAGCTAAAGTAATTCCTATTTTTAAAAAGGGTTGTAATCATGATGTATCTAATTATAGACCCATTTCTCTACTTAATAACTTGAGCAAAATTTTTGAGAAAGTGATCTACAAACGCCTGGTTGATTTCTTTAATTTTAACAATACTTTATCTGACAGCCAGTTTGGTTTTAGAGAAGGCCATTCCACAATTGATGCACTTTTCAGCTGTATCAATTTACTGACAAATAAAAATGCCGAGAAAAGTAAAACTATGGGCATGTTTTTAGATTTATGTAAAGCTTTTGATACAGTCGACCATGGTATCTTGCTCTTTAAATTATCTAATTATGGTATTCGTGGTATAGCTTATAATTGGTTAAAATCATATTTGTCCGACAGACAGCAATATACTGTAATAGGAGATATACCATCTGATATAAAATATATCAGAATGGGCGTGCCCCAGGGCTCAATATTAGGACCATTGTTGTTTTTAATTTACGTTAATGACTTACAATTTGCCTGCACCAATGCCACATTAAAACTTTTTGCTGATGATTCCAATCTTTTTGTGCACGGTAGCAACCTTGAAGAACTGTACCAGGCAGCTAACCAGGCTTGCTCACAAGTTAGTCGTTGGTTTATCTGCAATCGTTTAACAATTAATTGTTCCAAGTCGGCATATATATTATTTTTTCCTACAGATGACGATAGTGCAAACATTACGGCAAATGATATGTGTGTTAAATTAAATAATTGTTCAATTGGTAAAGTTTCAATCACTAAATTTCTGGGCATTCTAATTGATGAGAACCTTACTTTTAACAATCATATCGATGCTTTAATAAGCAAGGTTAATAGCTTAAATGGTATGTTTTACAGACGAAGGGACTACATACCTCAGGGATGCCGTAAAAATCTGTATTTTTCTCTTGTTTATTCGCGCATTCAATATGGTATAGAAATTTATGGAAAAACAACCTCTAAGTTATTACAGCCTCTGCACTATTCCTGTAATAGAATTTTACGAACTCTACAAAATAAATCCAGGTTTTGTAATGTCAAAGAATTATATGCTAATTTCAATACTTTACCTGTATCTCAACTCTATATACTCTCTATAAGTAAATTAATTTATAAGTGTATTAATTTTGACGGTATTATGTCTACGGCAATTCGTGACATCATTAATTCTCTCCATCAAAATCGTTATTACAATACTAGACTGTCAAGCACTAATTATATATTTTCTAATAATAGCAAGCTTTTCTTCAAATCTTATATTTTTAATTGTGTGATGATTTGGAATAATGTTCCCTTAGAAATTCGTAATAGTAAATCTTTGAATTTATTCAACAAGAGATGCAAAAGCCATTTAATTAGTATTTTGTAATGATAAATATATCTTAATGTTGACAATTATCGTGCTATTTCTGTCTTTACTTAGGTTGCTTGCTTCAATAATTGTGATTTCATTTTTATGCCATCAATTGTTGTACAACAGTTTTTCGAACTTGCACGCCGGTTAGTCGTTACTGCTTTTTCGCTAGTAACTTTTGCTAATTTTAAATGTACATGTATGTTTGACTGTTTTTTGCGTGTTTGCTGGCTGTCAACTAGATAGGGTATATATGCCCTCTTTGATGACCTTGTGATTGTATGTATACTTGTATATGTACTTCAATAAACATAGTTCTCTCTCTCTCTCTCTCTCTTCTCTCTCTCTCTCTATAACCCGTAGTCCTCTAGAACCTGTAGGCCTTTAGAACCAATAGGCCTCTAGAACCTGTAGGCTTTTAGAATCTATAGGCCTGTGGAACCTATACTAGGCCTCTATAAATATTATATATTATAATATATATTATGTATATGCTATATATTATGTATGATAGTTTTTGACATTATGGTGCTAGTTATATGACCATGCTACAGCTGATGTACTGTTAACTGTTGTCCTAGTAGTTACTGATATTCTTTTCACTTGTCTCTCTGATTAGTGGCTACGATATAGTATTCATTGGCAGAATGACGTCCCTGACATTGCCTTATGGCGAGGAACCGGACGTTAAATTCTTATTGATTGATTGATTTTATTGTTATAATGTAATCGTTAGTAATTGTAAATGGTGATATTATTGTATTGCTGCAGGTCCCAATACATTTAACGAGAATGAAACAATTGCCAAGTATGAAATTATGGATGGGGCACCAGTTCGAGGTAAGGACTCGTACATCTGCGCTTATCTGCGTGTATGTGCATTGCTTTTGATTGCCCGCTCTAGTGCGTTGTATTTGATTGTATTTAAGAATTCATTCCAATATGTGTATCGCAGAAGAATCCATTCCAATACATATGTTTTCATGCGTTGTATTTGATTGTACTGTAGGAGAATCCATACCAATACATAAGTGGTACAGCGTTGTATTTGATTGTATATAAGAATTCAATTCAATATGTCTCTTTTAACGATTTGTATTTGATTCCAATACATCAGTGGTATTGCGTTGTATTTGATTGTATCACAGAAGAATCCATTCTAATACATCAGTGGTGATGCGTTGTATTTGATTGTATTCCAGGAGAATCCATTCCAATACGTCTGTTTCTCAACGGCTATGAGCTAACACCCACAATGCGAGATGTCAATAAGAAATTCTCCGTACGATATTTCCTCAACCTCGTTCTTGTGGATGAGGAGGAGAGAAGATACTTCAAGCAGCAGGTTTGTCTTCCTGTGTGCTTACTATATCTGTATCTCTGGGTGCTTATGATGTTTGTATCTCTGGGTGCTTAAGATGTTTGTATCTCTGGGTACTTAAGTGCTTATGATATCTGTACCTCTGGGTGCTTAAGATGTTTGTATATCTGGGTGTTTATGATATTTGTACCTCTGGGTGCTTAAGATATTTGTATCTCAGGGTGCTTATTATATTTGTATCTCAGGGTGCTTATGATATTTGTATCTCAGGGTGCTTATGATATTTGTAGATTTTAAGATATTTGATAGGCTGTCCTGTAGATTGGCTGTCCTGGAGATAGGCTGTCCTGAGGTGGTCCTATAGACGTTTCTAGTGTGAGCCTCTTGCTTCATGAGACACACACTATCAACTCAGCCACCAGTGGACACACATTTCTAGCCTGTACAGAATTAGCAAGCTGAATGGATGCGATAATAATAATAATAACAACAATTAGAGTGATATAGTCCTCAATGACAACATCGAGCAATATTGAGTAGATAGATACGGATATATGTACAACCTAAGCTAGTTCAACTTGCTTATCTCATATGCAGGAGATCACGGTATTCCGCAAGGCCGACAAGGTTCGCAAGGCTGTGAACAGCGCGAGTGGCAACAGGCTGGATGCGAGTGCGCAGGAATCGTCTAATCACACCAAGTCTCCGTTTGACGACCGGCGCGACAGCGTGGACTCTGAGAGAGCGGACACGTAGGAGTCGCCATCTGGTGTCGACGTCTTTATTTGTAACGTTGAGCGCTGTGTTGTTCGTGTGTCGCTGTCTAATAGACGGGCCGAGAATTACTGTTACTTTCAATGGAAGTTCATTTGGGTTTTCCCCAAACTCATTGGGTTTCCCCAGACTCATTTAGATTTTCCCCAAACTCATGTGGGTTTTCCCCAAACTCATTGGGTTTTCCCCACAGCCATCCAGGTATTTCAGAGCCCTAAGACTGTGTTGTTAGGCCGTCAAATAGATTGTTCTGGATACATTAAAAAATTTTAATTTTGAGCTCCTGAAAAATGAGGTTCTGTGAATCTTTCTAAGTAATATTATAAATCAGCTGTTAGTAAATGCTGGTTGGATCTTAGATCATCTTTATTTGGGGTCTACTTGTAAGTTTCTCTGTCAACATTCAACGTTTACCGTCAATTTCGTCGTCTGGCAATATTGTCTGAGGCGCTTCGACGACATGAATCAGTCCAGCCACCAGTAAGCTTATCCAGGAGACAAATATTGTAAGAAATAAATATACCGTAAGGGGAAAACAAAATTAAATTATAAAAATATACATAATTCTCGGCCTGCTGTTTGTACACTGCAGCAGTTGTATGATGTATCGCTAATGTGTAGGCTGGTGTACACATGTGTACACTACAGCAATTGTATGATGTATCGCTAATGTGTAGGCTGGTGTACACATGTGTACACTACAGCAATTGTATGATGTATCGCTAATGTGTAGGCTGGTGTACACATGTGTACACTGCAGAAGTTGTGTGATGTATCGCTAGTGTGTAGGCTGGTGTACACATGTGTACACTGCAGCAGTTGTATGTGTATTGCCAGTGTGTAGGCTGGTGTACACATTTGTACACTGCGGTAGTTGTATGATGTATCGCTAGTGTATAAGCTGGTTAACACATTTCTCGTGTCATACAGTATAAACTAATATTTCCTCTGTAATATTGCCAATGTTAACTCTACTATTGTGTATGAAATGTACTGTCAGACTGCGCATCTAATCTGTTGTATAGCTGTGTTGAAGATGTTTTACAAATTCGTAGAGCGAAGTATAACATCTGTCTAGTAGGAAAGCTTTCAGAGAAGATCAGAATGGGATTAGAACTGATAGCCTCCTGCAAGGCAATAGGAAAGAAGTCTTATTTTTCTAAGCAAACTGCTGCATAGTAATAATAACCTCCAACAATTTCTATAGCGGTGTCATAGCCAGTGTCAGGTCCTCGAGACCGCTTTACAGGTTCCTAGCAGGTTATTATTAATTCTTTCCATGATTAATCATATCTTTGCTATTGAGAGCGCCAATCGGCAGCAAGCTCCGATACAAGATTAACCTTCCATGGGCCCAAGGGGATATCCATCATTACTCGACTGAACTGAGCTTTGAACCCAGGCCACTTGTATCCGAGGCGAACACTTTAACCGTTAAACCATATCCCCTCACCCCTTACCTTATGCATCTCTCTTAGTGCACTGCCTACTGGCAGGTCCATGGTACATAACGCCTCCACTCTTCTCTGTCTTCCGCCTTCCTCTTCATTTCCACCTATGAGTGGGTCTTTAAATCATCTAACATACCTAATCTTAGCCTGCCCCTGCCTCTTTTTCCTTCCATTCTACCTTCTATGACCTCTTTTAATAGACCTTCCCCCCTTAGAATGTGTCCTATCCATGTCTTCTTCCTATTTCTTAATACATTTATCAACTGTCTATCTGTGCCAACTCTCTCCAGGACTTCCTCATTTGTAACCTTTTGAGTCCAGCTAATCCTCTCCACTCTTCTCCAAATCCACATTTCCAAAGCCTCCAGTTTCCTAATATCTTCCTTCCTTAAGGTCCATGTTTCACCTTAAGGAAGGAAGATATTAGGAAACTGAAGGCATTGGAAATGTGGATTTGGAGAAGAGTGGAGAGGATTAGCTGGACTCTAAAGGTTACCTTATGCATAAAGTATGAATAAGGCGTTGTCTGTTGTGAAGTATTGACTTGTTCATCTAAATAGTGTTTTTGATTGAGCATGGTTGCAGACTCGAGTGTGAATATGTACCTAGGACCTGTCAGTTGAGAGAACACCACTGAGAGAGCCTCATGTTTTGTTTTAGGGAACAATGAAATAATAATAAAGGTTTAACGTCCGTTTCCTCATACAAGGATGATGTCAGGGACGTCCTCTCATTACGTCACCACAAATCGATTCATCCCCAGCGATCTGAAAAACATGTGCTGAAGAGAAAGAAAAAGATCCTAAACGGTGAAATTATTCATTCATTCAACCTTATATGTGTTTTTCAAGTGGTAATAAACAATAAATACTGCCATCTTAATTAGAAATTAAACAAATAGTCGTGAAGAGGGTTACCACAATGAAATTACTGATGGATCTAATCAATAAATAGGATGTGTGAAACTATGGAAATGTGTGATTTGTATTATAATACAACTACGACACCCGGGACATTTCTAGTATGTTTATTAATATGCTGTTGATCAAATTATTAGTAGTTATTTGAGTGGGCAGTTTGGTTGAATGGCACTGATTGTTTGATTGAAATCATTAACTACTTCTTTATTTATCCGTTATGATTGATTGAAATAGATCTAACTTACAATAGATGATTGGTCAGCTATAAGTGATTGATTGAAATCACTTTGTGAAGTTAATTGATTTTTCATAATTAATCGACTGAAATTACCTTCCGTACTTAATTGATTGATTTGTAAATTGATTGATTGAAATGGTAGTGATTGATCGGTGATTGGCTGATGTCATATTGGTGTTATATCAAAAGCTGATAGCCGACTGATTGATTTCTGAATGTTCCGTGCTTTAACGTTTAACGTCAGTTTTCTCAGCTGATTGTGATGTAGATTATTTATCATGCTGTCATTGTTACTAACGAGAGGGGCTGTGAAGTCAATCAATGACTTCGTAATGCAGTTTAATAGAATTCAACGCTAAACTATAAACAGCCTGTGGATTTAGGTGACTAGCGTTAAAACTAGTCATCAACGACTAATTGTATTCATTGGACATTAGACTCTGGCTAATTACTGTGGTCAATTCTACCTATAAAATAAGTTAATACTTTAACTTAGTAAGTAGTAAGTATACTTTTAATAGTTAGTGCAGTAGGTACGTATACTATTAATATTATATTATTATTATTAATATATTATTAATAATAGTAGTAGTAAGTATACTATTAATAGTAGGTATACTAATAATTATGCCAGGATGCTGTACTTGTATATTAATATCATTGCAACGTTTTCAAGTAGCTGATTGATTAACCAAGCCGTGATTGGTCGAGCCATGATTAAGTTAATAATTAATTGGCAGATTAAGCGCAACCACAATTGGTCAATCATAATCGGCCAATTGTGGTTTCACTTATTGGTTCCATAGTGGTTTCACCTTTACAGGTCAATTGATCACTCACATGACAGATAAGCAGTGATTTAAGACTGTCATAGCGTATGAATATATATCTGACAGGAAACTAAATTTAATTGCGCAGCGAGTTAGTGGCATTTTCAGATCGAATTGTTTTGTTTAGAAACACAACTGTAATGTACTTAGTTAATAGTTATTGATGCGTTTTAGTTAATTATAAAAGCTTTGCAATATAATATAACGTTTATGTAGTATATCTGTATGTTTATTTATAGACTGCGCAGTTGATGTAGCGTGACACTTGGCACAACGATGATGCTTAATAGCCTTATGTTTAACTCACTTAACTTCTGTGTGTTAGGTACGTGTACACTTCTTGATCTAGTCGCGATCATCAAGTGCTGTAGGCTACTCTATATTGTTATAATGAAGACAATAAAATTAACGTATCACGAGTAGTGTCTGAGTCTTTTCTATTAGAGATATGGTATCTTGAGAATTGACTACTCGAAAGCTGCACTTGTTGCAAGAAGCTGCTAACACTGCTATTGCATACTTCTGTGTGCTAAACAAAGAGCGTCGTTTAAATGAGTTGAAGTCAAGTCAGACGCTTGTGGCCAGAGATATGCTGGTCTCCGAGATCATTGAAAGCGCTTCTGAGGCTTTGTTAAGAGTGTGCTACATATAAGCTCTATATTAATTAGTTGATATAAAGAATATGATATTCCATTGAGAGCGCCTCTCAGTCCTAGCTCAACCTACTGTAGCTGAATACATTTTGGATGTTGAATAGATAATGTGTAATTTTTAATAGGTAATTTATTGTAAATGGCATGTCCAAAAATACATTATCCTAAAACACTTAATAATAAAAAGGTTCAACGTCCGTTTCCTATACAAAGATGATGTCAAGGACGTCTTAAGTACCCTATCTTTGTTCAAATTTCAAGACGCAGAGATTCATACAGAATTGATTAATTACAAAGCTACATACGTCAAAATAAGAAAACTAAATGCAGAATTTAAACAATGAAATGCGTCATTCAAATCATAATCATTTAATATACAAGTTTCCATTTCTATCAATTACATAATCACAACAGTTTGGTTTGTGTTAACGAATCTAAGTTACAAAATTAATAATATAATAAGATCTTTTTAACACAGCGGAAAACTAAGCGAACGGTAAAAAAAATGTCGGGCCCCACGTAATGTGTTCACAGATCTCCTCTTACTGTCTAATATGGGCTCTAGCAGGGGAAGGTATATCAGAAAAAATGAAAGCTTTGGTTGCAAAGTTCCCTTGCGCCCCCCCCCCCCTACTTTAACCACTGGCTAAGGATGATTCCTAAACGAATCCCGAACCACTGAGATCCTGGATGTTTCCAGGCAGCCAACCAATCAACAAGCGGTTCGAGGAAGGAATCATTTCCTTTGAAATCTTACGTTTGGACAAAAAAGCTTCCGTTTGAACACAGTTGTAAATACGATGTCAACATATCGTACTAGAAAATCGTAATACCATATAAAAAATTATTATTACAATTCTTGTGCACATGAGCAATAGTTGGAAATCATTCCTTCCATGAACCGCTTGCAACCAACCCAGGATTAAAGCCACTTCGGCTTATAGCTAATTTCTTAAACCACGACAGATGCTCGTAGCAGTTGAACCCGCGATGCACTGATCACAAATGGAATGTTCTACCTGGTGTACTACACAAAAGAGTCACAAGACATTGTCCTCTGCATAATTGAACACAGTGGAGAGAGTAACTTAATAGAAAATGCGTTATTGAAGCAAATACTACAGTTTACAAATGTTAAGCAGACTTCTAATTAATAAATTACGCTCGGGTAGTTTGATATATCATTAGATAGCGCTTTGATTTGTATATGTATATCGGCTGGAGAGAGTGGCGACGTCGGTAAGAAACTAGACCGCGGATCAGTATGTGCGAAGTTCAAATCCTGGGCTCGCCCGTCACTGACATCGCATTCGAGTGAGGAAACTGACGTTAACCTTAGCTTTTTTACCAGCTTTGTCAAAGTTCTGCAACTGTATAGCCACTTGATGTGAACCATCAATCATTTGAATGTAAAAGCTGGTTTTACTTCAGGATATTCAAGAGTAGCTATATAACACTGTTAGCGACATATGTGACACCCACAGAGAACCCGACGTCGTTCATCCAGTCAGAGGTCTCAGGTCGTATCTCACTTTCTCTCCACAGCTCAACATTCCCACAGTGGGGAAAAACCCGCCCTTAGGCACCCGCACCTCTCGCTTACCCACAGTCTTACCATTGCGTGTGAAAAACACCTACACAATCACATAGCAACACGTACACAAATACATAACAACACATACACAAATACATAACAATACATACACAAATACATACACAAATACATAACAACACCTACACAAACACAACAACACGTACACAAATATATAACGACACCTACACAAATACATAACATATACACATATACATAACAACATCTACACAAATACATAACAACACATACACAAACACATAACAACATATACAAAAACACATAACATCTACACAAATACATAACAACACCTACACAAATACATAACATATACACAAATACATAACAACACGTACACAAACATATAACAACACGTACACAAATACATAACAACACGTACACAAATACATAACACACACACAAATACATAACAACACATACAGATTGACATCAGCAAAATACAATATAAACTGACAAATACAAAGCAAGAATACAATAAAATTTCTACGAATATATAGCACAAAAACACTATATAATTCGTGCAGAAATACAACACAAAATACAGTATAAAGTCAATAATATAAAGCAAAATATTATACGCTATTGACATATATATGGCATAAAAATGAAACACACACAGCAACATAATACAAAAGAGCAATACCCAAATAAATTTAGACTAAAGATACAACATAATAAAATACCTACACAAATGAAGCCAATAAAAGTAAGTCAACAGGCATTATAGTGAATAATCAACTATGTTGATATCTATCACTTTTAAAACCACATGTTTAATCCGTTAGGCAATTTAGACCATTTTCCATTTCATTTTTATTTTATGTAAATACCAACATAAATACGACAATAAATTAAATACAATACATACAGAAATTTGGCACTAAAATACAATACAATACAATAACCACAGCAGAACAAAAATATAATCGTGCTATAAATTCATTGATACAATAAATATAGAAAATATACGTAAAATAGACTAAATTTCCGAAAGGGTTTAAACATGTTATATTAAAAGTGAGAGATATCCACATTATTGATATTTCTACTGTAATGCGTGTCATTTACTATCAGGTTCATCATAAATATAGAAAATACCTGAACTTTAACCCCATTCTCAGCGTTGGGTTTTTCCCACCATTCTTCATCTTCAGAATCCGACGAACCGATCCCGCCGTATTCAAACATGTCATCTCTCCTGACATCTGGCACCTCTACACTGGCGCCATCGGCATCGGGGTCGTCGTTGACATCTAAATCTGGCCGATAGTCCCGTGGAAATAATATACCACATCCCATAGTGTCTCCTATACAATCATTATAATGAAATAATACGCTACATCTCATAGTGTCTACTATACAATCATTACAATGATTGTATAGTATACCACACCCCATAGTGTCTCCTGCAAACAACAAAAAGAGACAGAGAGAAAAAGAACGAGAGAGAGATGTAGAGTGAGAGAAACATAGAGAAAAAGAGAGAGCGAGATGAACACAAAGAGAGATAGAGAGATATAGAAAGAGAGGAAAGGAGTGATAGGGAGAGAGAGAGACAGACAGAGTGACAGAGAGAGAGAGAGAGAGAGAGATAGAGAGAGAGAGACAGACAGTGAGAGAGAGGGAGAGAGAGAGAGACAGAGAGATAGAGAGAGAGACAGAGAGACAGAGAGAGAGAGAGAGAGACAGTACACTAACCTCTGTTACACTCTGGTCCAAAAGGCTCACCTACACCACTGCCCACAAATATCTTACCATCATCTATAACAGTAGATAAAACAGCATAATAAAAAAACAACATAAAAGCAACAAAAACGAAAATAAACCAACAGAAAACTATTTCTGGCAGGAGAGCTTATCGTTGAGCCAGTCTGCATCAACTCCTCTAGTTTACATCAAAGATAATCATCATCCTCCCTTAAATCCCAGTTTAACTAGGGTTAGGATACAAATAGACTATTTTCCATTTGTTTTAGTGTTTGTAGCAATTTCTGGAGCCTAGGCGCTCACCAACCGAACGCCCTTTCTGACGTTGGTTTGGATCTAGTTTTTATGTCGCCTTCTACGACACATGCGTATTTACACGATTGGTCTATTCTTCAAGCAACCCGGACACAACACGGGGATTAACGGTTTACATCAAAGATCTAAAAGAAAATACATGAATGAATAGAATTACATATCTCTATATAATTAATTAATACAATACAATACAATCAAATACATAATACAAATACAATTACAATAAAATACAATTTATTTAATTTTTTATTTATTTTAATTTTTAATTAGTAATAATTTACAATTTCCATTTTATGCAATTAATTACGTATTTCTATTATATTTAATCGTGCTGAATTTAACATAATATCATTGTGTTTCATTGTAAATATTGTATCTTATCGGAATTCCAGAAAAATTAGCACAATGACAACAAACCTGCGTGATAAGCTATAGATCCCCGGTTCCAACCCGGGTGCCGATGCTTTGGATAGTCCTGCAAGTAAACAACGATAGTTTAAAGCCCCAAAGATCAGTATAGAACTCTGATGTGCTTGTCAAATCACGGAAAATTCTGCGCGCATCTAAAATACTTCAGGATATAATATATTTTATTTCTGATTTTATTAAAGGTTATTTGACCCTTCTTTGGTGCTCATATTTAATCATCACCATCATCTTCCGTTAAATTCCAGTTTAACTAATGTCGGGATACGAACAGACTTTCTCCCGTCCTCTCTGTCCCACACCGTATCATCAGTCAATCCTCTATTTTCATGTCTTTTTAATCACCGCCTCCCACATCAATTGTCAGCTCAAGATTTCGCTATAAATACTTTTCGTACATCGAATTACTAATATGAAATTACATGCATATCGCAACTATTACCAGCAAATCAAAGAAACGCAAGACAATCCAACATAATAATAATAATAATAATAATAATAATAATAATAAAGGTTTAACATCCGTTTCCTCTTCCTACGATGATGTCAGGGACGTCCCCACAGCACACATCACTACAGATGAACATCGTACAAGGTTTTACATGGAACACTCACCCGTCGAGCCAGTCCAATGGCAATGTAGCAGTTTTCACCAGGATCCACGATCTGAACCTCAAAATAGTGATAGCGGGTTGTTAGCGGGTGTCGAGTCTGAGCCAAGCCAACGTCCGTTATAGACTTTCCCTTCCCCATATATTCCAGAATCTTTGTCAATCAATCACTCCATTCGTCAATCAATCAATCAACCCATCAATCAATTAATCAACCCATCGATCAATTAATCATCCCATCAATCAATTAACTAATCCACAAATCTGTCGCTTAATCTATCTATCAGTCCGTAAATAAGTCAACAAATTATTTAACAACAACTAAATCCGACGATCTGGAAAGAGCGGAGTACAACTGATCCAGAGTTCCTATCACCAAACGCTATATCTCAGTGACTTAACGGATGTTAAACTCCTTGTATTAATTAATCTACCTTCTTGCATTGAAAATTAAGTTGAGCGAAAAATGACACGGAGCAGTTATGAAAATGAAGGCATTAAATAGTTGTATTTGGTATGTCCCTTCCATCAGTTGTATGATATTGCACGTTAGATGCTGTGACGCTGCAGATGTTGAATTAGAGAACATCAACTTTCTGATTGATTGGCTGGGATTGAGCTTCAGATACTTAAATATTTTAAATCCATAAATATATTTTATCATCAACGTCGCGGACGGATTATATAATTGCAGAAGTTGATGGATTTTCTCATATCATTATAAATACTATAATTAGCTTGATGAAATAAATATTATTAGCAACCAAAAATAGTGCCACTTTATCTTTTACTAATCGTTCTAATACAACGTTATATTCCATCAACTTCTGCAACTATCAGCTACTTCATCCCGGACATCACCTTACAGTGAAGAACCGAACGTTAAATATGGCGTGGGACAGGCAGGACTGGAGAAAGTCTATTCGTCCCTAGTTAAACAGATATTCAAGGGAAGATGCTGATGATGATGTCATCGACGTCCCTGACATTACCTTATGGCGAGGAACCAGACGTTAAATTCTTATTGATTGATTGATTGATCACGTCTCTACCTGTCCATTGGTCCTGATGTCGTGCAGTCTCGACCATTCCTCCTCTCCCAGGTCCACAGCCATCAGCATCACGTCATTCTCCCCCCACTTAGCGTTCATGTCAAGTCTCACCTCCTCCCCCTCAGAGCTCAGGCCTATAGCAGGGTACAGACCCTCCATGGGCATCAGCATCTCTGTGCTTCCCACCTACCATACATAGTAGAGCTACGATGAATCAATACAGCTAGGTCACAGGAGAGCTACGATGAATCAATACAGCTAGGTCACAGTAGAGCTACGATGAATCAAAACAGCTAGGTCACAGTAGAGCTACGATGAATCAATACAGCTAGGCTATGCGTGATAGTGCCACCAATTTACGATACATTGATTTCTGAATAGTCTAAAGCTCTGATTAATCGATACACCTACATTATAGGATCCCTATACGATATCCAGACCTCAACGATGCACAGTTGAAAACTATGGAAAATTACGAATTAAACCTATCAATAACTGCAAGTGTTCATAAGTGACGACTGGCGTAGATTCAGCTGCCGTTCTTATTGCTACGTTTACACAACACGCTATTTTACTTTTACCACGTCCGGTTAGCGATTCATTATGCATAGCGAAGATGTATAAATACACCTATTGATAGATATAAGCAATATTACATGTATCATCCCGACCCTATTTAAACTGGGATTCACTGGAAGAAGAATAAGATGATGATGCTGCTGGATAGAAGCAATATTATATATATTTAAATTAATCTTCTAACTTCTTGCCCATTTCTAGTGAAGAAGATTCGTGTGGCTCGATTGACTCCTCCCTCATTTAGAATGAGGTCAAGGTTCTGCTGAAAGTCAATTCTACATCCGATCTTGTCCCCGATACTGAACTCTGGTCCAAAATCTCTCGCTTTATCACCGGCTTTGTACAGCCTGCGAATATAAAATATACCGTCAAAGACCTATTTTTATAAATGTGGATGTACAGGTTAGAAACCCGAAGTGCTTCTCTTCAATACATCAGGTGTACCGGAGTACCCTGAAATGGAAACTCCGGTACGTCGGGCCCGGTTATTACCTGGACGGATTACCATCTTAGAAGACTGATTGTTGACAGTTTGAATGAATAAAATCCCGGTGGTGTTGGAAGACTATTCTTATATACACGCCGGTTGTAATTGATGCGCAACGATTACAAATATTCACAGAAAGAATTAGGAGGAAATAAAGAAAACTACCAGAAATAGAAACTAAGCAAGAAAATAATAACAACAATTAATAATAACAACAATTAGAGTGCTACAGTCATCAATGACAACATCGAGCACTATTGAGTCAAAATAAAGCCTGCAAGCAAACTGAAAGGTCCAAAAACGGTGCAAATTCCAAAATCCAGAAAATCAATCTAAAAAACTCAGCAACACGTGCGGCATGCACTGAACATTGCGTGTGACCAGAGGAGCACAAATCCTAATTCCTACTCCGAGTGGCACTAAAGAGAACTCCACGAATTTTAACATAACACAGAATAAAATGCAGAGATTGTGTCTTTATCATCCTAGTATCGAATCAATCAATCAATAAGAGTTTAACGTCCGGTTCCTCGCCCGCCATAAGATAAGAATGTCAGGGACGTCTCTTGCGAACTCTACACAACAGGCGACAAAGCACCACACGAATAAAGTAAAAATGCTAAAGCTAATGTTAACGTCAGTTTCTCGAAAGCAATGTCAGTGACGGGCGAGCCCAGGATTTGAACCCGCACATAATATTCCGCGGTCGAATATCTTACCGACATCGCCACCGGCTCCAGCCCAGTTAATCCAGAATAGTTAAAGGCATCATTTTTACCACTGAAAATACGTCACTATCTACATTAGTCTGCTCTAACAAAACACTCGCAGTCTTTGTTTGGTTTATCTACTAGATTAACAGAGATAATTCTGAAACTAAATTACCTCTAAAACAATCGGAATAAACAAGAACAGCAATGTAACGAAGGTTGTTCAGAGACCACAAACCAGTGCAGAAGCTGAAGTAAACAGCGTGCAAGCAACCGCTTGCGCTATACAGCAAATCAGCCTGCATCTACCCCTAGCTCCTTCTCATTTAGTCTCTTTCTCTCTCTCCCTCTTTCTCTCTCCATCTCTCGTTCTCCGTCTCTCAGTCCATCCCTCTCTCTCTCTCTCGCCATATCTCTCTCTCTCTCCAGCTCTCTCTCTCACTCTCTCTCCAACTCTCTCTCGCCATCTCTCTCTCTCTATCTCCATATCTCTCTCGCCGTATCTCTCTCTCTCTCTCCATATCTCTCTCTCCATCTCTCTCTCACACACACACTCTCAGTCAATCTCCATCTCTCATATCTCTCTCTCTCTCTCTCGCTTCATCTCTCTCTCGCTCCATCTCTCTCTCTATCTCTCTCTCTCTCACTCTCTCTCTCTCTCTCTCTCTCTCTCACTCTAGCTTTCAACCACAGCTCAGCTCTCAATCAGTCTATTGATTATCCAGGCTGAGGCTGACGGAACTGTAGCTGCAGTAACTAATAGCTGCAGCTACTGACTCCAAATAATATAACCATGGCAACCAAAGTCTTACTCACTATTTCCAGCCAATCAATGAATCAATCAATCAATCAGTTAATCAATTAATCAATCAATCATAATTCTTCATATAGCTATATTTTAGATGTAATTACTAGCCAGAATATTTGTTATTATTTACACTATAATAATTTTACTAGAAACGATTCGAGCAACACGTGCTGAATCGCCGCCCGGCTACTCGAGGCCATCTAGCTGCTTAAAATAATTGCTGAAGCAAACTGCATTAAATTGCTGAAGCAGATTGCATTTTATTATTATTATTATTAATTTATTTATTGTAGTTTTTCTACCCCGGGTGTAAAGAACCCGAGGTTTGATAACAACGATTCGAGCAATACGTTCTGAATCGCCGCCCGGCTACTCCAGGTCATCTAGCAGCTTCAAAGAATTACCGAAGCAGACTGCATTAAATAATTGCAGTCATGGAAAGCCCTCGCCAAAAAAAGGTTTATAATATAATATTATAATAATAATAATAATAATAATAATAATAATAGAGGTTTAACGTTCGTTTCCTCATACAATGATGATTTGATGGACGCCAGTTTTCTCTACATTACGCCTGCCGATGCCATTTATGAAGTCAACTCTATCGAGATACATTAGGCCCATGGTTTCAAAAGCTCACAGCCTAGGTGACAACAGGTTGTAGTGTGTTTAATGTCAAGACGACTCGACACACTCGAGCTACCGTCACAAAGATTCATGTAACAGTAAGTTACTTTCAAGTTAAGTGGACGTTCCAACCAAACTGGACGTAATTCAAAGTGGAAAAAATCAAGTGACAATAGTTTAGGTCGGCTAATTTAATAATTCCTATATATGAGAAATAATGGTATTTTAATAGAGTATTGTATACTTCGAATACTAGGTGAACATAAGATTAAACAGCAAGTCTTGTATTTCATGTAATGGTGAAAAATAATAATGGTATTGATATCAATAAAATATTAAATATTATTAATTAATGTAACATTTGGTAATAATAGTAATGGCATAATTATTAATTAATATTAATGATATTTTAATATCATAATGTATAATTAATTTTAAAAGGTAAAGCTCCCAAAGAGATATTATTAAAAGTTTATGATCAATCAATAAATAAAATTTTAACGTCCAGTTCCTCGCCATAAGGCAATGTCAGGGACGTCCAAGAATTATTCATATAAATACGTCACGTGTAAATTCTTAATAGACATGCAGTCTCTAGAAAATAATTTATATAATATTTTATTTTATTTGGGTAAAGTCAAAAAACAGCAAGTCTTATAATTCCTACATGTATTATAAGAGATATATTAATGATATCATTAATGATATTCTAATAGGGCATGGTATAGTTAATTTAGCTCATGCTTTCTTCGGGTTACTGAAGACTAGACCAACCATTTACAGTGCATGTCGCAAAAGGCGACAAAGCACTAAAAGTAAGAGAGGGCATTCGGTTGACGAGCACCTATGCACCAGTAATTGCTACAAAGTTTTCTAATCCTGACCCTTGTTAAACTGGGATTCAAAGGATGATGATGATGACGATGATGATGAAGATGATGACGACTGTATACTTAATTTAAGCTACAGCCAATGATCATCAGCTAGTACCCTGATCAAGCTATAGTCAATGATCATCAGCCCGTACCCTGATCAAGCTACAGCCAATGATCATCAGCTAGTACCCTGATCAAGCTATAGCCAATGATCATCAGCTAGTACTCTGATCAAGCTACAGCCGATGATCATCAGCTAGTACCCTGTTCAAGCTACAGTCAATGATCATCAGCTAGTACCCTGATCAAGTTACAGTCAATGATCATCAGCTAGTACCCTGATCAAGGTACAGCCAGTGATCATCCGCAAGTACCATGATCAAGCTACAGCCAATGATCATCCGCAAGTACCCTGATCAAGCTACAGCCAGTGATCATCAGCTAGTACCCTGATCAAGCTACAGCCAGTGATCATCAGCTAGTACCCTGATCAATCTACAGCCAGTGATCATCAGCTAGTACCCTGATCAATCTACAGCCAGTGATCATCAGTAGAAGCAAAATAGGAGTCTTATTATCAAGAATATTGGCAAAACAATGTCACCAGTAGCTTACTTTCCATCAGCGTGGTAGGCCACAGAATCAGGCATCCTGCCAGGCAAACGATCAAACATATGAGGAAGGACACGCACAGGGTAAGGCATCAAACCAATAGCTACAAAACAATCACGACAAAACTCAATCAGTCAGTCTGTCTGCATTTTCGTACCTAAGATAGTTAAAGTAAAGCTGGTAAAATTAACGTCAGTTTCCTCACTCGAAAGCGACGTCAGTGATGGGCGAGCATAGGATTTTGAACTTCGCACATACTGATCTGGGATTGAATATTTTAGCGACATTGCCACAGGCTCCAGCCAATATGTTATTTATAAAGGCTGAAGCTAAAGCCGAATTTCTTTTTTCCGTCACAGAAGCATATCGGTGATGGGGCGAGTACTGGGTTGAACCCTGCATGGGTTTACTGATCCGTAGTCCGAGCTCATACTGAGCAAGCAAAGTTTCATTGATATTGCATAGGTACTGCTACAAAATGTAATACCCTAAATAGTCAATAACTAGTACAAATGGTACAAATTTATTACATTCTTAAAAGCCAACATTAATATTAATAAATACTTGAAATGTTCAATTGCAATATATCCTTACCTATATCACAGTTTATTCCGGAGTCAATAATCTCTACTTCAAAATAATTTTGAACCGGAGTCAAAACATCGCCACCAATAAAGATCCCAACTCCTTTGCCTTCTGGATCACCATAGCTAATTCAGGAAAACAACAACAACAACAACAACACTGACTTAGCTAATAGCTAATTCACAGCTGAGTTAACATAACTAGTAGCAAACAAGTTAGTAGCAAGCTAGTTTAATAGGCATGAGGATAGACTGATAGGAATCAGACTAGCTAAAGGTTTCAAGAGGCTAAAGGTTTAAAGCTCTACCATAGTTTGCATCAAAAGTTTAAAATAAAGATCATTATATTACAATATTATTCTGAATAATTAGCAGATTACTAAACTCATCCGAGAAATAAGAAGTAAAATATTAACTAAACTAAATAAAGAAATAATTTACGTGTATCAATTGAGAATTTACTAACATAAGATTATCGTGACTTCTGATTATATTTGACACTCTGGGTTCCAGCCCTCTGTGGAATGGGAACGGCCTCCCGGCAGCATGGTCAGCTCGGTGAACCTGATTCTGGCGCTGCATCATCAGCAGACGTCGCATTATCGCCCGATCAAAGTGATTGTCAAAGTTCTGCTGCATCACTAGTAATTAATTATGAAACCTTTTACTCTGCAAATTACAGAATATAATGTAGTTTTAAAATGATATATGGTAATTGGTACATTTAAAGGTAGAGCAGCACTTGATTAAATTATGATAGACATTTTTTCGATAAAAGTTTGAATCTGAGCCAGACATTATCGGGCAGAACCCTATAGAAACAGGCATTAAACTTAGCTTTACATCTTATTACAATTGTATCTATTCATTTATTCTTTAAACACCATTAGTAAGACATTAGTCTTAATTTACTCTGCTTAACCTTTCAATAATATGTTCTCCTTTTACACTGTACATGTTAATGCAAATTAATTTATTATCGAGACTTCTTTTACTAATTCAGTAGTAATTTTTCATATTTTTGATAAAAAATAAATTCTTCTATATAGACATATTTTTGCACCTAGTTTGTGGTTGGACAGCGGACTAAAAAGAAAATTTACAGAATTTAATAGTCTACAGAGCCCGAAAGTGTCTAGCTTTGTCTACTGCTATATCTACTGCTAATACCACTAAATATCTACTGCTAATACCACTATTAATTTTTATTGGTAATTTCTTCGTCGAAACTAAAACTTATCTCTGACAAGCGTTAGAGTGTGATTCTAGGGTCCCAAAACTATCAGAAAATGGTTCTTAATGTTCCCCCATGGGTGTAGGAGGTTCTATATAGATAGCTTTTGGTCTATTTGTTCAACATCTAACACTTTTGGATCAAAGAGCTCATCTCTTAATTTTAGCCACACTTTTACGTCTAGAATTATTTTCAATAATTCTAGACGTGAAACTGAAGGGATGCCTGTCAAGCATCCCTTCAGTTTCTTGACGATGTCATTCATTTTACATCTTGCTTTCTCTTTTCCTATTCCAGCGAGTTTTCCTCTCCGCCTTTAAAAGCTTTTATCTAACAAATGCCTACTTTCTACTAAAATTAGAGCCTGCCAAATTCAATCTTTAAAAGCGAAAATAATATATAATCCTGGTTGTACGCATTAATTTACTTAAAACATTTAACAGTAAATTTAATACCAAAATTATGTAATATAGTTTAGCTATGCTATATTACTTCTTGTGTTTATGTGTAGTTTGTTTATAAATAGAAACCACAATTCTATTTCCGATTTGAACTGAAAATGAAATTGATGATGTTTGTTTTCAACAAGATTTCAATCAAATCAAAATCAAATCAAACTATTTTATTTCAGACACATATACAGGTCCATATAAAAGAACAACAGAAACTAAAGTGATTGTGGATGAAACTATATTTATGCGTATAATTACTGCAAGGGGTAAATTAGCATTTCTGATAAACATATTGGAATTTGAAGTCCATCTTGATTGAAAATTAATATTCCCCTCCCATCAACTTATCAGATTTCTTACCAGACTGAGGAAGCTCTGCTGCCAGATTGTCACGTCTGACGGGGTCACTGTGGGGCATTGACTATAAACTCGCATTTATATGTATCTGTCTCCCTCCGCTTCTAGTGTTCTGTTAAAATTAGGCACTTAAAGTTAAGGGACATTATACTTGCCTTTCTCCATTTTTGTTTAGTCGCCTCTTACGCGATACAAGCAGTTAATAGTTGGTTTATACTTCAGTGACCCTGACACGTCAAAGACAAATATTGTTTAAAAATATTGTTTATTAAATTTGCATACTATACAATTAATGGCACAGATAGTGTATAGTAAGTAATACCAAACCAGTTAACTGTATTTTAGTGATCATTTGACTGAAACGGCTTACCGGTGACCGTGATAACGACTCACCGTTGACAACGGCTCACCGGTGATAACGGCTCACTGGTGATAACGGCTCACCGGTGATAACGGCTCACCGGTGATAACGACTCACCTAGCTGGGATTACGGTTCGCCGATTATAACGGCTCACTGGTGATAACGTCTCACATGGATAACTGCTCACCGGTTATTAGGGCTCACTTGTGACAACGGCTCACCGGTAATAACGGCTTACCGGTGATAATGGGTATTAATGGCTCACTTGGGATAATGGCCCATCGGTTTTAACGGCTCACTAGTGATAACGGCTCACCGATGATAACGGCTTACCAGTGATAACGACTTAATAGTGACAACAGCTTAATAGTGATAGCAGCTTACCAGTGATAACAGCTTACCAGTGATAACAGCCTACCAGTGATAACGGCTTACCAGTGATAACGGCTTACCAGTGATAACAGCTTACCAGTGATAACAGCTTACCAGTGATAACGGCTTACCAGTGATAACAGCTTATCAGTGATAACGGCTTTACTAGTGATAACGGCTTTACTAGTGATAACGGCAATTCATGGATATCATACGTGTATATCAAAGCTTTGTTCACTGCAGCAACTGTAACGGCCGCTTATTAGGACAAACCACTTTCGGTTTTGAGTCTCTCTCTCTCTCTCTCTCTCTCTCTCTCTCTCTCTCTATCATCATTCTGCCAAGTGGCAGGTCCAAGGTACATATTTCTACTCACATGCTACTTTTCAAGCTCTATAAAGAACATCTATTAATGAATTAATCCCTTCGCAAAATGCTATGCCTTATCGATCATTTTATTTAGAAAATATTCTAACTCAGGCAGGAATCATATGAGACCTCTCACTAGAATTTACTTAACACATATCATCTGACGCAGCTTAGATATTTCACGATCTCTCTCAGCCACCTGATGTCGAATTTCCTTTAGAGTTTTAGCCTGAACTAAACACTGCTTCTCCAACTCACTCACTTGTCCACGTAGTTTCCGTATAACCTCATCCTTATCTTCCACTTCAAGATTGGGACCAACCATCAGCCCCGTTTTACTACTGATCACTTCGTCAAGAGCTTCCTTCGAATCATTCCCACATCCGAGCAGCCTCAGACACTTCTCTTTCTCGTAAAACAACGCATCTCTCTGATTCAAAGCTGACGCCATTTGCCTGAGAAATCTCTCCAGATTTTCTTTAAACTGGAAAAGGACGTCGCAGTCCATGGGATCATCTCTTAGAATCCGTTGGATGATTTGCCGGGTGGTGATCATGTCGTGGGCGTGGGACACTAGCTGGGACTCGTGACATCTCACGAAATCTCTCTGAAGGGAGGAAACACTTCGAGCCAGTTCCTCTCTCGATTGTTTGCCCGTCTGCTCCTCCTGAAGCTTTTCTCGAAGTTTCTCGGTTTCTCTCGTCCACTCGCTGTGGGAGATCTGCAGCTTGAGAGCTATCATCTCAGAGATCTCCTTCTTGTCCGTCTCTGAAAATCTCTTGCTCGTCCCGAACTTTCTGTTACAAGATTATATCAAATAAGAAATGGTGTTTTGTAACATTGTGTGCTTCAGTTTATAATTTAAAAAGCTAAAAAGCTAAGGTTAACGTCCGTTTCCTCACTCGAAATCGATGTCAGTGACAGGCGACCCCAGGATTTGAACCTCGCACATACTGATCAGCGGTGGAGTATCTTACCGACGTCGCCCCTGGCTCCAGTCAATGGCGACGTCGGTAAGACTGAGTAATTTATAGAACTGAATGATTTGTATCAATTAAAACCGTAAACTTAAAAATATTAGAAAAATGAACTCTTCTTACATAAGATCTTGAATAAAGCTGACGAATCAATTGTTTGCAATCTTGTCAATTGAAAACAAAAATATCTGAATTTCTGCGTGGTAATTAGAATTTTGGCCATTGATTTTTAAGCAATTATCTGTGTTTAATTCTGGCAATATAATTGTACAATGTTGATTCATAGTATCCCTACGTTATCATTGGTATTGATTCATACAAAGCTCGACCATCACTGATGACTGAAGTCCCTTCGACCCATAGAGCTAACGTTAGTCTCCACCATGTTGATGTTTATCTATGTATATGCTAATTTCACACGGAGAACTAAGTATGAATAGTTTATATACACAATTTTTCACAGAAATATACAGAAGGGTTGTATAATATACGGTTTTATGACATTGGAAATAATTATTACCTTCTGCTACAACAGGTGCTACTTGCCGATAATTTCCTTGAGGTCAAATTTTGAAGGTCAAATTTTGAAGGTCAAATTTTGAGGTCAAATTTTGAAGGCGTTTTAAATTTTTAGCAAAGAAATTGGATTTTGTTAGGTGATGCACAGCTGTAAGCCTGTCACTAATTCGTATCCTGTCATCTCGTAGATGTCAGTCAGTTATGTCCCCATCGCCACTCCTAGAGCGACTCTGATGGATCTTCTCTCTGCCAGCTCGAGGTGCTTCAAGGAATTTCTATCGTTGTCACTAAAAGCAGCAGCTTCGTATTAAAGTACTGGCCTTATATATTGCATATAGAGACGCACAAGAATGTTCCTCTTGGCACACCAGCCTCTTCCTCTGAGCGTCTCGAGAAGGCAGGTCCTTAGATTGACAATGAACGCCTTGCTTCTGCAGTGTTGAGCAATCTGATTAGTTTAAACAGCTATCTGATTGGTTTAAACAGCAATCTGATTGGTTTAAACAGCAATCTGATTGGTTTAAACAGCAATCTGATTGGTGTAAACAGCAATATGATTGGTTTAAGCGTTACTCTAAACAATATTTAGAAGTAAAACCACTTTATACCTGTGCACGAGAACAGCCGCTTCGTCAACGAGCTGTGGATCAGGCTGAAAGTCTCCGCGTTCAATTCTCAGGTCAGCCACGAGATCTCGACTCAGCCACTTGTATTCTGTTGCGCTAAGGACGTCACAGAACCTGCTGAATGCATCCTTCTTGTTGCTGGCTAGTACTTGATCTATGACCTTAGCCACTCTGGCTTGCTTACATGTCTCCAGCTGAGACCAAACATTTCAATCGTATGGTTACACACATGGCAACGCATGTGTTTACAAAATTTCCTTTCTTAGTTGTATTTTTTCGTAATTTTCTCCTTCTTCTGCAGGATTATTATTAATTTGTTAACCTTTGTTTCTGGTTGGAGCCAGTGGCGATGTCGGTAAGATATTCGATCACGGATCAGTATATGCGGGGTTCAAATCCTGGGCTCTCCCGTCATTGACATCGCTTTCGAGTGAGGAAACTGACGTTAACATTAGCTTTTGTAGCTTTATATGCTACTAATGATCATAAAATGACCTCTTGATGCAAGCCTCCTCTTCGAAAATTCCTTTCAGCATTGACTGGTTTTCTAGATTTAAATGAGAATTTGCACCGTTTGGACCTTTTTTTTGCTCAGCGACTTGGATTTGTCTCAATAGCGTTCGATGCTGTCATGGACGACATTAGCGCTCTATTCGTTGTTATGTTAAACAGAATACAAATTGAGTTAAATTGTCTACAAACAATTAGAAAGTAAATTTGAACAATTCAAGTAAAGTAGACTCTGTAGTCAGCTCCGTCAAGTTTGCTCCGCAACTTCTTCAAATAAATCTAATTAATATGCCGATAATTAGAGCTCAACTAGCTCTAATTTTTGCTGTGAGTCCCACAATTAGAGCTCACTCCGTTTGATACGTATTTAGTATTTACCCTAGTCAACAGAGCTACTGCAGGTAAAAAGAGTAGGTCTAACTACAGTTTATACGGTAAAATTTATGGTAGCCTAATTGTTTCTTTTATTTTAAGTAATTCATTAGACTGAACAAATGTACAGAATGATACATGTATTTAAAGATATTTAAATGAACAGATATTTAAACTAATTCTCTGATACTCTCAGTCTCTCTCTCTCTCTCTCTCTTTCTCTCTCACTCTCTCTCTGTCTTTCTCTCTCACTTTCTCTGACTCTCTCTGTTTATTTTTCTCTTACTATCCTTTGATCTCCTTCAAAACAAAATTAGATATTACATTCTTATATATAACAAATTGGACTGCAGTATTTACTAATTACTTGCTAGTCATTCTCTCCAATTTTGTAGAATTATTGACAAATCTAGCACATAAACCTCTAGCAAATACGCCGATACCGGCTGGATCGTATTTGGCACTAGACTAACAACGAAGTTAGAATTAGCGTATCTTGAGACTTGAGTGAAAACCTTAGTTTGGACCACGCTATTTTTTGTATGGATGTGTAAAATGGACCTCAAGGAAGGAAGATATTAGGAAACAGGAGGCATTGGAAATGTAGATTTGGAGAAGAATGGAAAGGATTAGCTGGACTCAAAAGGCTACAAATGAGGAGGTTCTGGACAGAGTTTGTACAGATAGACAGTTGATAAATGTATTAAGAGATAGGAAGAAGAGTTGAATAGGACACATTCTAAGGGAGGAAAGTCTATTAATAGAGGTCATAGAAGGTAGAATGGAAGGAAATAGAGGCAGAGGCAGACCGAGATTAGGTATGTTAGATGATTTAAAGACCCACTCATATGTGGAAATGAAGAGGAAAGCGGAAGATAGAGAAGAGTGGAGGCGTTATATACCATGGACCTGCCAGTAGGCAGTGCACTAAGGGAGAGAGAGAGAGTTTTGGGTAACTGTTTTGTTGTAAAACGTGTAACTTACAAGAATCAGGTTATCAGAGAGCAATTCTTTCCTTTGTAATTCAGCGAGAAATAGGTCAGTGACCTCTATTATTTCTGATAATTGTTGTTTTCTTCTTTTTAGCACAAGTTTCTCCGTGTCTTCCATTTCTGAACAGCATTCCAAATACAAAATGTCACACAACATACATTAGCAGAGAATAGACCACCTCTCTCTCTCTCTCTCTCTCTCTCCAACGAGCACTCTGTCACATGCTAGGTCCAAGGTGTATAATTTGAATAATTATCTGCTCTTTCAACATCAATCCCTCATTCGATGTGTTTATGATTACATTACAATGGTATGACAAATGAATTGGTTTTCAACTGACTTCGTATCCCAATTATAGCGAATCTCCCTATAATTCAATTCTCTCATTAGTTCAACCTTACTTCAGCAATTCTTCTATTCAAAACTGCTACTAGCTAGTATTAGAGACTAAGGCCAAATTTAATGTTGGTTTCCCGCTGGATAGCGTGTCAGTGACGGAGAAAGCACTGAATTTTAACTGTACCTACTGATCCGCTGTTGAGCAACATGCCAACAAGCCGCCGGCTGAGCCTAAAAGGTGGTAAAGCTAACGCTAACGTCAGTTTCCTCACTCGAAAGCGATGTCAGTGACGGACGAGCCCAAGATTTGATCTCCGCACATACTGATCCGCGGTCGTATATTTTATAGACATCGTCAAGGTACTGTGAATGAAAATAATCCAAACTTTCTAGTATTTCAAACTGTTATTACATATACATGAATGTCATCCAACTCGATTACGTACGATTTTTTCTATTCTCACTGATGGCTTGCCACATGGTTAGTCTTCCTGCTAAATAATCTTCAGTCGCATATTCACAGTCATATGCTCGCTCGTAGTCTTCTCAATCACTAGACTGTAGGACCTACAGTGGCGTAGCTAGAAGTTAATCTTGGTGGAGGTACTTTAATCTTCAGGAAGGCACTTTAATCTTAAGGAAGGCACTTAGGGGAGGCATAAACTTTATACAATGTGTGCACTTATGTTTTATGCCTAACAACATTTTTACTTGATAAAGATAAAATAAAATAAAAAAGCTAATGTTAACGTCAGTTTCCTCACTCGAAAGCGATGTCAGTGACGGGGGAGCCCAGGATTTGAACCCCGCACATACCGATCCGCGGTCGAGTATCTTACCGACATCGCCATTGGCTCCAGCCACGTTTGAGGGAGAACATATTAGTGACACATACCCCCTGCCTCCCCTCTCTATGTCACCGAGCCCCTGATTCTTGTAAATATTAATATGAAAGCCGACGAGTTTATCATAGTTTTACTAGTGTAGTTTTATCACAGTTTTACTAGTGTTGTGCTGGTGTTTCTTGTGACAACTTTGTCGGTGCTATACTCACAATCAATCGATAAAACCTTCTGGTTTCATGACAACATAAGCCTACGACTTATCGACTTTAATTTGGACGTTGAGAGCTTTCAAATACCAATAGACAATTACCACTTACACACCTTCTCTAGTCATCTCAAGTACTGGCATAGATATTAACCGTCTACGTCAAACCATTGGTAGTTTTTTTTCATTTCAGATGCAAGTGTCTGGGTTCAAAGTCCAGGTCAGCCAGAAAATGATGATATCCTCTTGTGTCCATGGAAGGTTGATCCTTTATTTGAGCTTGTTTCCAGTTAGCGCTATCAATACATACGATTAATCCTGGTACGAATTGATAGTAGCGTGCCAATGCTAGATCAGAAGATTATTATTATTATTAATATTATTACTATTATTATTATTATTATTTATATTGTTATTATTATTATTTTGTTAGTATTACTGTTATTGTTATTATTATTATTACAATTATTGATTTTATTTTTTATTTTTTTTAAATTTTTTACCCCGGTGTAAAGAACCTAGGGTTTGATAAAAACGATTCAAGCAATTATTATTATTATTATTATTATTATTATTATTATTATTATTACTATAATTACTATTATTGTTAATAAAAATAATAGTAATAATAATAATAATAGTAATAATAATTGTGTCTGTCATTAACACTCTGGCAAATATATATATACAGTATATATATATATATATATATATATATATATATATTTATATATATATATATAGAGAGAGAGAGAGAGAGAGAAAAAAAAATAGAGAGACACAGGAAGAGAGACATACAGGCAGAGAGATTTATTAATATATGATAAACAAGACTTGCAATTCAGATTCATATTAACTTTTCAAGTCAATCGAGAGTTCATCGATAATCGAGAAGTAATTCTTTGCTCAATGGAGACCAATGAATGCAGACCACTTGTTGTTCAACCTGAACTAAGCACTGCTGCAAACACGTCATATCTCTAGTTGTCAGATCTCTATAGTACAAATCTACCTGCCGACGATCGATTTTCAATATTTCTAAGATAACGTGCACTTGCTTAGTGATTGATCACCAGGACGGATTAATCGAATAGTTTCCCTATTCTGTCAAATAGCGCTAAATATTATCTGCCACGTAAACTTTTATAAAAATTTGTAATAAATGAAGCAACGAAGTGCATGCTAAATATAGTAGAAGCAAATAGTATAATGTATAACGTAGTAGCACTTTGTATGTATTATGATTAGCATTATTATGTATTATGTATTATGTATATATTAGCGTATATATTATGTATTATGTATTAGCTGATAGTAGGCTATGTATTAGCGGCAGAGCCATTGTCATGAGCGGTTAGGCTTCTAACTGCGGATGAGTATCAGAGGAGGTTTCTATTGGAGATTTTCTAACACTGAGATCCTTTAAAAGAGAGGAGAACGCCCCTGATCTAGTTTTCCATTTTGCTTTGTTTTCTAAGTTCCTTATTCATATGTTCATATTTCCTAATTTTACTAATTTTGCTCGTGTGTTGGTTATTTTTGTTGCTTGCTATTTTTGTTATTATACTTTCTGTTTTTGCTAACCTGTAGACATGTAGTATTTTAACTAATAATAGCATTACTCGAAGTTTCCTGTGGTGGTCAGCTAGATAGAGCACCTTGTGCCCTCTCTGATGGCCACAGGATTCAATGAATATGATGTTTGATTTTGACTTGAATGATTGATGTTATTTAAATGTCTGATGCATTTATGTTTATTGATATGATGTTTGCATGAAGTTTGCATGATCTATAATTAGTGGGCTTTGGTTTAGTTTTACGAAATTATTACGACTTCATTTTCTATAAGTCAATTAGTTTTCATTATAGAACACTCGATACACTAGAATAAGATAGCTTTGTGAAACCATGTTAATAATGATCAATTATATTAAGAAAAATTGCTGGCACTTGCTTTACGGGTCTACCATAACTCATTAGAATGCAGGGTGTAATTAAAGCTGAACCCTGAAAATTAGTCGATAGTGTACGTATGATAATTTAATAAAGACATTCGACAGATGGCTCTAGTGTCAGATAGGTTTGTTGCATTCCAGATTACGACTGCGATTTATATAACCAAAATGGATCCTAGGGATTAAAAACATTTTACTTAATATTGAAAATTGTGAAACCATAGGCAAAATTGTGAAAAATTAGGTGTCCCATAGCTATAGGTGCCCGGAGCTATAGGTGCCCGGAGCTTAAGGTGTCCCGGAGCTATAGGTGTCCCAGAGCTTATGGTGTCCCGAAACTATAGGTGTCCCGGAGCTTATGGTGTCCCGGAGCAGTGTGTAACCCGGGAATGGAAAAACTGCCCAACACGCCTGGACCCCAGGAATAACCACTGGCACCCGTCCCTGGTTTATTTTCCATATTTTTTTACCCGTATACTTTAAATATAGTAACAATAAGGGTGTTTTGTCTATATCGCACTTGACGAATTACCATATAGTGCGCGTCGTGAAATGCTAATTCTTCAGCGCTATGAAGAGTGAGTAAAGCTAGAACAACATCAATGTGGTTCGGAGCAGTGTTTGATATACAGTCAGATCATAGGAGTTGATTTAAGCAGAGAAATCGTGATCTGAATTTCTCGTCTCACTCTGCGGTCGTAATATCGCAGAGTCGCTATAGAGATAATAAATCTAGTTCAATGTTTGTCGGGTTTAATGAGGCAACAACAACAACAGCAGCAGCAATACAACACATCTGTGCGATGTTAACGTCCATGACAATATGGAGCATGATTAAGTCACTCGTCAAAGTTACTCGCAAGATGCATGAACGAATGAATTTAAGTAATGGGTTAACTGAACTCAAAATTCTTCAATCTTCTATCAATACACTTAATCATAGGATTTTTTTTTGAAAAAGCAATAAATAATTTCCCAGCCACAAAAATAGATATATGAATGTATGAATCTGCTAATATCAGAGCTTCCAATCAATCAAGAAATAAAGGACTCGATCATTTCACAGATTATCAATTATAGGCCTCACTGAATCTATCAACCTGTAAGCAGTGGTTAAAGTGGAGGAGAACGCGGGGGAACTCAGTTCTAATAGCTCTCGTTTTTTCTAAGGTGCCTTCTCTTGCTTGGCCCATACTAGATAGTAGTAGATGATTAAACACATTACAAGGGGGTCCAAAAATTTCCGACCGTTCCCCTAGCTCTCAATTCCCACTTTAGCCATTGCCTGTAAGTGATAATGAAGTCATTTAGAAGTTAAAATAATGAAGTTCACTGATGATTCTAAAAGTACATACATGAATGCGCACTAATGACTGATGCACAGATAAAACTGACAGCTACAGTTCAATTAGAAGGGCCTTAGTAGGTTGTAGTGTGTTTAACGTCAAGGTTCAGAAGCACAAGGTTCCTCTTCAAGACGACTCGACACACTCGAGCTACCGTTACAAAGATTAAGGTAACAGTAAGTTACTGGTAAGTCACTGGTATGTAACTTACCAAGCATTAGCTAAAGCTAAGCGTTAGTTGAGTCTTCAAGTGATTCAAAGATTCAAGTGATCACTCCATAGAAGCCATTAAGGCAAAGATTTCTCCATTAAATGTGGTGCTTAATATCTTAATAACTGAGCGAAATTTAACTCATAAACTAGTAAAACATTTAGACTTACGTCCTTTAAATCACATTTATTCTTGGCGTTGAACAATAAGTAGCTATATTAATGGATGCATCCACTACTTAATGTACATTGGAGTAAATAATCATTCAAAATATTATTTGAAGTAACATTCAATAGCTACAAGAAATATGCAGTAATTAAGTGAAAATTTTAAAATACTTTACTAGCCTTCAAACCTACTTATCAATACAACCTCAATTTATAGATCAATCAATCAATTAATCAATGAAATATTGCAATCCTTTCTTTGATGTAAGGCTGATTTTTAGGAGTTGACTGGCTGGCAGAAATCGTGATGTGAAATTACAATCGACTTCTGTGAAATATCGTCCATGAACGAATCAAGTGGCAACCGAACATCAATCAAAAAATTGATTTTTTAAAATTCATTAACTTAATATAAATTGTTTCTCATTACAGAGCAATTCATCTTCGTAGTCTTTTAAAAGTGTATGCTTTATGTTATTTACGAATGAATCGTAGAAATGCTACACTGTAAAATGCAATTCGTACTGTAATTACAGTAGTTCTTAATAAAGCCTTTTATGCTTTCAGTCCTAGTGCTGTTATGTTATAGCCTTCTATGTTATATTATGTTATGTTGTGTTGTGTTATATTAAGTAATGTTACGTTATGTTATGTTATGTTGTGTTATGTTATCTTATTATTATGTTATGTTATGTTATAGCCTACATTTTTATGTTATGTAATGCTGCGTTATGTTATGTAATATTATGTTATATTATCTTATGTTATGTCATGTTATGTCATGTTATGTCATGTTATGACATCCATTCATTCATACACAATTTCATACATTCATTCATTCATACATGCATGTACATTCATACATTCATTCATACATATATTCATACAGACTAGCTTCATAGTTCAGTTTTGTAACATTTTCTATAACATTATTTCAATATCCGTCGAAACTAAGTTACATTTGCTTGACATTTTAACCTTATCGACCGTATTTCATTTGCAGGCAACATATCATCGATCTTTTACGCAAAATGAAAACAATAGAATATGAACTGTGCTAAAATATAAAAGCAGTTACACTTATTACATGGACGAATATCATAAAGTGTCAATTTACGAAGTTTAGTAACGCAGCCCCTCGTTGTATTTATTCAAACTGAGACGTACATGTAGATCGCTTCGATATTCAGATAACAAAATAAGAGAGCAAAATGAGAGTGTTAGCAAAATTAAATTGATTCCAAAATGAGATTGGTAGCAAAATGAGAGTGGTAGCAAAATGAGAGTGGTAGCAAAATGGGAGTGGTAGCAAAATGAAAATGAGAGCAAAATGAGGGTGGTAGCAAAATGAGTGGTAGCAAAACGAGAGTGGTAGCTAAGTGAGAGTGGTAGCAAACTTTCCTTATTATTATTATTATTGTTATTATTTTTATTATTATTATTATTATTATTATTATCAACATCATCATTCTAATAAAAAAACTGTAAACCATACAGTGACTATTTAAGCATTGCCGAACTCAAATGTTACTACACATGTAACAACTTTAAATTAGGTCAGGAAGCATGAAATGCTCGTGTAAATCCAGTTAAATGTGCAGTATATTGTACATTTTTAACCTATAATTACTGATGTATCATACCAACTATTGTTCGCATTAATTACATCAAATCAGTATACATGTAGTTATTAGCAGCGATTCATGTAATTGACTAAATTTAAATGTCGTCATTCAAATGGTAAATAATATAAATAAAACTATTCCATTTAATCTTTCGAAAATATTTCTCTAATGTCAATTAAGCAAAGCCTTTAAATCAGATTCTGCAAAGTTAATTCTGATACGTATATTTAATGGATATCAAGTCACCCCGAAGACTTAAAAATAGATCAACCGTTAGACAGTTGTGTGCGTGATATATGTGTGTGTTGCATAAGTAATTTGCAAGAGCTTACTAAAGCAGATACTGATGCGAGTACAACTGAAGCGAGTAAGAATTGAACCTGTATCATTGAGGTAAAACTTAGCAACACATTATCAACATTATCAACACATTATCAACATTTATTAACTTGTCAACTCGACTTTCGACAATAAGACATATAAATTTTATAAGTAGAACAACAGTGAAGAGATGAACAAAACCATTGGAATAATTTACTTCAACTCAGAACCATAAGTGACTGTAGTTATTAGTATGATAAAAAAGAGGGAATAAAATAAAGATAGTTATGGGCATTTAATCATAAGAAAATCAATATCGTAGTCTAATACTTGCATTAAAATATTAAATAATTCTCTCCGTGTTGTGTCCGGGTTGTTGAAGAACAAACCAAACGGTGACTGCACGTGTCGTGGGAGGCGACTAAAGCACTAAGATCCAAACCAACGTCAAAAAGGGCATTCGGTTGGTAAGCGCCTGGGCTCCTGAGGTAGCTACAGAGTTTTTCAAAAACGAATGGAAAAATAGGGGGTTGATTGATGATGTGGTATGAGACAGAGAGGAGTGGAGAAGGTCTATTCGTATTCCGACCCTGGTTCAACTGAGATTAAAGGGAAGATGAAGATGATGATTATGATTAAGTAATGAAAACTTTTGCTGTCGAAACCTGTCCATTAAAAGTCAAAGTTATCGGAAGCCAATTTGATATCATTCACATTGCAACAGTCACTAAACAGCGACTTGATTTGATCCGATTTGAAAGTTTCATTAGACTTAAATTAACTTCCCATAGCCGTAACCCTTAAATTATTCTTACCACAAACCCTAACAGTTCATAGCCATTACTCTAGAATTCTCCTACATATGTAAATATTTGAACGAAAGAAATTGTAAAAAAAATTACGAATGAAAAGTTGCTGTAAGCAGGTCGTTGTTTAATTCCTTTTGCAAATGCGGCAGTTCGGTGACCTAAACAACTGCTTCACAATGACATTTTAGTTCTAACTTAGCCACAGAGTGAACTTACATTCAATTAACAGTATAGAGTACATATACATGTATATAAAGAACATCATATTCGCAAGGTTGATAATAAAGAGGTTAAAAATATACCATGATTAAACTACGATGTCAAGGACCCGGGATTAAGATAACATTTGGAAATTGTTTGAATTCTGTGTACAGTTTAGAAGAGAGTAACGGAGAATCGGCGATAAAGTTTAAACCAATTGCAATGCAAGGCTGTTAATTAACATTGCATTCTCCAAAGAGTTAAATATCAAGAGTGATGATCAAAGCGACTGTTGTTTTCAGCTGTAGGTTGCATGAATTAATGAGATTATATATTGCGCAGTAATAAGATCATACGTAAATCGAAGATGACGAAGATGATGATGATGATGATGATGAATACATTGCAAAGTAGATAGGCCATATATATGTACTTATACAACGTTTAACTTGTATCAGCTAGCTAATTCTCTAGGCCCTTGTGTTTCGATTAAAGACTTCTGCAAACATAATTAGCATGCGAGTCATAGGGCCTATACTTGTTAGCATAGACTGCTAGACTACTAGTCTGTTAATCAGCACACACTGCCCTCCTGTTGTGCGCTAACGTTGATGGCAAACTACCGAGTATTCTAACGTATCAATTGAGATGTACTTGTATAGTTAATGGGTGATATATAGTATACATATTTATGAGTTTATATAACTATACTGTAAACCAACAATTTAATTTACAAAATTTAAAATAAGAAAGTATTCTAATATTAATATTTAGTATTAATAATATATAATTAGTATTATTTGTAATTCACACAATAATATTGGAATATTAATATCAAAAAATTGGGTATAATGAGAAAACATCTCGAAGATAATATGTGGAAGAGAATAACGTCCCGTTTATAAGACTGGGCATAAGTTAAGTTTAAGCATTAAGTAATAAGTTTAATTTAAGCACTATGTCTAAGTTTAATTTAAGCACTATGTTTAAGTTTAATTTAAGCACTATGTTTAAGTTTAATTTAAGCACTATGTTTAAGTTTAATTTAAGCACTATGTTTAAGTTTAATTTAAGCACTATGTTTAAGTTTAATTTAAGCACTATGTTTAAGTTTAATTTAAGTATGTTTAAGTTTAATTTAAGTTTAAGTTAAGTCGGGCATAAGTTATAAAGTCGGGCATAAGTCTAATAAATGCGGCTGAATTTTATTAAATATATATAATTAAAGGTTGAAACACTATTTTTAAATATAGTGAAGAGATAAAAGAGTTAAGGTTCTACGAGTAAAGAAACTATTCCATTGAAATTCAATACCATAGACTTCTTCAGACTTGTAGCCTAAATATTTGATTCATATCATTGAATAAAACTAAAGCTTTTAATAATTCATTTTCTCATTAAAAGGTTAACCGGTTGATTGGTTTAAAAGCACTGGTAGCTCTCTACTGTAGTTATTCAAAATTATCAGCCTATATTTACTCTAAATATTTATTTTGTTTCAAATAGATCTAACAAATTATTTGACGTTGACTGTACTTGTTCAGTAAATTAGTTAATTAGTTTAAATTAGTTTAATATTACTGCGACAACACTCCGCTAATTGCAACAATACAATCACATTTACACAATTTGTGTCTAGTAAAACAACAAAACTCAAAGGATTAAATACCCTACTCTAAACCTCATCTCTTCACTTTCCCACTCACGTCGACTACTGCAATTCCTTATCGGTCAACAATCAATCCTCTTCCAATGAAAATCTCAGTTAGAATGTCGGCCAACATCAACCACCCGCTGTACGTCACTGGAACTCTCTTCCTCACTCTAGCCTTGATCGCCTGTGGGATCAGCTTCTTCGGGCCCTTCTGGCTCCAGAACGTCACCAGCCCCACGCCTAACAGGGCCCGTATAGAGGCGGACCTAGACTACATAAGCAAGCCTCAGCCCAGCTCCTACAGCTCGAGGGGACTGTGGGCCCAGTGCTCGGCAGACTGCCAGTGGTTCTGGGAGGACGATTACAGGCTACAGACGAACAAGTTTACTCCGCTCGGTTTGTATATGTTTACGTGTTTATATAGGCTTGATTTTTACTTTTTCATTAGGCTGCTGATGAACTTGACCTTTCATATACTTCTCTGGGTGTGTTAATGATTCACTCGCAGTATTATCTGACTACTTACTGGTCCATATATTGCTACAGTCTTACTTTACATAGACCCGCGCTGTACCAATATAAAATCTGTAAAACCGATGTTAACGTCAGTTGCGTCTCTCTAAATCAATGTCAGTGTCGGGCGAATCCAGGATTAAACCCCGCACATACTGATCCGTGATCGAATATCTTGCCGTCCTCGTCACTGGCTCCAGCCATATACCTATAGATAGATTGATTGATTCATATTTCAATTTTATGCTTACTGTGTTGTCTGTTTTATTCTATCTGACAATTTAGTCTCGTCACTAGCTCAAATGCATAACAGTCAAAATCTGCACATGTTTGTAAAAGACGATTAACGAAGATACTTACATCGCGGGGTTTTCAGCTTTGAGGATTTAATAATGCTAAAATGGATATAACCTTTAACAATCAACCACGTTGATTCTTACATAGATTTATATAAGCAAATAAAAGCGTCATCAATGCTAACATTATTTATGTTACCAATAGAATCGTTAAATTTTCTACTTTTAATTCGTTTATTACTCCGGCAAATACGAATTAATTAAGTACCAGACATTAGTTACTACCCGTACAACGGTTCACATGAAACGGGAAGCTGGTATTTAACATTTACATGACTGCGGTCGATATACGAGACCTTGTGGTAATTCAGTGTTACATGTACATGTATATTTACTTTTGTATTTATTCACTGAATCTAATTCAATCTACAAGCACTGTTTTCATATAAACTAAGCTCAGTTTCACGTCAGATTTCTGAATCGAAAGCATATCATTAACGGGCAGAGCACTGGATTCGAATCCTGCATCTATTGATCCTGCAGCATATTAATATGATATTATATCTCTACTATTATAGCCTCTCTCTACAAAATATCACAGTGGAATAGATTAATATTCATCTTCTTCGTACTACCAAATAGAAATTCAGCATCTGCAAGAAATTAGCATATCTGCTAAATTAAAATTTCCAATCTACTGTCTGGGTATATCTAACTCTGCCTGATATATCAATCAATCAAATAAGCATTCATTTAATCAATCTATCATATAATTTATCAATCAATGCTTTGACTTAGTACAAAAAAGTGGTACTTGGTAAAAAGTAGTAAGTGGTAAAAAGTGGTTACAAGTACAAAAAAGGGTACTCTGCAAAAATATCATATCATCATCTTCTTCCATTGAATCTAAGTTAAATTAGGGTCCTTTGCAAGAAAGATCAAGTGCGTTGAATCCTGTCCCTTATACAGTTTAATTTATTGGTATAATTGTGTTGCAATTGTTCGCAGCCTGGCATATAGCTACCCAGGTGATGTACTTCATCGGAGCCTTCCTCGTTCTGTTTTGTGAGATCTACGCGAGGGTTCAGATCTGCTGTAGACAGAGGAGAGCCATTTACCGCTCCATCGGATTCATGCTGCTAGCTTCCTGTATGTCCTACATGTATAATATGATATAGTCCTGTATAATACTTACTGGCTTCCTGAAGATTGAGGAATTGTTATATGAAAAGATTGAGGAATTGTTACATGAGAAGATTCGTGGTAACGCTGCAGAATTAGTATCGTACAATCGACTGTTGTGTGAGCTGTGGTAAAGCACCTTACAAACAGACAACCTGTAATATAAACACCTTAAAAACACTAACACACTGTGATATAAGCACCTTACAAACACAGGCACATTATGATGTAATCAGTTTACAAACACTAACACACTGTGATATAATCACCATACAAACACAAGCACTTTGTGATATAAGCACCGTATAAACTTGAACACAATTCTGTTTTCGTGCTTGGTCGTATGTCACATGTGACGTAAACTCTTATCTGTTTGGCAGCCAAATGTTCGTGTAACTGTACGTGTATGTGTGATGTCAGCCAACTCTTTTCTCTTCTCATGTTTCACTTGCGACTTGTCTTCCATTTTATCACTTTCTCGTTTCTCTTCTCTCCTTTTTTCGATTTCTCTCTCTCTCACTCATTCTCGATTTTTTCTTTTCATCACTCACTCTCACTTTTCTCTCTTTCTCTTTCTCACTCTCTCATTTACTATTCTTTTCAAAATCTTGATTCTCTAATGATCCGTTCATTTTACGTTTATCCAACTTTAGGCTTTGTTTATATTTTACTACTTTTCTACATTCTCTAAACTTTTTCATTCTTATTTTTTTCTGTATTTTCTGTCCCTCAGTCTCCCTCTCTCCCTCTTTCTGCATGTATGTCTGTCTGTCTCTCTGTCTCTCTTTCGTTTTATTTTCATTCCACACTGACTATTTCTCTATTTCTTTATCGCCATCATTTTGTTTCAGTTTTTCTCTCTCTCTCTCCTCTCTCTCTCTCTCTCTCTTCTCCTCTCTCTCTCTCTCTCTTCTCTCCCTCCTCTCTCTCTTCTCTCTCTCTCTCCTCTCTCTCTCTCTCTTCTCTTCCTCCTCTTTCTCTCCTCTCTCTCTCTCTTTCTCTCTCTCTCTTCTCTCTCTCTCTGTCTCTCTCTCTCTTTCTCTCTCTCCCTCTCTCTCTCTCTCTGTCTCTCTCTTTCTCTCTCTCTCTCTCTCAATCGTCTCCTACCTATCTCACTCAGTCTATCTAGTTTTCAGCACACTGTATTAAATCAAGCACCAGACCGTTCAGTAGCACACAACTCAGCACCGAGCCATTATCACAAACAGCCATTATCACACAGTGCTCTGCGGAATATGTAATGATCTATCCGATGGATTGACATTCCAATGCTAATTGGACTCATTTCCGTCCGACATTGTTTGGCTAACTGATACCATTTGACGCAGATTGAGACTGTATTGCTACTACGCGTTGGCCTATTTATACTAGTATTGTAGCATGATATGAATGCATAGATTAGCAGCTGTTATACTTAATATTTGTGCATTAAACCATCAATCATTCAAAGAGTCAATTAATCTCTGAATGAAGCCTACAATCTACTAATCGGTCAGTCAATAAATCAATCAATCAAATAATCTATGAATCAGCCTTACAATCTAATCGATCGACCAATCAATCAATAAATCAGTCAATCAATCAAAGAACCAAATTATCAATCAATCAACTATTCAACGACTCGATTTGGAATGCGCTGCCTTTAGAAATATCATCATCATCATCTTCCCTTTAATACTAGTTTAACTAAGAATAGACCTTCTCCTCTCCTCTCTGTCCCATCCCGTATCATTTTAAATATCATAGGAACTCTCTAACATGAGCATTGGAGTCTAGCCTAACTAGATAATATAGCCTATCCAGATAACATTGTAGAATAGACTAGAAAGCAATTGCCACAAGCAGTTGTAGAATAGCCTAGCAAGAAACGGAGACAAGCGGCTGAGGCACATTGGTTAACCTTCTCATCTTTACAATCAATAGTTTTTCAATATGCTTCCTCCATTAATATATTCTTTTACTTTCTTACTTTTTATAGGATAAGAAATAGCTATTCGCTGCAAGTAATATTCTATGATACTGTACGTTTGTCTTATGCATGAAAACATGAGACTAAAATTTAAAATAAAAAAGCGACTAAAATTTTAGTTAACTCTTTTTATACTACAACTCGCATATTTATGTTAGATTCATACTATATTAATAAATAATTAATCATACATACAACTGAATTTTAGGGCTTTCTTGTAAACAAACTAGGCTATGCATAATCAATTTGTCATCGTAATTTGTAAATATATCAATAATATCATAGGTCTAAACATTAATATCTTTATTTTTAGTTACCCTAAATTACGAAATGAATTCGTTGTAATTGAAATGTGAAATTGAGATACCATTGAAGTTCACACTTTAATTCCTGGCATGAAAAAAAAAAGTTAAGTTCAGTAACATTCAAGGGTAGTAAGATGGTTCGATCCTTTACACTCTACAGAAATTCCTCAATTACTGTAATGAAAACTATGTTAATTACAATCTTATGAATACAGAGTATATACACAAAGGACCCTCAAGAAAAGTAATAAGAGTAATTAATTATACATTCAACATCTGAATTCGTTTGCATAGACCTCTTATAATATGTAATGGTAACTCTGCTCGCATAATAAACAAAGCCTAGTGGGGGAGTGGTGGGAGAGTGGGGAGGGGTGTGTGCTTATATTGACGGCTGGCAATGTTCAGTTTATTCGCTTATATTTATTATGTATTTCTTCATTTATTAAGAGAATGGTATTTTAAAATTTTAAAACAATTTTATATTTCAATTACTTATCAAATGATGATAAACATGTGTCTTACTTTACATTTAATATTTGGATAGATAAAATATCTAGAGTGGATATCTTACATTTTTAAGATATATTACATTTCAGTTGCTCCGCAAAACAATAAAGTTTATCATTGCACGTTGGCGCATTCCTACGAATGAAAAATATATATTGTAATTTTTCACACACCTTTTATAAAAGTTCTTAGAATTGTTATACTATGCTGCATACTAATGGCATCATCTTATAACTCTCGTTCTGGCTGATTTTAGGCTCCTGTCTCTGTGTTGACTTTGGCGTCGCTAAAGTCCACACAGATATGAATAATGGCGTTGGCATTATTCATATCATCTTGATATTAATAATATCGTAAAGGTTGAATATATAATTTATAAATCAGCTGTACAGTGAAGGTGGTGGGAAATAACCAGTGATTAAAGTGGGGGGAACGCAGGGGAACTGCATTCCCCTAGCTTTCACTTTTTCTGAGGTGCCTTTCCCCTGCTATTAGACTTCTAGGGGATCATAGTAGATACTAGGAGACCTGTAAATACAGTTCAAGGGGTCCGAAAAATTCTGAGCGTTCCCCAGCTCTCAATAGATCAGTTCGGTAATTGAAAACATATTTTGTTGCATGTTAACACTGGTTTGTTTATGTTGACATCTGATACATATATTTACATGTAAATGTAATTGGTCAACATTATAACTTCGTTATAATGCTTGCATATCGTTATAATGGGTGTCAGAGTTAAACTTTAAGTGTTAAGTTATTCTTTAATTTAAGTTAATTAATATCCGTATAGTAGGTTGTAAAGTAAATAACATTTCTAAAGAAAGCTTGTATTAGAAATTTCATGAGGAACTAGTACATTTAAATGGTATTCTATGCAGTGTTTACGTTTTTTGTCCACTGTTTACATTTGGTGTCCCCGATGTTCGATTTATAGCTATTACCGAAAAGATCTATTCCCACCATAATCACTGAAAATCACTGAAAATCACTAAACCACCTCCACAGCCCTCTACAGCGGCGACGAGAACGCTGGGCTGGACCTTCAGAAGTTAAAATCAATGTGTCAACCTCTAGAACGTTCCTCTTAATGTAGATTTTGAAAGACCTATCCCACTTAAATTCCACAGAAATCTCACTTAAAGTCTACATAAATCTATCACACAGAACTTTATCGTTGACCTTTAGCATCTTTTCTCATTTGATTTCTTCGAAGACTATTCTCATGAATTCGAACTGTTTTGCTCTTTTTGATTGTAAACTTTCTACACTCGATAATTGAGATTAAAACTACTATGTTGATATAGATAGACTAAATTATTTATTTGTTTATTGCATGTGATCAATTGTATGGGCGACGGGATTCAATTCGAGCTACATTGGGTCAGCAGATTAAAAAATCAAGGTGGCAGATATATAATTGAAACGATGTGTTTAAAAATTGAAATGGTTCCTTTTTTGTACTATTTTGGATTTATATAGGCATTTTATTTGTGTACACGCGTCGCGTAGCGGCTGGCTAAAACATTAAATTTTAGCAATTTAACGATGGTAGGGTTTCGAAGCTTGGTAGAAGCCTGTTGAAATGGTTCGCTAGGCTGGCAAAGCGGTTGAAATATTAATTTTCTTGACACTATGAAACAATTTTATAACCGATTTATATTCTGCTAATAAGTCACATGCGCACGAAAGATTTTAGAACTACCTTTAAATTAGCGGATTCAAATGTATTTCATCAAATAATGCCAAATTGCAGTTATATCTTGTGACAGAAGCTCAAGCGTGAGTTGTCTTCAAGAGAAGTCTTGAGCTTCTGAACCTGACCTTAAACAGAACACTTTAAACCTAAGAATTAGCTACAAATATTATGAGAGATTTGAAGAGTTGCGCTGTAGGAGCGCTAACTGTTACTAAACTCAAAGCAGAGTTAGAGTAGAAACAGTTTGGTAATTTTTAAACCCACACCACAGCTCCTCATTGCTTCCAATCTACGCAACAGTGTGTATCGTGTTACATGCACAGTGGCGCAGCAAGTTTGTTTACGAGGTGGCAGTGGTGTGACAGCTTAAAATGATGGTGTATCAGCTTAAAATGATGGTGTATCAGCTTAAAATGATGGTGTATCAGCTTAAAATGATGGTTTATCAGCTTAAAACAATGGGATGAGAGCTTAAAATGTTGTAGTGGCAGCTTAAAATGTTGGGGTGGCAGCTTAAAATGATGAGGTGACAACTCAACATGTTAGTGATAACTAATAGGGCATAAGTGGATAATCAATACAAATTTATTGGATGGGGTAGACAGAAAGGGTGGAAGCCCTTTCATTTAGAGGGAGGGGGCATCTGCCCCGGTACCTCCCTGCCCCGTAGTTACATCCCTACACATGCGTGTATAGCGGCCACTGATTTAGCATATGGAGCAAGATCTTGAGAAATGTGACAAAACTAGAGACCGGAGAGACTTGTATATTTCTCCTCGTATGGGAGACCTGTGTTTTACGCCTATTTACCCTATCTATGGACTGGTTTTCTGAATTTTGGATCTTTTTCGATGCTTTTTATATTTGATTGTGGCACTTACTTGATTCAGTAATACACTGCTTGCCGCTGGTATAGTTATTGGTGTTGTGATCGATATGTAATTTTTCTGTCACTAAAAGATTCAAGATGCAAATTTCTACACACTACATGTATATGCTCTCGCTCTCAAAAACTTAAGCTACCAAAAATCCGATCCAAACAATTGGTGCATTCACGATTTCGTCATCAAAAACTTGTCATGCAGGCCTACTAGTGTAGTATGGCTGTATTTTATATGGTAAATATGAATGGTGTCCGTTATATATATATATATATATATATATATATATATATATATATATATATATATATATATATATATATATAGTACTATAGTACTCTATTGACGACGCTGTTATTGTGCTATTAGTTGTTTTACTGTGTACTATTTCCCAGTTATCCTGCAAGCGGCTGCCGTGGCGGTATTTGGTGGATTTGCTAATCGAGATTATGGTGCCACTCACAATGAAACCAGCTATACCTTCCTCGGATGGTGCTTCTGGATGTCAGTGGCTGGGGGTGCTCTGACCCTCATTTCTGGAACACTCTTCCTCTGCATGGACTGCACAGACTTCGATGACTATGAATCTTGAAAGATTAAATAACTCTTAGTTGTTAGTAGTGCTAGTAATTCAAAGGAAGAGATGCTGACCTCTTACTCTTGAAAATTTCTCGATTTAAAAGGTCAGGAGAATTGTCATCACCCCCCCCCCTACAAAAAGAAACTGTTTGTTGAGAAAATTAAGTATAATTTATAGTAATTTTGAATTTCCATCAAAGATGTTTCAAAATCTGCTCCTTTAGAAAGCTGTAGTAAAACTCTAGTGCTGGTCTAGTGGACGCTGAATGACTCAAGAGGCTACTTGTATTTTTATACGTTAATTATGTAAGACTTCATTCTTGGATTGCATGAACTTATATATGAGCAGAATACTGTTAGCTATATAACGATCAAGCGATGTGAAACAAGATTGTTTAAGATGAAATGACGACTCAGGAATTAAATTTCCTGTTTAGCAGGTACAGGTTTTTAGCGAAGCTTGTTAAAAAGCTCGTAAAGCTAGTGTTAACCTCAGTTTCCTCACTGAAAGCGATGTCAATGACGGGCGAGATCAGAATTTGAACCCCGCACATACAGATCCGCGGTCGAAGATCTTACTGACATAGCCATTGGCTCCTGCCAGTGAACATATAAGACTTATTGTTGGCTGGTTACCAGTGAACTTATAAGATTTATACTTTTTAATTCTTTTTTAATTTCTTTTGTGAAATTAATATTTATGACCACATCGAGTGTTACCTCGATACCGGCATAGCCGTCGTTTGTAGCAGTACGTTTTAAGCCTGCAGATCAATTGACGCAATAACGTGTTATACTGGCATTACACCCAGGGTGGTATTTATAGTGAAAATCAAGGCCTGATCAGAACTTGAGAGATAACTGTTCCTGAACACGTTTTATTCTGAATCCAAATATTTTAGAAAACTAAAGATACGCCGCTTATTGGAAAATATATAATTAAATTATGAATAGCTACCAATTAATTGGAATCTATTTGTTCCGAATAGGGAACCTAAAAATCGGATGCAGTAAAAACTCCTGGGTAAGGGAACGGCAGCCCTATTGTTAACTATAAGTACCACTCCAATTTATTGCTTAAATATATAATTCTGATACTTTCTGAGACTTTGAGTTATTGTAAAATTTAATAATTTGTAGTAATTTCGTTATCTGCAGCATTCATTAATCTTTTCTTGAGTATTTTACTATGTGTTCTAGAAATGATTTTCATGAAATTCAGATATCATCTGTTGATGAGAAGACTAACGTTAAATTGCGATTAGCTTTGCTCATTGGTTAATTTAAGCTACGCGTAGTTAAACTACATTGTAACAACTGATGAAGACAGAGAGCTTTCTATGTCATGTTTAAATTATTACCTAAATTGAATTTGTAAAAAAGTCGAAAAGCTAATATCAGTTTCATCTCTCGAAATCGATATCAGTGACGGGCGTGGGCCCAGGATTTGAACCACGCACATACTAATCCGTGGTCGGATATCTTACCGGCATAGCCACTGGCGCTAGCCAGTGCTTGTTAGTTGAATAATACAATGTCATGTTTATGATGAGCTTGAATTCAGACGTTAATTGTGAATGTGATCATAAAGTCTGCTATTTGGCAGGACACCAGAAACAGCCATAGAGTGAGATGCATAATTATATTAATATTGCATAAAATATTCCGTTAAGGAAAGAACGAATTAATTTACAATAATTCGAACCACAGCAATAAAAACAACTACATGATGGCCTAGCGATAAATAAAACACAACTCTGTTGGCACTTAGCTGTAGTCTACCACATGTTGCCAAGCAACGTTGCAAATAGGAAAGTTACGCTTAATCTAACACATTTGAGCACAGAGTGCGCGAGCTATTTAGATAGGCTTCCGTGATGTAACGCAATTCACGATTTCCACAATAAAAATAATTTAGCCAGTGGGGTGCTATGGAGATCCTTTAAGCACTCAATTAATAGAATTATTTAATTAAGACCAGTCTATATGACTCACATAACTCACACGTCTGACTTCTGTATGACTCATATGCCTGTATGACTCACACGTCTGACGTCTGTATGACTCACATGACTGTATGACTCACACGTCTGACGTATATATGACTCACATGACTGTATGACTCACACGTCTGACGTATATATGACTCACATGACTGTATGACTCACACGTTTGACGTATATATGACTCACATGACTGTATGACTCACACGTCTGACGTCTACATGACTCACATGACTGTATGACTCACACGTCTGACGTCTGTGTGACTCATATGCCTGTATGACTCACACGTCTGACGTCTGTATGACTCACATGACTGTATGACTCACACGTCTGACGTATATATGACTCACATGACTGTATGACTCACACGTCTGACGTATATATGACTCACATGACTGTATGACTCACACGTCTGACGTATATATGACTCACATGACTGTATGACTCACACGTCTGACGTCTGTGTGACTCATATGCCTGTATGACTCACACGTCTGACGTCTGTATGACTCACATGACTGTATGACTCACACGTCTGACGTATATATGACTCACATGACTGTATGACTCACACGTCTGACGTATATATGACTCACATGACTATATGACTCACACGTCTGACGTATATATGACTCACATGACTGTATGACTCACACGTCTGACGTCTGTGTGACTCGTATGCCTGTGTGACTTACATGTCTGTATGACTCAGATGTCGTTAATCATTAAATCGACAAACAAAATAATCAAAAATGGATTTATTGATTGAGTAATTTGTCATCGCCTAATATGTGGAGAATTGTTATCACGCAGTTGAATAAGAGTCGCTACTACATCTCTTGTCGGTTTAACTTAGATTTGATTTAGACTCTTTATTCGCAAACGTTAAAACCACATACATTACACATTAGACTACATCGATACAGCTCATCCAGATATATGCACATTGATTAAACACGCTATACACATGTACATTGCATCACTACATATTATATAGCCACACCAGATTAGTAGACTATATTATTAGAGAAAATTAGACTCTACCTCTCGACAAGAAACAGTATTTTATCACAAACAGTACACTGCAAATTATACAAATATACAGTTCAAAGGTCAAAGCTGAGGAAGGCACAGGGGCCCACCTCGTCATAAGCAGAATTTCCCAAGAATACTGGTATATCAAAAGGAATGTTATAGATGATTTAAATATCCATACACATGTGGACAAGAAGTGTAAAACGGAAGATAGAGATGAGTGGATGCGTTATAGGCTGTACCGTGGACCTGCCAGTAGGCAGTGCACTAAGAGAGAGAGAGAGAGAGAGAGATACATCAGGATATCGAGAACTGTTCACATTACAAGACACATAATCAAAAACTCTACTAGATACACTATTTTATCAAATATTCATAAGTGACACAGTTGTAGCAATGCCGAATATATGCAACTAATGTAATTTCGACAGTATCTGAACAGTTTTAATGTGTTTTACCAGGCTATTAAAATGGTGATTTATATTACAAAAAACGTAATATCAATTGGAGTGCTACGGTCGTAAATGAAACATCGATCACTATTGAGACAAATTCAGCCGATGGGAAAAAGAAGCACCAAAACGGTTCAAATTCTAAAATCCAAAACACCTGTCCAAAGATAAACGGAATTAAATAAAAGAAGAATAAAACTAATTAATTTAATTACAGAGATTTGAGTGTAAACCGCTGAATATTCTCAACCGGTTTAGCGAGAGAGCCATTGACAGGGCACTACAATGAGGTTTTAGAGTCAATTTGCTTAATATTAGAAATTCTCAATGTTGTCATTGATGACAGTAACACTTTAGTTATTGTTGTTGCTGATCTCAGTAAACTACAACATAGTCTATTGCTAGCGTGGGTCACTTAATATTAACAAATAATACACATGCATAATGTGACTGACCTCAAAGTGGCATTATTTTTTGTCTATTCTACGTAGTCTAATTAATCCATCAATTAATTAGCCTGATTAATTATTTTATTCATTAATACGTGTATATTGGTTTAACGTATTTCCCATTGCATCAAGATCAACAGTCTATATCCCATTCTGTTCTTCTTTAGTAATCGACAGAACATAGCCAGCAGCAATCAAATTTCATTCAGTGCCTGATGGCAGAACCTCGCAGCTCTAATTAAGATTATTTACGCCTGAACTAAAGAAAGACTCTGCCGTCCTCGACATTCCTCCATTCCTGAAATAAACACGGAATGAAACAAATAAATAAAATTAATGAAATAAATATAAGAAATAAATAGATAAATGAAATAAATAAATGAAATAAATAAAGGAAATAAATAAATGAAATAAATAAATAAATGAAATAAATAAATAAAATAAATGAAATAAACACGCAGACCTATGGTCAATTAAATCAAGTATATATCTAAACAAAAAGCGAGTATTTAATAAATCAATGAGCAAAGAAGAAAACAATAAATCTGTACAAACTATGCTTAATTATTATAATACTTAATTATTTGGCTTTTAAATTATTGCAAGTTTTATTAATTAATTGAAGTAAGATGAATTTCCTCAATGACAATTTGTAACATTTTTGGCATTTTAAATGCTGGATGCATTTTAGTATCGATCATAAGAATTCAAGGCTTAAATAATTTATCGGCAGTATCATCATCATCGTCATCATCATCATCGTAATCATCATAAGCATCATCATCATTATCATCAGCATCATCATCAGCATCAGCATCTCCCTTTGAATCATAATTTGTTTAACTATGGTCAGGGTTAGAAAATTTTGTTGCAATATCTGGAGCCTAGTCGCTCACCAACCTGGTGCCCATACTGACGTTGGTTTGGATCTTAGTGCTTTGTCGCCTTTTACGACACGTGTAGTCGATGGTTGGTCTATTTGTCAGAAATCCTGACTCAATACGGACAATCACTGTTTATTCTATAAATAATGTCGTTGTTGTTTTTGCTGCTGCTCTTGTTATTATTGTTGTTGTTACATACTGTATCTGCTGCAGAATAGCGCTTGCTCTTCTATGAACTCTCCTCGAAAAACCGTCAGTCGACGAGTCCACTCCATCTGTCGACTAAAGGGTTAACATACAGAATAAATGTAAACATGCAACAATTTAAATTTTAAAATTGAATTTCAATAACTAATAAGTTTTGATTATTTTCCTTACTCTGGGAATTGAACCCAGGCCAGATGATTTAGAGATGTGCCTACTAACAATTCATTAAATCCGAATATAATTAAAGTTAGAAATTTATCAAGTGAGCTAAAGGCTACTTTGTGGATCAGAAGTAGCTAAAGGAAATGTGTTTTCTCATGTTGGCTATTTGCAGTCTAGTGCGACACAAATATAAAGGTGTCAAGTGTGAGAGAGTTCCTATTGCTACATTTATAATTTTTTTCTATTTCATAACGTTTATTTGTTCATCCCAGCACAGGCTATACAAACAATAGAAACGTTTATGCAGTCAGATAACAAACAAGCATTCCGAAATAGGCAACCAGAGCCAGAGCTCAGTGTGATAATATCATTATATTAGTGGTTATAGCAGAGTCTACTATAGCCTAAAAACTAAGAGCTAGCAAGAAATTGAATTACACTTCCAAGTACAGTAAAACCGTTGGTATCCATACAATTGAGTATATTAAAATTAATAATTAGTTAAATAACCCGACACTCTCATGTGAAAACTCAAAATAAATCATTAAAAATTATCTCTAAATTATTACAAATTAAACAAATAAACTAAGTTCATATTTCTAAAGAGCAAAAAACTAATTAAAATAATCGTTAGCAATCATAAATAAATAAATAATCTTCATAATTCATTAGTTACACACTCCACAATGCACGTATTACAGTTTCCTGACTTGCTTTCTGCTGATGTAGTCTTCATCGCCACTGGCTGGAGCCAGTGCTGATGTCGGTAAGATATTCGACCGCCAGTGGCGTAGCCAGCTAATTTTTCATGGGGGGGCAGTGGGGTGGCAGCTTAAAACGATGGGGTGGCACTTTAAAATCAGGCGTGGCTCGTTTTAAGGGCGATAATTGAGCAATTGAATAAAATACTGAGAGCAGTCAGGAGTGTCATGACAACACTGACATGACTGTCATCACATCATTGGTGTGACTCAGTAACAAAGTAAAAGTCGCAAGTGAATTAAAAAGTTCTTTTCTTAATTTCTCTAAGTTGTCTTAAACCAAAGTTAGTAATATATCAAAATGCGAAGAATTGTTCTTTAATAATATAATAAATGTCGAAGCAATAATTGGCAATACAAATTTCACAAACCTAATATAGATGTATTCTGCTGTTGTTGTGGTTGGCAGCAAAAACATCAACAAATGTGTTCATGTTGATAGTCTTTGCTCTCTCTGATTCAATAGAGGAAATTTTGTAATGTTGGCAAACTAATTCTCTCTGAAAAAACCTACTAAACCTAAATAAAAAATACAACTTTCTTGGGATTGGGGGGCAGCTGGGGTGGCAGTCGCTTCATTTAGGGGGCAGCTGCCCCCCGTGCCCCCCCGTAGTTACGCCACTGTCGACCGCGGATCAGTATGTGCGGGGTTCAAATCTTGGGCTCGCCCGTCACAGACATCTCTTTCGAGTGAGGAAACTGACGTTAACATTAGCTTTACCATTGTATCCTACTTCTGTCGGTGGCCATTAGTATCCGTTGCCTTTAGACAGGTATCGATTGTATATGGAGTGGATTTAAGAATAACCTTCCATCGCCCTGGTTTATTTTTATCCTATCAACACTTGCTTCTCCCCCAAGTGATATCCCATCCAAGTACTAACCCAGCCCGATGCTGCGTAATTTCGCTTATGACGTGCAAACACCTACCAATGGGCTAAGCACCGACCTAAACTCGAAGACTTAACTCGAAGCTAGATCATCGATCTTTTTTCTAACCTTGTTTAGACTGTCATCAGCTGCAAGGGAATCACTACCAGTCACAGATTTCTCATTGTTTCCTCGTGGAGTACTTTCTGCAGACTCTAGTTTTCTCTTGTCTTCACTGAGAGGCTGTGTCTTGGCCTCAGCAACCAAGCACGACTCCATCTTTGCCTTCGATATGTCGTTCAGATACTGTAGAAATGTTACAAATAAACCACACTATTCTTCCATTGATGTAAATCTCAGAACAAACTTAACGTTGTAAATACACGAAGAACCAATGAAAGAGAGGTATTTAACAAGATTAACTAACGTTATAAATATTTTGCATTAATTAATTAAAAGTAAACAGCTTAAAGGTGCAGACCATTCGCCAAAGACCTCTTCCTCTTTAATATCAGTGGGCATAATTAATTTTTATTCCAACTGTAGAATAAGAAACTACGCATAGGCCTATTGATTAAAAATCGCCATACCTCAATCGCCCAATTGGGTAATTCCAGACTGTTTTCATCCATTGACTTACGATTGCATTCCTTCTCAGTTTCGCAGAATGACTGCGATGCCACGGGGGCGTTTTTCTTCTTACTGGCACCTCCCGTCGATGAAATGGAAGTGGTGCTGGTATCACTGTTGCACGACGACAGTCTGCTACGAGCAGAACTCTGTCCTCTAGCTACAGAAGTTCTCCCTGGCAACTTCTGCTGGACTGAACCAGTTTTTAGGCCACCAGAGTTCTCACGTCCCGTGGTTCCTGCAGTGCTGGATGTCCTAGTTATATTTCTGCTTGAGCTGACGGCGCCCAAGCTAATGCCACTTTTACTCGTCTTGAAAATTTTATCGGGTTCGCTGGCAACACTGCTATTTTTCCAGCTTGAGTTCAGACTAAAGTCATGCAGAGACCTCAGACTAATGTTAGCGGCAATATCTTTCTGTTCGCCAGATGTCAGCAGCTGTCTATTTCCACTCGGCGGCTTCATTTTAGAATGAGCGCCTTCGATTGGTTTTTTCGCATAGTAATCCTCGCGTTTCTGAATCTCTCCAATGGTGAACTTAGGTCTACTTGTCGACACTTTTCTGGTGACTCCTACACTTGAGGTGCCTGGCTGTTTGCTCGTAATAGCGACATTAGGACAAACTTTGCTTGAATTCCCAGACGCTTGGTTGATCTTTAGGTCCTGACAAGGGCTTCCTTTAACTCCAGGGCGCGGTTCTGACGATGAAACTTTCTGACGCATGTTTTTGTCAGTTGAGCCGCAGCCACCACGATCAGCTGATTTAGCCGTGGATCCAACACTCGTTGTGGAAGAAATAGAAATATTTCCAGCTGAGCAGAGGGAAGAGCTGGACGTATTGGCACAGACTTTGTCGCCTGGTCTTCTTGGTTTGGCCGGCGGCTTAGAGATTAACCTACCGGAAACATCGCTAGTGGTTGCTACGGAAGTGGATCGCACTAACTTACCTGCTGGCACTTTAGCAGGACCAGGATTTTCAGATGTTCTACCGGCCGAGCGGGAAGAAGAAATTTTAGGCTTCGATGGAAGTGGTTCAATTCTGGTCAGATTTGAACTGAAGCCATTAGCTTTGGGTACATTGGTAAGTGAGAAGCGTCTACTCAACTTACTGGAAGCATCGCCGGGTGGCCTGGAGCTACTCCCAATGATCATGGACCTATCGGCCGATGACGTCGAGCCTTTAAGAACTGGAATACGCGAGGAACTCGTGGACTTTGGAAGAGAAGTCACGGATGAAGTACCGAGTCCGGAGAGACTAGTCAGACTAGTTCTTCGTCGAAGTTCTTGCCTGGGATGACTCGTCTTTGTGTAGGAGGCAATCCTAGTGGGTCTTCGACTGATCGACCTTTCTGATCTCGTATCATCAGAAACGACAGAATCTTCGTCTTGATCACAGTTAAACGTTTCGTCCAAGTCTTCTTCATCACTCTGGACAAATATACCATACTCAAGTAGCTCGTGTTTAAGACCATCTTCCTGTGACAGATTTCTTTTCATCGTCTCGGTAGCCCGAGAGTCATTCGAGTGTCTCTTGGATTCCCTCTCCTGGCTCTCTTTGATGTCCGGGGTCCCTCTCAAGTTCTTCTCTTCCCTGACACTCATACACGAACATTCACTGGAAAGATCTTCTTGAATGAACGTCGCCTCCAACCTCCGCGAGGTCCTGATGTCAGAGATCTCTCTTTCGCTCACTCCTATCCCGATCTTCTTCACCGATCCGTCACCGCGCGCATCGTCGCTGAAAGTCGCTGCCACTCTCAGTATCGATCCGCCGTCAGATTTTCCAGACGGAGGAGGCAGCGTGCTGGAGTCGTTGAGGGAGACACCACCTCGTGATCGGCTGTTGGACCTGGGCGCATCATACGACACCACAAACTGACCCCCGTCCTCCGTGTCGAACATGACCGTGGCCCTCTGGCGACAGGCTTGAACACCGGGGTTGATGATGTCATGCGTGACGTCACGATTGAGAAGAGTTAAAGGTGTGGCCGTTTGTTTGACCTCCGACCTAGGGGTGGGGCTATTAGATGACTGTCTGGAGGAAGTTTGAGCAGAGGAAGTGGGTTTCTTTAGATTTGATTGAGATTCTGCTACAGAAGATTTTCTTTCGTTAGAGGTCTTTTTAATTTGAGAGTTTTCTGAAATTAAACATCATACAAAGTTAAAATTACATATCATACTTCGCCACTGGCTGGAGCAAGTGGCGAAGTATGGTAAGATATTCGACCGCGGATCAGTAGGTGCGGGTTCAAATCCTGGGCTCACCCGTCACTGACATCGCTTTCGAGTGAGGAAACTGACGTTAACCTTAGCTTTTTTAGCTTTAGTTTTATAAAGGCATGATTTTTTTATAACGCCGTGCTTGAGACGAGATTTAATTTAATTTAAGATAAAACTTTCATTACAACTTCTTACTTTCAAGAAGATTGCTTAACCCTCTCAAACTATTCAATCTGAGATTATAATGCTAACAATGAACAGTTTGAGAGGGTTAAAATCTACTTGAACTCGACTGGCTCTAGCATTATTATCTAGCATTATTATACAAGTTTTGTAGCTGTTTGTTAGTTTGTTTGTTTGTTAGACATATTGTCATTGAAAAGAAAAATTGCTCATAATTATTGTAACCGAGCACTGACATGATTGAACCTTTTAAACATACATGGGTGGATTCCAATATTAAATATAGCCTATTTTTATTATTTATTGGATTCGGTACTGTACAAAATTCTATACTTATTAAACTTTCGTATAATTTCTTTATAGCTTAATAAAGGGAATCATTGCAATGGAGACGTTATACGCCATGCATGGACCTGCCATTAGGCAGTGCACTGAGATATATATATATATATATATATATATATATATATATATATATATACATATATATATATATATATATATATATATATATATATATATATATGATATCAAATGTCTATCATATTGTCGATTAACCTAAACTTCTTTACTTGCATGCAATATAATAATGAATCTTATGTGTATATATTTTTCAGGTTATTAAAATATAAACTTGAGTAATATTAATTAGAGAATTGATACAAACCTTTGCTTGACATGTTTTTCGGCATAGCTTTCGATACATCCTGCAGTGAAAAAATATTATAATCAGATAATGAGAATTTAATGCTCATTTCCTACATTTAAGATTGAAGGTACATCTCAAGATTATGTCCCAGCTGCATTAATTACAGCCAATCAATATAAATTTCGGACAATATAAATACAAAGAAATATGTAAACCCTCAAAGTAGATCTAAACTACCAAGTCCTGAAGCGAGGACGTTTTTGATTATGATCTTGACATTAAAATCCACAATGCCTTCGTCTTAAACTCCTAATTTATTTAATTACTATTATACATAAAACTATAACACAATTTACAGCGAAGTCATCATTCATTTAAATATCGCATTTTTTCTTTCAGTCTAAATTATTGTTATTTTAAAATACTACAGTTCTTATTGACATTCACTTAGCATACCCTACTTTTATTCATACTCGCCAAAATATCTCAGTTTTCAATAATATTCACATAATATATTTATAATTCTCATTAATAATATCCCTTAAAATACCTTAGCATTCATTACTGTATACTTCTGCATGTATATCCTATTCCATTGAGACCAAATGAAGTTTAACATCTATATCTTCCTTGCATAGAACATATTATACGTCAACTACTACAGAAATAACACTAACCATCTCGTCTTCCATTGCTTATCTGTGTCAATGATGGTGGTATAAAGTGTTGTGTTAACTTAATATAGAATCTGAAACTGTTTCACAAAATTATTCATGTCGCTGAGGCATATACTGTATATAAAACGAACCCCCGGAGTGTGGGCTTCTCTAGCAGTCAAATACGATTGACAGACAGGCAGCCAATAGGAGCCTGCAGTATTCTTTTCTTATTGATGCACTAGCAGGTCCACGGCATATAACGCCTCCACTCGTATTACAACATAACGGGCAATAAAGCGGATTCTTCATTCCTAGCTTTCTAGATGACGGGTGGTTAATTTAGTTGGAAGAAAATAGACACATCTCAAACCTTTGTTAACAGTTTAAAGAGACTCTTGACGGGGCTCCTTCCTTTATAGTCTGACATAACTTCACGTAGATCCAGAAACTAGATAATAGTTACACTTTTGATTTGCTTAACTTTCGTCAAAACTGAATTATTAAAACTAAAATAGCAAAAACATATTTACGCCCGTAGGCTACCTTGCAGTAAAATTTAAACTTTGAATTTTACGACTACCCTATCGTCGTAGACATCAGTATGAATATATTCCTCTGTATATGCTTCAATGACGACAGCCGTTCACAATTTATTTATCTCTACAGGTGAAGTATGAAACCTTTGTATCGACATATTACTGCCAATTTACAATTTAGCTATGGTGATAATTTTGGAGTTCAAATAAATTAGACGTTGGTTGATTGTGGTGGCAAATGATTGTACAGATAAATTAGACAAATAACAAATAAATAGTGACAAATAATTTTAATTGTTCAACTACAAAACCCCGGAATATATTAATTATGAAATATATGTTACAAATTAAAAATACTAGTAACAAGCATTACGGTGTAATAAACCATACACTCTGCTTATATCTATCACTTTTAACACCACATGTTTAAACCATTAGACAATTTCGTGCATTTTCCGTGTAACCAGTCCAGTGAACGTCCTAGATTTTACTCTCAGATCAGCGCGGCCGGGAATCGAACCCACGAGAGTTCAATTCGCCTCGGGGTCTGTCATTTAAAACTTCATGACATTGCCTGACGTCTCTAAACACTGTGCTATTAAGATGTCATACGGCGTAGAGTAGCAAAGCTGAAATATTGACAAACTCAGTTTAATAGGCTTAAATAATAATAATAATTTAATTAATAATTTAATAGGTTGCGTAGTTTACAGTCGCTTCAACTAATATATGCGCATAAATTCAATTTAAAAGTCCGTTTCCATAACAATTGACACGTTCATAGTCGGTTCGGCTGTGATTTCAACCTATAACCTCTTGCTTATTGGCCAAGCGTGTTACCACGCGGGTCATCTAAGTACTGCAGAATGATGAGAATTTCCAACTTGTATGGTGCTACAAATTCAGTGGTTATAATTTCTACAAACATTTTTGGTTTTATGTAGACTGTTGTTACAAGATGTTAATAGCTAGTGCAATATAATTTTTATTGTTCACTCACAAAACAAATCGTTTGGGGTGAATCGATTTGTTGTGACATATGATGGGGGACGTCCCTGACATTATCCTTGTATGAGGAAACGAACATTAAACTTTTATTATTATTACTATTTTTTTAATTATGCCCTGGGCTGTAAAGGGCCCTGGGCTAAAAAATAAGATAAAAGAGACTTTATTTAATTAAAAGTTTTAAAAAAGCGATTAAAATAATTCCTCTGCACTCTGGGAAGCCGCTTTAGCCAAAGTGTCACTGAAGCAGACTGTATTGAATCGCTGGAGAACAATAGACAGTCGCTGCCACAGAAAAGATTTTTCGTGCTTATCACCAGTAATGGCGCTGGTCCTCCTGCCTATTTCGTCAATAAAGTCTGATGCGAGAGAATTGATGGGCCCCAGGGTCTCAAAGACAATAGGCATGAAGATATATTATTATTATTATTACTATTATTATTTTTATTATTTTTATTAAGTCTTCATGGCTTCCTGAACCAGTATAATTTAGTCAAACTAAGTTACATATTAAGAAATTTATATAAAGCGAGGGAAGAGACCACCCCACCCCTAATTACTCTTCATTTATAACATTATCATAGAATCTGTTGTCTGAAGTGGCTCATTGTCTAAATAAACTCCAACAGCCACTGGCACATGCCGACAAGTTCTCAGTTGAACTTTGGTACTACTGCAGGCTTGTAACACGAGAACAAGAGATTGAGTCTAATGGTTTATTGGTTTAGTCATAGCACCGGGGATCTCATTATGAGGATCTCAATTTCACTCTCAGCTGACAATGAATCTGTTTGCTGCGGGATTTTAAGACGTTGGTAAAGTTGGTTGTGAGTTCGAATCTCGAATAATAATAGTAATAATAATGATGATAATAATAATAATAGTAAAGGTTTAACTCTCGTTTCCTCATACAAGGTTGATGTCAGGGACGTCAAAGATGTCAATTAAATAAAATTTCAAGAAATAAAATACTACTACTAATAATAATAATAATACTTATAATAATAATATTAGCAACAGCAACAACAACAAACAAGTGTGGTCTCAGACAGAATTCTTCATTATATAAAATTTACAAAGTGAACTGTTGACTATAAATAGATTTGGGTAGTCACGCAACTGAAGACTCCTATCATTCAACTGTGCAAATGGCTGCGTAAGAGTAAATCGTTCTTATCATGTAACTTTGAAAATACAAACGTCGAGCAGGCAGCGTGAGTGGTATAACGGTAGCATAGTTGCCTTCCAAGCAATTGATCCGGGTTCGACTCCCGGCTCACGCACCATTTTGCAACGATTAATCTGCTGAAAAGACTTTTTGAATGGCATCAACCAGCGCCTTAAACAAAGACAACATTTTGAGCAACATAACTAAAGCATACTATAACTCTAAGTTCCCCGTTTTGTATCCGGGTTGTTTGAAGAATTGACGAACCGGTGACTGTATGTGTCGTAGAGGGCGACTAAAGCACTAAGATCCATACCAACGTCAGAAAGGGCATTCGGTTGTTGAGCGCCTAGTCTCCCGAAATTGCTACAAAAATTTTAACGAATGGAAAAGTTTCAAATAGGGGATTGGCTTGTGATATTATGTAGGACAGAGAGGATTTGAGACAGTCTATTTGTATCCCGACACTGATTAAACTGAGATTCAGTGGCGTAGCCAGTATTTAGTCTTGGGGGAGGCACTTTAATCTTGGAGGAGGCACTTTGGGGAGGTACACACATTACGCAATGTTTGCACTTATATTTTGGCCTTAATAAAACTTTTACATGACATCTTGGAGGGGGCACATGCCCCTCCCTGCCTCCCATACGCTACGCCACTGCTGGGATTCAATGGAGGATGTTTATGATGATATTTTAAGTTAAATAGCAGTTTATCTCTCAAAGATTTATTTTACACTCAACATTACTAGGCTTGTGACCTGTGCAGCATCAGAAACCATCGATTCAGCTTCCAGTACAAAAAAGCGCTAAGTGCAAGGTAGAGTCAGTGATATGCGTCAATGATCGTGAGTAATTACGGGACGAGAAAAAATAACAGTAGAAAAGCAGAGACATCGCAGAGAACTCCGGAATTATGTGTGCTGTGCCATACATTTACGTGTATATAATTCATGAATGCCAAGAACAAGTAATCAGCTCTAGCATATCAATGAATACAACATAACGGCACACTGGGTCAGGAAGCACAGATGCTTGTTTAAAATCCTTTCCTCCTTCTTACTCATGGTTACTAGTAATCTCTGCCTTTTGGTGGCGCATCAATTGCAGCCTGTGCGGAGTTACGAATAACCTTCCATCACCCTGGGATTTTTTTCCTTCCTAAGATGGTAACACTGGGTCTTCCATCGTGGTTGACGTTGAAGCTAGTGCTAGTAAATTTACATTTTGTTTCGATTCCTGAAGATGATCTGATAGGACGCTGCTGCTTTTATCTGCAGGTACTGCCTCTCTGTCTGAAAGTGTTTTAGATTGAGCAGGAAAGAACTCATCGGTCGGTTCTGCAAATCAGAAAAAATAAAATAACCGAAATTAGAATTCGCTTCTTTCCTAAGAAATAGCTAAAGTTAAGGTTAACGTCAGTTTCCTCACTCGAAAGCGATGTCAGAGACGGGAGAGCCCAGGATTTGAACCCTGCACATACTGATCCGCGGTCGAGTATCTTATCGACGTCGCCACTAGCTCCAGCCAGTCCAAGCACAGAGAACTCTGTGAGGAAGCTAAAGTAGATGTTGATAAAACAGAATAAATAAATACATACTATTGAAATGATCATCCCGCACTATATCTATCACGTTTAAAGTCGCATGTTTAGCCATTATATGGTAACAGTGGGGTGATAATAATAATAATAACACACATTATAGTGAAATGATCAATTATGTTGAGATCTATCACTTTTAATACCACATGTTATATCTGTTAGGCAATTTTGTCAACTTTCCGTGTTACCAGTTCTGTGAATGTCCGAGATTTTATTCTCTGGTCGGTTCTACCGAAATTTGATCCCAGGACCTCTGGAACAACCTTATAAATATTGCGACGTTGCCTAAAGCACTTACACACTTGGCTATATTGACATTTGAAAAATTAAATTGAGATGCGAAAACGAAAAAATGATAGGGGCCTAAATATTGATTTCTATTTTCTAACACATTAAATAGGTCTACATACTCTAAAAGCAAGGCTTACGTTTTAATTGAATTCTAAACGTTCTTACTTTATCAACGCTTAATTCAAGAACATAGACCTCAAATAGAGGGATTTTGTTATGGAAGAGCTATTAGTAAGGATTTAGATATATAGAGCACACATAGATTAGAGCAGTATATCAGATGATTTATCTCCTACGTAATGAAAACGTCGCGATCTTCAATAGAGAATCTGAGATGGACGAAATCTCCTATATCTCCATTTGTCATATTCGATCTTATCAAGCGTTACCCCATCATTTACTTCCCACTGGAGAATAGCTAGCGAGCTTGTCTGTAGCAGGTCATTTTATCCCCATTTTATTTGTTGATAAAAGTTGATTTTGTATATTAGATTGTCTACATAAAATGTTAGTCATCTAGAAGGCTCTGATTAATTGTAGAAGACCTTATAAATTGAGCTACTAGGACAAAGTTCTACTATGTAAGAACAAAATATGTCATGTAACTTTTGTAAGAAGAAAAGTTTTAAAAAAAGTTCAAGAAAGGTTCTGTAATGATTTCACTAATATTTGCTGGCGTAACAGACTCAGCTAAATTTTAATAACTAAAACTACTACGCTGCTCTTCTTGTAATTTCTTTTAAGTGTTCGCTTATTGCTTGCGATTAAAACTGTAATAGGTTGTAGTGTGTTTAACGTCAAGGTTCAGAAGCACAAGGCTTCTCTTCAAGACGACAAAAATCTGTAATAGGCCTGTGCGAACGAATGTGCGAACGAATGTGCGAACGCTGACTGTGCGAAAGAATAAATGCAGTTCACAGACGGCAAAATTCAGGTATTAATATAAAAACAAATATTTAGCATAATAACGCAATTATTAACAAAAATCATAAAGAACAAAGAGTCCCATATATTAATGTAATCATTATCAACAACATCTTCCCTTTAATACCTACTTTTATTGAGGGTCTAGATCCTTTTTAAACTTAAGTAATTTTTTAAAAAAATATATAGAAATATGTTCACAAAATAAAATCCGATTTACAAATTGTAATCTCTCTCTTAATATACTGCCTACTGGAAGGTGCGTGGCATATAACGCCTCCATTTTTCTCTTTCTTTCACTATCCTTTTCATGTCCATTTATAAGCGGATGCTTAATTCATCCTACATTCCAAATCTCAGTTTGCCCGTGCATTGTGATAAACCATTCTTTCTTGCAGAATTCGCTTAAGACGAGGTGGGACCCCTATGCCGTCCTGAGCTCGACTAACGTTTACTGGGCAGGGGCGTCATTGCCTGAGAAAACAGTCCTGTTTACCCAACAGTATAGATATAATACAAAATATACATATAATTAAAGCTACAATTATACACTCTAGATTTTCAATATTAATTGACTTCCCTTTTACCATAGTAGACATAATCAATCTACCCTGACCATTTTTGATCACCGGACCGGCATTCGTTTAGTACCTTATTTCTCCTCAGCACATTTCTTTTGCAGATTGGTTTGGGTGAATTGATTTGTAGTGATGTGTTCTGTGGGGACGTCCCTGACATCATCCCTGGATGAGGTAACGGTCGTTAAACCTTTATTATTATTATTATTATTATTATTGTTATTTATTATTATAATCATTATTAATATTGTTATTATTATTATTATTATTTATTATTATTATTATTATTATTATTATTCTTATTATTATTATTATTATTATTACTATTATTATTATCATTTTTATCATCATCATTAACCCTTCGTCGAGTAGCTCGTTTCAGAGAACTGTTGTCGCTGTTTCGTCAGATTCATGCGCCTAGACTGACTAATGCCTGGAGGCACATCAGGGACATCTAGAGCCTGAAGGTGGCTCAGACTCACCCCTCGCCCTCCTGACCCCCTCTGCCCCTCAGGTCTCCTGCCCAAGCCCTTAGCCCTGACTGACTCAACCGGTAGAATCTTCCGTCTCTTCTTGGGCAGCTTGGCCCTAGCCTGGGTGTGAGAGTAGAACAGGGCGAAGTTGCTTACAATGACGGGGACAGGGAGCGCGATAGTGAGGACACCCGTGAGCGCGCAGAAAGAGCCGACGAACATGCCCAGGTAGGTCTTAGGAGTCATGTCTCCGTAACCAACGGTCGTCATGGTAACGATAGCCCACCATAGACCTGGTAATAGTGATAGAAATTCGTTGTATTCGGCCAGGATTGCATGTAATGGCCAAGATAAGTATGTAAAAATTTTGATATAAGAAATAATCTGCAAGTTCATTAACTGGAAACTGCTCAGTGAAGTGTAAGTGTATAACGCACTAATACTAATGACATATTTAATAAAACTATGCTTATATAAAAATAAGTATATCAACACCAGAGAAAACGAAATAATTGTATTCCTATATGATCACAAATAGATTACTACCGAGAAATACTAACCCACGGGTATGGAGGTGAAGTCGTTGTTGGGATTGTACTGGGTCCTCTCAGCGTAGTAGACGAGAGAGGCGAAGATGACGATGCCGATGATGAGGAAGAAGATGAGAAGCATCAGCTCGTGGGCGCTCGCCTTGAACGTATGAATGAGTATCTTGAGCCCGGGAGAGTGGCGAGTGAGCTTGAAGAGCCGCATGATCCGGATGATGCTGAAGAACTCTAGGATATCGCTCTCTTGTTGGAGGCGGGTGAGGAGACAGTCGATGTAGAAGCTGAGGGTCGCTACGAAGTCGATCAGATTGACCGGGGTCGTGATGAACCTGCACTTGTTTGGACTGACGATGAACCGAGTGAGGAACTCTAAAGTGAACCACCCGTTACATACGCATTCCACGTAGAAGAACGAAGAGTGCGGCTCGGTCCTCTTCTTTTCCAGAATCCAGGAGGATCTGATGGAATCTCCGAGTCCCGAGGGACACCTGGAGCCCCTGCAAGGTGGGTGAGTTAGTTGGGGACGTGTCTGGACTCGATTCAAGGACCCTGAGGGTATTGGTAGAGTGGAGTTCTTGATGACGGGTACTCGCATGCTGGGATGGGTTTTGATGCAGAAAGACAGAATGGAAACGATGATGAAGAAGACGGATAGGACGGCCACAATCTGTGTATCATCAATAAATTAATCAATTAATTAATTAATTAATTAATTAATTCAATCTATTAAAAATCAGAATCAAAAAGGTAATTTAGTTGCTCTGCCACTCAGTCAAGTAATTACTGCATAAACAGTTCAGTCAATCAATCATTTAGTAAATCAATTAGTCAGGTAATCAATCAATCAATTAATCTAGTTAATTAATCAATTAATTGTAGTTGAGTTCACGTTCAATTAATAAAATGAAAGTGCTGAAAAAGTGTATGCGGCATTTCTTCAAGACCACTAAACTAGACCCAGTTACTCAATGACCGAGAGAGAGAGAGAGAGAGAGAGAGAGAGAGAGAGAGAGAGAGAGAGGAGAGAGAGTGAGAGAGAGATGTGAGAGAGAGAGAGGGAGAAAGAGAGCAAGAGCGAGAGAGAGAGAGAGAGAGAAAGGGATGGCAAGAGAATCAATAGATAGGACAGTGGTGATTCGCCTATCAATCTTGTTATCTGCTATTCCAGCAGCAGCGGCCGACAGTAAATTGAATCAGTCCGAGTATCTGTGAAATATTTAGCCATTGATTTAATGAAAATAGCAAAGCATCGACGTGAAAATCTCTACCAATTCTCCATGTCTAATTAAGACGCTCATCTTAAGCCGTCACTGACCTACAACACTAATCAGTTATCTGAGGCTATTTGACGAATACATACGTGTTTCTATTACTCGTAAATCTTTCAGAATCTTTTTCTTTCTCTTCAGCACTTGTTTTTTTACAGATCGTTTGGGGTGAATCGATTTGTAGTGACATTTGATGGAGGGACGTCCCTAACATCATTTTTTATGAGGAAACGGACGTTTTAAAGTTCGTTTCCTCACTCAAAAAATCTCAGTGACGGGCGAGCTCAGAATTTGAACCCCGCACATAATTATCCGCGGTCGAATATCTTACCGACATTGCCATTGGCTCCAGCCAATATACATACATATATTACACTTAAAACTACGTTCTATTAAAAATTAACATCGTCCTACTTTGGCAAGGGGTGAAGAATAAGGTTCTTCGAACAGTGCCCAGACCCGAGGTTTGAACCTAGAACATGGACTTAGCTGCCCAGAGCTCAGCTGTTCCTCTCTCAAGCCAAACCTCTTCATGAGGTCCTCCTCGGTGGGTCTGTCAGTGTCAAGGTCGAGCCCATCCAGGATCTGAAGCGTTTCCTTCGTGTCCCTGTGTCCCGTGTAGGTCATCCAACAACATGGCTCTACCTGCATCAATCAATCAATAGATCAATAAATCAATCATTCACGGCTCCACCTAAGGTCAATCAATCAATAGATCAATAAAATAATCAGTCATGGCTCCACTTGCCGTCAATCAATCAATCAATAGATCAATGAATCAGTCATTCGTGGTTCTACCTGCAGTCAATCAATCAATCAATAGATCAATGAATCAGTCATTCGTGGTTCTACTTGCAGTCAATCAATCAATCAATAGATCAATGAATCAGTCATTCGTAGTTCTACCTGCAGTCAATCAATCAATCAATAGATTAATGAATCAGTCATTCGTAGTTCTACCTGCAGTCAATCAATCAATAGATCAATGAATCAGTCATTCGTGGTTCTACCTGCAGTCAATCAATCAATCAATAGATCAATGAATCAGTCATTCGTGGTTCTACCTGCAGTCATTGACGGCGGGATTAACGCACCTGGTTTAGTTGCGCGTCAATTATCGAAGTTAAGCTGCATCGACCTCGGTTAGTACTCTGTGGGTGACCACCTTGGAAGACCGAGTGTTGGTGAAAGCTTAGAAGGAAAATTCCCAGGGTGATGGAAAGTTGTTCTTAAATCCGCGCCGGCTGCAACTGATGCGCCAACAAAAGGCAACGATTACTAATAACCATGGAGAGGAAGGGGGAAATGGGTCTTAAACAAGCATCTGTGCTTCCTGACCCAGTGTGCCGTTATGTAATCAATCAATCAATAGATCAATAAATCAATCATTCATGTCTCCACCTGCCGTCAATCAATCAATCAATAGATCATCAAACCTGCAGTCAATAAATCAATCAATAGATCAATAAATCAATCATTCATGACTCTAACCTGGTTAGCGTCCAGCCCCCAGAAGTCCAGTTCCTCCTCGAAGAGAGGGCCGCAAACATCGGTGGGGTAGTGGAGCTTACCCGTCCGGTAGTAGTTCAGTATCTGAGCAAATACATCAGGGTGCCGGTCGTAGAAATACTGAAATCATTTCACAAATCAATAGCACAAATCAATAGCATAATCACAAATCAATAGCACCATCACAAATCAATAGCTCAATCATTAGTTAATCAATCAATCACCCGCAGATCGAATGAGTTAGCGAATACCACGTTAGACAGATAAACAGCAGAGCTTCGGTGTGAGCCTCAGCCGGCCCGTAAAATAAAATATAGCAAACAGCATAATAAAATAAAGTGTAATAAAATAAAGTGTAATAAAATAAAGTGTAATAAAATAAAGTTTTATATTTACAATATACATGAGTATATATATATATATATATATATATATATATATATATATATATATATATACATATATATATATATATATACATATACATATATATATAATATATATATATATATAGATATATATCTATACATATATATATATATATATATATATATATATAATATATATATATATATATGCATGTGCATCAGTGTAGTCATTCGATTAAACAGTCCATTCCATATAGGTTTACAGTTATGAGACAAAAAGAGCGTGCAATGTAACATTGGTAAATGCGGATATACTATAAATTTTCAAATTATAAATTTCTGCACTGAAATTCAATTTGTCATTATATAAACAAGAAATTTAAAGTTTGTATTATAGAATTATTTATCTCATTGACATGTATCATTGGCTGGAGCCAGTGGCGAAGTCGGTAAGATATCCGACCGCAGATCAGTATGTGCGGGTTTAAATCCTGGGCTCGCCCGTCACTGACATCGCTTTCGAGTGAGGAAACTGACGTTAACCTTAGCTTTTTAACTTTACCAGCTTTTTAAATGAAAAAGCACCAGCTTGAGAAGGAACACGTTTAAGCCAAAATTTTGGATCACTCAACCGATGGGCTAATGGAATAATCAATCAGTCGATTCAGTCAATCAGTTTAGGCTAATCAATCCATTTCTTACCTCATTAAGCAAGGGGTCATAATTAGCCGGGGCATCAGTGAGTCTGGAAAGTCTCGTGGCAGGGATCTTCTTCAGCGTGGCCTTGTAGGTCTCGTGTCTGATCCCTCCCACGTTCAGTATGACTCTGTGCTCTGGATCCGACATCCAGACTCATTGATTTATAAATCTTTATAACACAGTCTGATTTATCCTGGGTCACCTCCACCGAAGCCTTATTTTCATTTATTGAATTTAGGCTGAAGCTGTATAGGGTCTTCTTGTCCTTTTATTTAATTTAAGCTTCTTCACTTAAATGTAAGATTTTAATTGTATTAGTAAGATAGGTCTTATTTCGTTCAAGCCCCCCTTCATTCAAGCCTACAATTAATAGGCAAGTGATTAACTTGCCGTTAGAAGTACAGCAGACCGGTTATTTCTCCAAGAGACAGGGTTTACTAATACTAAATGAACTATTCCTAACCCTAACCCTAACGATATTCATAATAAACTAAGAAAATAGAGTTAAACATTAACAAATTCAAGTGGCTCGATCCGGAATTGAACCCCGAACACATGATCCAAAACCTAGCACCTATACCACTTCACCACCACTTCGTACATTTAGCCGCAAGTAGTGATTATGCTACCTTTGCTATAGACTCTAGCACGATTTTCTGTTAGACGCTTTACAGAAAGGATATAAACAATTAAAACATTAATTTTAATATGGTTACCATGGCAAACACCGCAGAAAAACTAAATGACGTACTTTGAACATGGCTAAACCGATAGCATTGGCATATAACTACATGTTGGCCTAGGCCACCTAGAGACGTAGGCCTCCACTACGCCACTCCTACCTAGAGTGGCATAGTGGAGACTTTGCTAAGATATTCCTACCTAGAGTTAATAGCGTAGTGAAGACTTCGTTAAGATATTCCTACCTAGAGTTAATAGCGTAGTAGAGACTTTGCTAAGATATTCCTGACGGTACTCCAGCAGTGACTGATGGACAGGCCATGCAGCCGCTTGGACGTAGCTCGTCCTTTGAGGCGAGCCATCAATCAGTTTTCTCTTATGAGCGAGCGATGCGGAGAACAAAGAGGTAGAGGAAACGTCGAGGAGGAGATAAGAGATTTTCTTTATTTACTGCTTCATTTTTTCTTAATACGTCTCTGAGTCTATAAGCCGGTGCGTTCAGATTATAAATAAGTCAGGTTATAACCGTTATATGATCATATCTACAGATGCAGAAAATGTCTCGTAGACACAGTAAATCGTGTATGTCTGTGAGACAATGCGCAATATAATTATATATAATAAGCCCTATACCTCTTTTGTTATTCTGATATTTGCCATTTACTCGATCTCTATTCCTATAGGTCGACTAGCTTTCTCTTTAAAGTCTTTTTGACGGGTCTATGTTTTAATTTTACTATACTCTAAACTTAAATTTCTTTCTTCGTCTCATTTTGGTAGATTTTCTGCAATTCAATTGAACATTTTGTTTCAGTTGCTCACATAATCTCTTTGTATATTCACGCTCATAACTTTTGCTAACTAACTGTGACTCCATTGAACTGACAATCTCTAGCCCTTTCCACTGTTTTCTCCAGCTATCCTCTCGCAATTGCATTTAACCCGTTTGCTCCTCAATTTTTCACCCGCTTCCTTTTTTCAGCTGATCAGATCTCTCACTTTGTCTTCATTTTTCGTTCTATCCATCTCTTTACATACGTAGGCTAGTTCTACATCATCCTTTATAATGAGAATCCAAGTCGCTATATATAAATCCAAGTGCGTCTTTCACCTTAAAAGTTTCTATTCTTCTGCTTGGACCATATGATATTATCAAACTGTAAATTTAATAAATATAGGCTACCCACGTTGACATAGCCTAACAGCACACTTTGATAGGCTTATTATTGAATGTAGAACCCTAATTGGTTAAATATATTACTATGTGAACAACGAACGATCATTGTATACTTATACAAGCACTGGCTGGAGCCAGTGGCGAAGTCGGTAAGATATTCGACCGCGGATCATATGGTGCGGGATTCATATCCTGGGCTCGTCCGTCACTCACATATTGCCTTCCCATGAGGAGAATTTTATACCCGTTTTGTAGATTAATAATTAGATATTGAATTCACAAAAGTGTAAAAGTGGAGGCCTTAATATAACCACTCGATATCATATCATATGGATCCTATCTATGGCTTGTGAAAAATAGCCTATAATTTCTGAAGTAAGAGAAACAGGTTCCAAAGACATAAAGATAGGTAGACAAGGAAAAGCTAAATAGACAGACACAAAGTGACATTTTCAGAAAGAGAGCAAGACAGAGAAAGAGATCGAGATAGAGAGATAGAGAGAGAGAGAGAGAGAGAAATAGCGAGAGAGAGAGAGAGATAGAAGGCGGTCATCCAAAGGAATTTTTATTTATATAATGAAAATGTTGCAGTCAATGTGGCAATCACAATTCAGTGCTTCATGAACTATGAAAGGTTACCTACAAATTAACAGTGTTGTAAAAAGTACTCAGCAAAATAGGCCCTACTTTAAGTAAAAGTAAAAGTAGGCTAATGGTTGGTAAAAGTAAAAGTAAACGTAAAAAGTAGGCCTACTTGATCAGAATTTTACTTAAGTAAAAAGTACTTAACAAAAAAGTAGTACTTTTGTGTAAAAAGTAAAAGTACTCCTACCTTTTTAAAGAAACTAAATATATACATGTACATTGAAAGAATCGTTTTACAAGTTCTCAAATTAGTTTCAAATCTTCTTCTTCTTCAGTGCACTGCCAAGTGGCAGGTTCAAGGTACATATTCACACGCAAAGTCTGTTTTCTCGCTCCGTAAGAGCACTCCTTAGATCAACAAGTTAATCCCTTCACAAAGTCTACGCCTTATCCATACCTTATGTAGCCTATAGGAAAAATATGGCTTATGAGGTGGTTTCCCGTAGTTTCGAATAGCTTGATTTTATTCTGATTAAAATTGAAAACTTGAAAATAAAGGCTAATGACAATTTAAGTTTAAGTCTAAAGTTTCTGAACTAAAATAATGTTCGATACACATTCACATGCTTCTCTAGAATTAAAAATATTACATTATATTTAGGCCCCCTCCAGAACTAAATTTAAAGTAGCATGGTTAACTAAGACACGCTCTCTCTCTCTCTCTCTCAGTCTCTGTATCTAGTATTTTGTAAAATAGCTGAGATCTATATTATATTGTCACTATAGATATTTGTAAATAGGCCTAGTCAAATTAGTTCTTGAGATGCCTATGTAAAGTAGTTCTTGAGAGATTTATTCGTATAATATGCATAAAGTACATCTAAAACTTTCCATTAATCTTTAGAATCTTTATTTATTATATATATATATATATATATATATATATATATATATATATATATATATATATATATATATATATAGTTATATATATAGTTATATATATATTTATAATATTTATTTATTTTTATATATATTATTTTTTATTTTAGAGTCTTTATTAATCTTTAGAAACACCAGACTCTCAAATAGTTTGTCAGTCATTCGATTCCGCCTCTTTGTCATGGCAGCACAACTAAATAACCGGTACGGCTGTGTGACGTAGTTCAAAGGCTCTATTTCTATAATTAACGCTGTATGACGTAGATTAAAGGCTTTATTTCTATAATTAAACTTTGAAATTTATGCTCGTAAATTATCTACAGCAGGGGTTATCAACACGTGGGTCGCGAACATCTTTGGTGCCACCAAATCATAGTAGCTGCCTGATAGTAATTTCTGCAATGAAAAGCACAATTTCGCAACTATTTGCAAAATATGTAACTAAATCGCATAATACATCATCACTGTGACTTTAGCCGCAATATCTACTAATGCCTGCCTTAAACATCTTATAGTGCCGGCAACCATTTTCCAATTTTTCGGGCAGTAAAGAGTAAAGTGAGTAGTGACAGTAAAATCACAGCGCCTCCAGGGCCTAAGGTTATATATATATATATATATATATATATATATATATATATATATATATATATATAACATTATATATAGCTAGATATCTGTATGGTTAAATTCTCGCCATTATTGTTCACGTCTCTGGGCTAAAAGAAGTAGTCTAGCCGCTATATGACTGTTAACATTAAAAAAGCAGAAAACTGCTAACAAAGCTCAGGGGTCGCCACCCGAAGGGAATATATGGAGGTCGTTGGGATAAGCAGGTTGGGAACCACTGATCTATACTTTGAGAAGAAATTTCAAAGCATAATCATTGAAATGATTTAGGCCAATGTACAATAAGCTTAGGCCGACATCAAAACGTTTAATCTACGTCATACAGCTGTACCAAAAACAGGTGTCTATGATATTTTGTGATGTAATAAAAAATTTGTCGATTGACATATCCGCAATTTTTCTAAAGTAACGCGACTTTTTCAGTTAAACGTATGAAAAGTTACAAAAATTACTTCGTTACAAGTAAAAAGTACCCAGGCAAATTGGGTACTTCGTTACAAGTAAAAGTATCGGTTGAGTACTTTTTACTTGTAACGAAGTACTTTTACTTCGTTACTGTACAACACTGCAAATTAAGAGTACATATACTTGTAAATATTTTAGGTTAACTTACACATATAAATTTGATACTTAGAAGGTTTAATGTAGGTGTTCTGTTTTTATCGTTGATATGAAGTTTTCTAAATAATGTTCTATTTTGATGTAAATGACAGCAAATTAATAGCTATCGATGATGTTGCTGTTGTCATGAATTTTGAGTGGGTTATGAACGGGAAAGAAGCGACATCTGTGGAGAACTTGTAATGAGCAGCCCACGTGACACCGGCCCTCTATCTTTTTCCGGTTCGCTTTTGTTAGAGTGAGAGGTAAGGAGTCAAGTTGATAGTTTTATCCAACAGAATCATCATTTTATTAATTTATTTTACCTAAATATATATAAAAAAACTATTAAACATTAAATATGCTATATCGTTGGGAGAATTTTATAGCGATTTGTTTCGGTTTATGAAGTATTTTAATGATTTAACCTACATATCTTAGATAGTCTGTGTAGTTGGTAGATTCTTTGTTTGCATTCGATGAATAGGTCAGGAAGAAATTTTATATTATGCGATACTTTACAATATAAAATATATTATAAAAGCGAGATTCAAAAAAATAAAACAGCAAGATTTCTTTTTAAGAGGTTGCGCTTGGTTGAAGTTGGGTTTTGGTGACAAAAAATGAGCAAACCATCTTTCTATTATGCACTCTGATGTGGTGTAATTTTTCTTCCGCCATTTTGTAGTCACGTCGCCGGTGAGAAAGTCGAAATATACTGACAAGTCATTAATAAAATATAGATTAAATACTTCTAAATAGTCCACCTAAATATCGCCTGAATTTCGAAGTAGAAGGAATGACAGAAATATACGATTTCTTTCGTTTTAGAAACACTTGAATTCTGATGCAATGTGGCAATATGGCTTCTTGGTCTACTATCTTGTGAATGAGGTGTTTGTTTTTTAAATTAGAAATAGCCAATATAATAATAATAATAAAGGTTTAACGTCGGTTTCTTCGTCCAAGGATGTTGTCAGGGATGTCCTCACTGGACCCCTATCTACAAATCAATTTACCCAGGCCAATCTGCAAAAGAAATGTGCTGAGGAGCTAGATCACTGCATTAGTTACTATATTGAACAGAGAAAATGTCAAATTCTGTGAAGTGGATCAATTTTGAGTTGTAAACTTGTAATTCGGCCAGAACCAAATATTGCTAAGGAATTGTATCATTCTGTTAACAAATCTATTCAAGTATGTCTTGTTCCCAGTATTTGCAAGCATTTAAAAGTTGTAGCCTATTTTCTGCAAATGGTGCCAACAAAGGATAACATTGAATGAACAAATCGAAATCGTCCTTTGTCTAATAGAATAATACAAAAAGTTAAATGTCTAACAATGATGGTGATAATAATTTCATGCATTTTGAATGATCTTTGGCTCTTTTGAAGTTCTTGAGGCACTAGCTTTGTGTATAAAGTATCAACCTTTTAAGGTCGCTATTAATATGCAAAATATCCTACAATATTTTGCAGGTGCCAGATTTTGAATCTTTACAAAGTTTTTGTAATTTTTTAGATTTCTCATTTGTGTAATATAAACACCTAATCAATCAAGATGGGAGCTGAGAAGGTTCATATCAACATCGTCGTCATCGGTCACGTCGACTCCGGCAAGTCGACGACCACCGGACACTTGATCTACAAGTGCGGTGGTATTGACAAGCGTACCATCGAGAAGTTTGAGAAGGAAGCCCAGGAGGTTAAATTCACTATGTTTACCTCAATCTTGATTATCAATTTTAATTTTAAAAATTTAGTATTTGAATTTTTATGTGTGGGTACATTACATGTGCACAATGCACTTATTGTAAGAATGTGAAAATTTGATGACACTTCGTAATTGGGTACCTGCTTATTGTGCTTATTTAACGATGTTTCTTAAATTTTGTTTCTCCTTATAGAATGATTTAAATATAGTCTTCGAATGCTTTCCGATACTTTGTCTCATCGATGCTCTTTCTAAACCAGTCAGTTTGTCTTGTGTCATGTTAAGTTATCCGAGTAAATCCCTAGTGTTGCAGCGTTGAGGGTTCTGATTTAGTTCTCGCCGAGACTGGACACTGAAACTATTGTTTCATTAACTAGGAACCAGGTAACTAGCAATGCTGAGATTTTTGTTACGTGAAGACTAACACTATTTTGTCAGTTGAGCTGGATGTGCTGTTCCGATTGATGGACTTGATTGGATGATTGGCATTAGAGATCAGTTCGAGGATGTCTGCGTGCTGGATTAGGAGAAGTTTGAATGATGTTATTATTGACTGACCGATTGTTGATTGATTGACAGATGGGTAAGGGTTCTTTCAAGTACGCCTGGGTGCTGGACAAGCTGAAGGCTGAGCGTGAGCGTGGTATCACTATCGACATTGCTCTGTGGAAGTTTGAGACTGCCAAGTACTACGTCACCATCATCGATGCCCCCGGACATCGTGATTTCATCAAGAACATGATCACCGGTACCTCGCAGGCTGACTGCGCCGTGCTCATTGTAGCCGCCGGTGTGGGAGAGTTTGAGGCCGGTATCTCTAAGAACGGTCAGACTCGCGAGCACGCTCTGCTCGCCTTCACCCTCGGAGTCAAGCAGCTCATCGTCGGTGTCAACAAGATCGACTCCACTGAGCCACCCTACAGTGAGGTTAGACGTTACCCGAGTTTTTAAATCATTTTTCGAAAATATTCAAGTGAGTTCAAATAATTATAATCTTTGTTAATGAAATGATGCATGACAGTTTTAATCGTACTGATATATATATATATATATATATATATATATATATATATATATATATATATATATATATATATATATATATTTGTTTATCTCTCCACCCTTCCATCTTCTTTTTTCTGTATTCATCCTAAGTCCTTTACTTTCTAATGTCTCACATATCACTTATTCTAATATCTCACCCACCTCTCCACTCCAACTCTTGCTATCACAAAATCATCTGCAAATAGCATGCACTGCTGAGCTTCCTTAATAGCTCCATTGAGCTACTCCTCTATGAAAAAAGTACTAACAATCCTTGAAATGATTGCCTCTATCTTGTTCCTAGTTCTGTGATGATCTCCTGAACTCTCTCACTGAAACACGAGATGAGAAATGACCTCCAGATCTGAGAACTGCTGAATACTGTAGTCAAATAGTCATTTGTTTTCTGAAGAAATGTGCTGATTGATAAATTGGTAATGATAACTTTAATTGGTAATAGTAACTCTATCATTAGACTGGTACTTACGAAGAAGTCCATTGTTTATTCACTATGTTCAGGCTCGCTACAAGGAGATCCAGAAGGAGGTGAGCACGTACATCAAGAAGATCGGCTACAATCCCGATGCCGTACCCTTCGTGCCGATCTCTGGCTGGCACGGAGACAACATGCTGGAGCCCAGCGACAAGATGGGCTGGTTCAAGGGCTGGAGTGTTGTCAAGGCTGACAAGAAGACCTACACTGGCACGACCATCCTTGAGGCCCTAGACAATGTTGATGTGCCCAAGCGTCCCAGTGATCGTCCCCTGCGTCTGCCTCTCCAGGATGTCTACAAGATCGGAGGTCTGTACTCTTTGCAGCGTCATCTCAATTAATTTATTCAAGTACATTTATACATTTATCAATCAATTTGTATAAATTATTGAGATCAATTAAGTACTTACACAGATATACAAGTATTCTTTGCAAGTCTGCAGCATCGCTATCATCTTGTTCTTAGTTCTGTGATGATCTCCTGAACTCTCTCACTGAAACACGAGATGAGAAATGACCTCCAGATCTGAGAACTAACTGAATAATTTTTCTATATATTTGTACTGGTTCTCTTGCACTGTTTTGCGCTTTCTTTGGTCATCTGAATTGTCTTGATAGCGGTCAATGTTATCGTGGATGGCAGTAGCACTATTTGTTTTGTTAATGTTAAATAGCCATTTGTTGTTTGAAGAAATTATAGTGATGGTTGAATTTGCAAAAAGGAAGATATTTTTTTTAGAAATTAACTTTAATTTTGCTCCTTCTAAAGAGTTCTTGGCTTTTAAACAGAATCCTAATGCTTTACGACAGTCCATTTCGAGTCCGTTGTACCGCTGATCTAGAAACCTGTAGCACGCCTGACTTAAATGTTAATTATTTATTCACAATAGGTTGCATTTAATTGTTGGGGTATTTGAAAGAACATGTTATTGCATTTTGTAAAAAGTAATCTTTCTTTGAATTGAACTGAATTTTAGTTTCAATACACAAATTTATATTGTACTCTACTGAAGAAATTAGCAAAAATTATTTATTGCAAAAACTTGAGTATGTTTTGAATGAGGTTGCTAATAATTTAGCAGCATGCAGCTTTGTGGTGCAATGTTCTATGATGATTCTCTGAATTAACTCTGATTAAATCTGACGAGAATTTTCCGCCTAATCTGAGAACTGCTGTCTTGAAAATATGCTACTTGATTTAATTCAATAATAAATCTACATCTCTTGTATCTGTGTTGGTCATTGCTTGTGCAACTGTTTAGAAAATTTAAATTTGTTGATGAAAACTGCTAATGCCATTGAAATTTTGTAGAATGCTTTTTATAGGTTAATGTGCAGCTAACTGGCAAATTTAATGCTTACAATTAATGTACAGCATTCAATCATTAAACTCTTTTAACATGTGCAAAACTGTTTTGTGAACTATAATTACTGATATGTTTTATGTCATGAACAAAGCCGGTAATCATTAAACAAAGGATGTGCTTATAATTTACTGTAATGAACTTTCGTGCAGGTATTGGCACGGTGCCAGTAGGTCGTGTTGAGACCGGTATCATCAAGCCCGGAATGGTCGTCACCTTCGCTCCAGTCAACCTGACGACTGAGGTGAAGTCTGTGGAGATGCACCACACCGCCCTGGAGGAGGCTTCTCCAGGTGACAACGTCGGCTTCAACGTCAAGAACGTCTCGGTCAAGGACATCCGTCGTGGTAATGTGGCAGGTGACTCTAAGAACGACCCGCCCAAAGAGACAGAGGAGTTCAAGGCTCAGGTGAGACGTCGACCAAATATCTGAAAGAATAATCTGTTGTTTATGATATATTGCAAAAACTTCCTTAGTGTGGTTTGAATGAGGTTGCTGTAAATTTAAGGTTGCTGTAAATTTAACGTGGAGTTTGCTCAACTGGATCTATGTGTTCCTGTGGATTTAAATTTCTTTAATATTTAATTTTTTTGTCAGGATCAATTTTGTTTCCATTTAATATTATTAAAATGTTTTGACTATTTTCAAATATTTAATGTGTGGCACGATTCATTAGTCACTGAACTGCCTTGAACTTGCTCACACTGACTACGGTGAACCCATCAGGGAACATCTATCTATACCAGGACGCTAGTCGTGTGGTGCATTGAATGAATCATTATCACATAATGCCTATTTGCAATCGATGGCATGTATGCCAGTGTGACGCTAGTTTTTATATAGAAAGATAATTAACGTTAATAGCATTTCATGATCGTGTCAGTACAGTGTCACAGTATAAGTATTCTTTATTAATAAATTTCCTATTTTTGTTCAATGAAGGTCATCATCCTCAACCACCCAGGTCAGATCAATGCTGGCTATGCTCCTGTCGTTGATTGCCACACCGCACACATTGCCTGCAAGTTCCGTGACCTCCTTGAAAAGATAGATCGTCGTTCTGGCAAGAAGCTCGAGGACAATCCTGCCAATGTCAAGTCTGGTGATGCCGCCATCGTTGAGATGGTGCCCCAGAAAGCCATGTGCGTGGAGTCCTTCTCTGACTACGCTCCTCTTGGTCGCTTCGCCGTACGTGACATGAGACAGACAGTGGCTGTCGGTGTCATCAAGTCCGTGAAGAAGCGCGAGGGAGGTCAGGGCAAGGTCACCAAGGCTGCCCAGAAGGCCACCGGTGCCGCCAAGAAGAAATGAAGTAGAGATGCCGGCAGAGACGCAGCGGCAGAGGAGCTAATGTCGCTGATATCATCCTCCAGCGAGTGTGCGGATAGAAGGTTGAACTTTTGTGGAGTAGAGTGGACCTTATTTAGTAGTGTGCAGATGCTATTGGCAAAGATTCCCTCGTTGATGAAGATATTCTACAGAAGACCAATTCTTTTCTGTTTAGCAGGGCAAGCTCCCCATCGTAAAGAGTTCAGGCGGAAAAAACTGGAATCATTTTGGGTTACCATACAATAGCTTTTCTAATTTTGTTTGGTTTATATTCTCGTGCTATATACAAAGAAATTGATACGAGTATATAATTGGATTGTGAAATTTGTTTTGGCTAGATTTCTGTGTGAGACCAACTAGTTTGGCACTTCAAGTTCATAGAATGGCGTCTTGAAGATAGTAACAAATCTAGATAATGAATTAATGATCTAATTTATAATACCCCTCTTTTGCAAGTAGGGAAATTACTCCCTTGCATCAATAGTTAAGTCGCCAGATATTTGAACACTTAAGTTAATATGTGATGTTGCTTGTTAGAGGCTTTTCACAATCATTGAGACTAGTATTAGCTTAGAAACTCTTGATGAAGTATTTGTGTGATGAACAGTTTAGTTACTTTCGGTTTTGACACTTGTGCTCTCTTGTAAAGTAAAATAAAGTTCAATGGCATATGTTCAACTGTTTCATTGTATTGACAAATCTAAAATGATATTTTTAATTCTACTCTCAATATCTAGGATCTATCATTAGGACTTAGCCACTGGCTGCAGCCAGTGGCAAAGTCGGTAAGACGCTGATCAGTATGTGTGGGGTTCAAATCCTGGGCTCGCCCGTCACTGACATCGCTCTTGAGTGAGGAAACTGACGTTAACCTTAGCTTTACTTTTTGTTATCTCTGCTCTGCGGTTTCTTAATTCGGTCCTATTAGTATTTAACTGGTCTTGTGGATCTGTAATTTGTATGCAACTATATCTAAACTCGTATTGCCATGAATTTTGCTATTGCTAAATTTGTCTCCTTGCAGGCTAGATTTTTCCATCTAAGCTAGCAGTGACTATATGTGTGCAGATCATAATCTCTTGTTGTCCCCTTAGTGATTTGGCCCTAATCAAATGCCAACAAATTGACAAAAACAGCTGTATGATTAAAAAGGTCACATTCCAAATCTATTGTTAATCTAGATGCTGCTTATTTACGATAATATACAGCATTCTTTGATTTTTTAAATTAAAACCTATCTGCAGTCTGTTTCCAAATTGATTGACCCTCCATTTACTTGCAGAGCCTGACTACGCTTAACTTTCTGAAAAATACACTCATTAAATTCATAAGGTTTTTAAAAGTATGTATTACAATTTTTTACTTGACATCCATTTAACATTGAAAACAATAATGTATATTTGAATTTAGTCCTAAGTTACTTAAAGCACCATCAGAAGAAGAAAATATTTTATTTCACAAAATTCACAGAGTCCGAACTTCAATGAACGCCTGACAAAATTAAATAAGCCTCATCAGAATCCAAGTAACAAGCACAATACGCACTGTAAGTGCAAAATTAAACAAAAAATGTGCATAAGAAACTAAGTGAAAACTAGGTTGTCGAACAATAGTGAAAACTAGGCCGCCAGTATAATTTTCCGGCAAAAGAATCTGAGAGAGACCAAATCGTTTACAAGTTACTATCCACAATCAATTTTATAGATAGACAAAATGAAAATAATTTACATTAAGTTTGCTAAATTATCATAAAAAGTAAGTGTTTGGTTAGAAATGGAAGATTACCAGTTATTAAGTAAGTAATGTTTGTATTTATTAGGGAATGTTGAGAGAGAGCTGATGTTTCTAATAGAGGTAGGAATTTCATTCCAGTTTAGAAGACTGTTTATACAGACAGCTGGATCCGTTTAGTCTTGTAGTAGTAGTAGCATGATTGAGATCAAAGTTGTTTGCCATTACTGTGGATGAGGATGATATGTTGTATAGACACTTATTGATAATTATTTGAAACGTATTTCTATTAATTGGTTGTATAATGTTATAATACAAACTGCATACAAATGGTATTTCAAAGCTCTAAAAAGATATCCTCGTTCTTTAGTTTCCGTAATATTGGAATTTGTAAACCCAAATGCGCAATAATATGCCGTCTTAAAACCGCCTAGAGGCCAAATATCATAAAACTGAAATTACACAAATTACTATTAATTACAAATATGACAAAGGGGCATTGTTTAGCCTCACGATTAAATGGAGTAGGCTGCAAATCAAGTCGCTCTTATTACAAAACTGGTATCACTGGCACAACACTCGTGCCATTTCTACCTTATTTCTTTGGTTAAGATTGACCTACTGACGTTGCTGTTGTTGCTTTTGTTGTAGCATGTTCAAATGTGTGGGTAACCTTGAGAGAACTTGTAATAGGTTGGTATTTCCATGTATTAAGTTTCATTGTTGTTGTTGCACGTCAAATATGCTTCAGTGTGCGTGTTATTGTTTAATTTTTATTATTTATGTGTATATTTAATTCACGCTGAATTTAAAGTTTACCCACTAACGACAGAGAAGGAAAACATTTATAACTTTTATAAGGCATATATATTTTGCATACAACCTCCTCACTCAAAAAAGAGTTCCACCTATCAATCACCCTTTGAGAAAAAGAAACTTTCCTAAGTCTGTCCTTACACTAGATTTAAACTACTTATAGCTATGACCTCTTAAACCAATATTGGAGAATTTGAAAAAATCTGTTGCTCTTAATTCGGTAAGACCTTGCATTATTTATAAACCTCTATAAGGTCACCTCAATTCATAACAAGTATGTTATTCATTATACAGACTATATGGTACACACACAACTGGACATAATATACAAACAAAACTTATTCTATCATCATATTCCCTTTAAAACATATTCTATATTATTGAAAAACGTCTGTATCATTAATATCATTAAAAATTATTAATTAATATATAACATTAAAACATAAATAACATTATTAATATCATTTAAAGTGATAGATATCAACATAGTTGATCATTTCACTATAATGTGTTATTATTATTATTATTCATGAATGTCTTAATAGTATCTATGGATAACGTCATGCAGTTTTAAATGACAGATATTGAGGTGAATTGAAGTTATTGAAGCCTCGTGCGTTCGAATTCCAGCTGCGCTGATCTGAGAGTAAAATCTCGGACATTCACTGGACTGTTATAGTTAAAAGATCAACTATATTGATAGCTATCACTTTTAATTCCACGTGTTTAAACCGTTCAGCAATTTAGACCACTTTCTGTATAACCATTCCATTGAATATCTGAGACTTTATTCTCAGATTAAATAGTAAAATTAAATACTAAGATTAGATATTAGAATTACAGTGTTACTATCGCTAATGACTACATCAAACACTATGGAGCTAAATTAAAACTGATTTTAAATTTTTAATGTCTAAATAACAATAAAAATAACAACTGTCATAACAGTTGTCAGTTATAACAGTAACTGACAGCAGACATTAAACTGTATTTAGACATTAAAACCAGACATTGAAAGAGTTATGAGAGGTGGTCTGCTCCTTTTTGAATTGCTTTATCCATTCAGTTCCATGAATTTTTATCCATTCTGTTCCTTATAAAACTTCTTCCTTCAGTGGAGGAAGAGGGTTGGAGAGACTGCTCTAGTATCCAAAAAGTGATACCTAACAGAGATCAGAGAAGAAAGCTGCTTCTGGCTGTTCACAGGAGACATTTCTCTCGATCTCACTTCCCTGTCACATTTTTAGTCTTGGATATTCTATCCGGCTAAGCCTTAAGGGTCTAATATTTGAGATTTTAAATGTAGATCTATATAATTGTATCCTATAAAAGAATATGTAATTATTTTAAATGTAGATCTATATAATTGTATCCTATAAAAGAATATGTAATTATTTTAAATGTAGATCTATATAATTGTATCCTATAAAAGAATATGTAATTATTTTAAATGTAGATCTGTATAATTATATCCTATAAAAGAATATGTAATTATTTATGGAGTCCTCACTCAAGGAAGGTCAACTTCCTCGAGTCCTCAACTTTATTGTCAACTTTATTTAACCAATTACTTGGTCTCTTATTTCTGAAATCTATTATTAATATTTGTATTTTTTCTATATGTTGATTTCTCAGATTGAATTAATACTATGCTACTATTTAAAAGGACAAATACAAAAGAATAAACAAAAACAATTTAGATCATGGCTGCCAGTGCAAATCCTAAGGGCAATATTAATAATTTGCTAGAATGTTCTTTGTGCCTGTCGACCTTTCAGAGGCCCAAATGTCTTGCATGTGTGCACTCGTTCTGTCAGGACTGTCTACAGCAGTACGTGGATAAGAATGGATCCCGGGATCAGCTTCCATGTCCACTCTGTCGTCAGCCATTCAGCATCCCGTCTCAAGGTCTGAGCAGTCTTCCTAACAACTTCTTCTTACAGAACATGATAGAGCTGGAGAGACTGTCTGAATTAGACTTAGAGACACAGAGCTTGGAAGTTAAATGTGATCTATGTGTAGAAGACGATAAGCAGGATGCTTTGAATTACTGCCTGGAATGTGAACAGAATATGTGCTCAGAATGTATAGTGTTTCATTCAAAGCTAAAATCTGCTAAATCTCATGTCTTAGTTTTGCTGACTGAGAAGGCTGAAGCCATAGTTAAATCACTTCAGAGCCGACCTAGAATCTGTGACAAACACAATAATCTTTCAGTCCATCTGTATTGTGTTATGTGTGACGCGTGTCTTTGCATGTCTTGCCTATTAGCAGAGCACAACGAGCATAAATTTATTGACATAAATGACGCCCGCAGAAAATTCATTGGAGAGTTTAATATAAATCTGTTAGATATCCATGTGGCGCTGACTCGGGGAAATAAATCTGTTGAAAAACTGAACGACGAAGAAAATATGGTAATCTTAGAATCATCGAAGAATGAAGCAAAAATCAAAGAAAAATGTAGTGAGTTAAGAAGGACTCTGAAGAGATTAGAGGAGGAGCTACTGGGTGATGTCAGGAGGTTCAAAGAGGAGAGAATAAAGGAGATCAAAACTAAGTTAGATCAAGTAGAACTGCAAAACTTGCGTTTGGAGAGCTTTATGAGATACTTGACTGAATTGAAAGAAAAAGGTTCTAGCTGTGATATTGCTTCCAACGGTAAAGAACTTGTTAGAAGAGCTGAGCTGCTTCTTACTTCTAGCAAAGAAACTTATTTTACAGAGATGAAGATGATTCGTATGATCTTTCTTCCTTGTACTAATAGTAGTAAGATGACGCTTGAAAGGAACTGTATTGGAAATTTAGTAACTGGAGGTATGTCCTTTAATTGTGACGCCCTATGATATTTTGGCTGTAAAATACAATATCATCGATGATGTATTTTGATATACAAAGGGCTGTGATATATACCTTTGAGGGAGGTAGCTTGTGCTGATAACATTTACTATCATAAAGATAAAAGTGATGTTTGGACGACAGATAAAGTTGCATTTTATAATTTTGTATCTGTATTTATGTGTAAGAACAAGAGAATAATTGATTGATTGGTTAGTTCATTGATTGATTTCTTATCTTGCTTGGCTCATGATTAGTGTTTACTCGATCAGTTGAAGATTGATTGAGTTATGTGCTCTACTAATTGATGCTTGAATCCCTGGCATATGCTTAAATTATCTATGAATGACTACTCATTCTCTCTCACACTCGCTCTTTTTCTTCTTCATCCGAGTTATAAACAGATCTGCCAGAGGTACGCCTTAATTATTTAAGGAATTATAGTTTGCAGAGTTATGAGAGTGTCCCACAATAAAGGCGAAATTAATATCATAATAAATGGTACAAAATTGGAACAGGTAAGGAGTTTCATTTATTTGGGTCATACTATAACTGATGATAGGAAATGTGAGACTGAAATATGCAGAATGATTGCTCAAGCAAAAGCGGCCTTCGGTAATAGGAAATAACTTTTAATAAAAAGTCTAAAGAAAGACACAGAGATAACGTTGAAAACTTTGAATATAATAAATAACAACAATTAGAGTGCTACAGTCATCAATGACAACATCAGCACTATTGAGACAAAATCAAGCCAGCGAGAAAAGAAGGTCCAAAAACGGTGCAAATTCCAGAATCCAGAAATTCAGTCCAAAGTAAAGGGAGTTAAAGAAAAGGTGGTTTAGGCGCAGGTCGCTGCTCATAGACACTGGATGGAAAAGAGAGATGGAAAAGATAGGTCTTCCAGTGCTTATGGAACTGCTCATAGGAAAGCAAAGAAAACTTTGGTTTGGACCACGCTATTGTTTGGATGTCAAACATGGATCTTAAGGAAGGAAGATATTAGGAAACTAGAGGCATTGGAAATGAATAGGCCTACTATGGAGAAGAACGGAGAGGATTAGCTGGACTCAAAAGGTTACAAATGAGGAAGTTTTGGAGAGAGTTGGTACAGATAGACAGTTGATAAGTGTATTAAATAATAGGAAGAAGAGTTGGATAGGACACATTCTAAGGGGGGAAGGTCTACAAAGAGAGGTCATAGAAGGTAGAATGGAAGGAAATAGAGGCAGGGGCAGGCCGAGATTAGGTATGTTAGATGATTTAAAGACCCACTCAAATGTGGAAATGAAGAGGAAAGCGGAAGACAGAGAAGAGTGGAGGTATTATATGCCATGGACCTGACTGTAGCCAGTGCACTAAGATATATATATATATATATATATATATATATATATATATATATAATATACATATATGTACATATATATATATATATATATATATATATATATATATATATATATATATACAGTATATATATACATGTATATACATGTATATACAATACAATATGGTTTTTAAAATTAACTTAAGTACGATATATCTATATATATATAATTATATATACAGTATATATCTCTCTCTCTTAGTGCACTGCCTACTGGCAGGTCCATGGTACATAACGCCTCCACTCTTCTCTGTCTTCTGCCTTCCTCTTCATTTCCACATATGAATGGATCTTTAAATCATCTAACATACCTAATCTCGGCCTGCCCCTGCCTCTTTTCCCTTCCATTCTACCTTCTATGACCTCTCTTAATAGACCTTCCCCCCTTAGAATGTGTCCTATCCATCTCTTCTTCCTATTTCTTAATACATTTATCAACTGCCTATCTGTGCCAACTCTCTCCAGGACTTCCTCATTTGTAACCTTATGAGTCCAGCTAATCCTCTCCATTCTTCTCCAAATCCACATTTCCAATGCCTCCAGTTTCCTAATATCTTCCTTCCTTGAGGTCCATGTTTCACATCCATACAATAGCGTGGTCCAAACCAAAGTTTTCACTATCTTTATCTTTTTGTCTTTCTTTAGACTTTTTGTTAATAGTTCTTTTCTACTACCAAAGGCCGCTTTTGCTTGTGCAATCCTACTGCATATTTCCGTCTCACATTTCCCATCATCGGTTATAGTATGACCCAAATATTGAAACTCCTTACCTGTTCAAATTTCGTACCATTTATTGTGATATTAACTTCACCTTTATTATTGGGACACTCTCATAACCTGGTCTTTTTTATATTAATCTTCATGCCATATCTTAGGGCCGTATCATTCAGCCTATCCATTATCTTCTGCAATCCAATCTCGCTGCCCGCTACCATTCCTTGGTCATCTGCAAATCGTACATCTTGTAACAAATTCCCTCCTACTTTTATTCCTCCTTCCAAGTCTTCCATGGCTTCCTCCTTCATTGCCTCAGCGTAAATGTTAAACAGCAGCGGCGAAAGCTACAACCTTGTCTTACTCCACGTCCTATTTCACCTTCTTCTTGAGTATTCTTGTTGGATTTTGACTACTGCTCTTTGATTCATGTACAAGTTCAAAATTAGTCTTCTATCTCTCCAGTCAATTCCTATTCTTTTTAAGATATTCATCATCGTTATCCAATCGTCCTGTCAAAGGCCTCTCGAAGTCTACAAACTTACAAGCATACAAAAACGTCATTACCACATTCTAAGCTTCTTCGCAAAGAACCCGCACTACTCCTATTGCTTCTCTTGTGTCGCATCCTTTCCTAAAACCAAATTATGTCTTGCTCAGTATCATCTCTGCTTTCGACTGAATGCGATTATTTACTATCTTTAATAGAACCTTCGATGCATGAGGTATTAAGCTGATTGTTCTGTAATCCTAACACTCCGAACTGTATATATATACATGTATATATATATATATATATATATATATATATATATATATATATATATATATATATATATATATATATATACACATGTATATATATGTAGTTATTTTAAAATTCCAGTAGGACCTACATACACATGCTTATACTTAGATGCTGTTCAACTATTGAATTTTGTTCTGTTACAGAGAAGATGTTGATAATTTTCGGAGAGGTTGGTAAATTTGTGATACATAGTCCGTTCAGTTTGATCTCATTAGATGTTGGAGGTAAACTGCAAGGCATCTCTCCACCAATTGGTATGTGGAGGACGCTAGTCATCTCTGTGGTTAACAATGTCCTGTATGTTGTGGGCGCTGAGAACTCCCACAATAATAGTTACCGGCTGTGGAAATGGTCAACTAACTGTGGGTGGACGAAGTGTGCGAATATACCGTCAGGTAGAACCGGTCACTGCCTTTCGTCTGTAAGAAACAAGATCTATTTATGTGCTGATAAACGCACATCCTTTTCCGCCCTTGCATCAGAGCGGCCGAGTGTTCTGTGCTATGATATCGACTCTGACAAGTGGACTGAGGCGGGTAGATTGTGTTATGCCGTTGAGGGTGCTTCCTGTGTGATCTATAAACATGAGGTGCTGGTGTTTGGTTGTGTGGAAAAGGAAAAGTGTATCAAGTACTACGTTCAGATCTATAGCCCTGCTACTGGTAAAGTTTCTCCTGATTGTATTGATCTTGATCCAGACTTGTCACTGCGAGCTGTTCTGTGGAAATCGATGGTTTTACTCATTGGCTATAAGTCCTGTTATTTGTATGATCTGGAGAATAAAACAGTGCAAGAGAGAAAAAGATTCAAGAGTGATACGTCAACGTTTGGATTAACGTTGGATGACATCACACTGTACATTTCTGGGGTTGGTACTAATGGACAAGAAGTGAGGAGTTTGTTAGTTGATGATTTCATATCAGACAATCCTGAAGCTAAGTGGAAGCATCATTCCAGTTTCTCTTCTCCTTTCCTACAAGCGTGCGGCACTCCTATCTATGTATAGTGAATGGAAAGTTTACAATAAAAAGCATTGTTGTTATCAGACTCTCATTAAGCGACTGTCGCAAATAATTACCAGTTTCATTACAACTAGTAGGTCTAATATGACTACTGATAATTAACACTACTGGCTGGAGCCTGTGGCGATGTCGGCAAGATATTCGACCACGGACCAGTATGTGTGGGGTTCAAATCCTGTGCTCTCCCGTTACTGACATCGCTTTCGAGTGAGAAAACTAACGTTAACATTGATATCAAGGCATCTATTTTGAAATATTTAATCCCTAAGGTGTACTGCTGACTGCTATTTAAAGGTGATGGTATAGTTTAGAAATATTAATTAAATTAATTACAAGAATTGCCTGAGCATGGCTCGTACTAAACTTAGAATTTCTTGTTTGTGTTGTAACTTCATCAAGGGCGCTGTTGCATTGTTGGCCTGTCGCACTGATCCTTTGGTGATACGTAATAATATGTATTCTATAAAGCAACATTTCTAATAACCTTGTTAAATTGCTTTAGTCTTACCCGTGTTCACGGTTTTACTCGAAACCAAGTACGTGTGTTCTAGAAGAATCTGAAGTGCAATGGCATTTGAATTTTGACTTAATGTTAACTATTGATTGAGCGTAAATATGTAGTTTATAAGCAGAATGATTGAGCGTAAATATTTAGTTTTCTGCTGTAAGCTATATGGTAACTGAAAGTATAGAAATGAGTACATTTTGTACAATTTTTATTTAAATTTGTTTCTATTTCTAACCAATAAATATGTTATCGATTCAATGCACTCTATTGCAGGCAATTAGAATTACAAGAACAGAAAGAATACTAACTTTTTGTTCCTATTGTTACACACATGACATCCGCACTTCTTACGGAGTTTCCTTTCTTGCTGGTTTTGTTGTTTTCGTTATATCTTCTTTCCTCCCTATGGTTAATTGTAATCGTTGCATCATAATTGACTTAGAGTTATTTTTTGTAAATTTTTATAGTTGTTGACAATTGTGGAACAGAGCTTGTTTGACAAAAAGTATTAACCTCTGCAATACAATCTCTTTTTTTGACTGATCTGTAGACTGAATTATGACTGCAGTGTGTTTTCTAGGTGCTCAATGTAACTGATAATAGTCCACTAAAGGTTTAACTTGGACCTGCCTTTTGTCAGGGATAGTGTAGGTCAGGAATGGACCTGCCTTTTGTCAGGGATAGGGTAGGTCAGGATTTTAGTGATAACGATGGGCACCTAGATTAGGATTTTATTCCATATACACCTTAAGTTTGATATTCTTGACGGAGAGGTCATGAAGTTTTTCAAGTAGTTTAGTTCGTATGTTGCTATAGTAAGCATGTAGATATGTTAGATTTTGAAAATGATTAATTTAATCGATTGACGAGTTTATCCCTTCAAACTTCTGAGAAGGGATTATGGGCTTTATGTCCTTATCCACATCTTCATTTAATCTATAGCTTGGGAAAATGTGGCTTCTGAGGTGGTTTCGTGTTTCCTTCTACAGTTCTTGCTTAGTCACCTCTTCTGTTAGCTGTCTATTAACTAATTGATATAATATGCTCTGCTGTTCAAGTGTATAGACTGAGATTTTATATTAATAGAGAGCGAGTGGTTAAGGACTAGAAGAGGTGTTAAACTATAAATTTAGCTCTCGTATATTGATGTTCTGAAATAATAGCTCTCTTTCTTTCTCTCTCTCTTAGTGCACTGCCACTGACAGGTCCATGGTATATAACGCCTCCATTCTTCTCTGTCATCCGCTTTCCTCTTCAGGTCCACCTATGAGTGGGTCTTTAAGTCAACTCTCTTTCTCTCTCTCTCTCGCTCTCTTAGTGCACTGCCTGCAGGCAGGTCCATGGTATATAACTTCTACACTCATCTCTATCTTCCGTTCTCCTCTTCATGTCCACTTACGAGTGGATCTTTAAATCATCTATAACATTCCTTTTGATATACCATTATTCTTGGGGGATTCTGCTTATTACGAGGTGGGCCCCCTGTGCCTTCCTCAGCTTCGACTAATATTTATTGGGCAGGGGCTTCATTCCCCGAGAAAACAATCCTGTTTACCCAAGAAATAATAGTAAGTCCATGGAAATACAATGGCGTATTAATTATCATGTTTTAGCCTAGAAGCATTTTGTATTAAGGTCTGTGCTAGAAATTTGTTCTGACTGTTAAATTCTAAAGGTTTGTGCTAGCATATGCTTGTAAAATTTAATGATTGACTTTTCATGTGTTCATGTAGCTACACAGAAAATGTAGGCATGCATGAATTTTTCAAGCTATAATTTTATTCATGGTGATAAGCTATATATTTATGATATTTTGAACTCTCAATAAAATTCAATACAGTATACATATCTCGATATTGTTTGTGTAATTATATTGCAATTATGTATTATTAAGTCTTAGCCAATTGTCACTAACAATCCCTAAAGTTATAAGATGCAATGTTTATATATTATATATTGAGAAAGTTATACGTTATAATACTGTTATTATAGTAAATATCTATAGCAAAATCATATAATGTAATATATTTCTCTATCACAAAATTATTAGGTTCATTTTTCATTTAGATCACATGTTGGTTTTTTTAATCACATGTTTTTCTGCCTGTTTAGTTTTGCTGTTTGCTTGTATATATGATGGGTAGTCAACTGGATACGTTACTTGTTACTTCTTTGACAGCTTTATGCGTGTATTATTGCTTGAGCTGTGTTTCTTGCAATAAATAAACTTAGTTCTCTCATTCCCACACACAACTGAAATGTAGTGACATTGTTTCAGTGTAATATTTGTCGTCCCTGACATCATCCTTGGATGAGGAAACGGACGTTAAACTTTTATTATTATTATTTTTTATTTATCTAAAATTTTTACCCCGGTGTAAAGAATCTGGGGTTTGATAAAAACGATTCAAGCAATACGTGCTGAATCGCCGCCCGGCTACTCGAGGTCATCAATCGGCTTAATAGAACTACTGAAGCAGACATCAATAAATCTTTGTGAGAATCCTTAGAAGCCTTTACCAAAAGAAAAGAGGTCTCTCGCTTATCGCCGGTTTGCTCTGCCATAAGTCTGCCTGTGCCATTACTACTACTACTAATAATAATAATAATTATTATTATTATTATAAGCTAGCCTGGTATATTATGATGAAACCGTGCAGTTATTTTATAGTTGAAATCGTCGTCATAAGGTTCAATTGCTAGTAATTTTATGAACAGAAAAGTCTAACAGATATGTTTGCTACTTGTATTTTAGCTAAAAAATGTATGCTACCTAATAATGAGAATTTAAAGTATTTCTATAACTATTACATAATACACCCAACTATTACCGTCTACAGACAACTTGATTATTATTTTCTAACCTAGATTTTGATGGACTACTGAAGAGTTTATATAATCAACGAAAACGTTTAATTCCTCCGGCGAGACGTCTGTAATTCACAAAATCTCATTCGTTTGAGCCGAAACAACCAGGTTACAACAAACCAGGTTGCTTTGGACTGATTTTCTGGATTTTGGAACTTGCACCGATTTTGGACCTACTGTTTGCTCGCCGGCTTGATTTTGACACAATAGTGCTCGATGTTGTCATTGATGACTGTAGCAATCTAATTGTTGTTGTTGTTGTAATTGTTATTATTATTATTATTATTATTATTATATATATTTTAAAATAATATTTTTACCCCGGTGTAAAGAACCTGGGGTTTGATAAAAACGATTCAAGCAATACGAGCTGAATCGCCGCCCGGCTACATTATTATTACGGTTATTAATTATTATTATTATTATTATTACTACTACTACAACTATTATTATTATTGTTACAACAGCAGCCACTGTGTCTGTAGAGTCCCAGAACCTCACACCGCTTAGCCTCTATAGTTGCCGTAGATCTGGTACGGCGAGGGTCGCCCATTATTGAGGTTGTTGTAGGTGGAGGGTCGAGGCGAGTACCCGGGTGTCTGGTACACGGCTCGTGACGAGTAAGGCTGAACCAAGTCCCTGACCTGGGTAGCAGGGAACACCTGAGTCCTAGCCCCCTGATATGGGCTCTGACACTGAGCGCAGCCTGTAGGCTTACGAGCCTGAAGGAATGTCCTCGAAACTGTGTCCGGTCTGTCCAAGTAGGAATCCATCTGTAATGATAAGAAATCACTCAGTAAGAATTTACAAGAAGAATTTAACGTTCAGTTTCTCGCCGTAAGGCAATGTCAAGGTCGTCGCAAATATGTCATTCTGTAAAAATAAGACTCTTAATCAATCAATAAGAATTTAACGTTCGGTTCATCGTCATATGACAATGAAAGGAACGTCGCCAATATGTCAATCTGTAAAAATAAGAAATAAATCAATAAAAATTTTCAATAAGAATTTAACGTTCGGTTCCTCGCCATAAGGCAATGTCAGGGTCGTCGCAAATATATCACCTGTAACAATAAATTCATATGTAACCACAAAAAATTACCTTACTATAAAGCGTAGATATTTGTGAAGGAATTAACTCGTTAATCGATGGAGCGTTCGTTATGGAGCTTGAAAGCAGAACGTGAGTAGGAATATACACCTTGGATCTGCCCTATGGCAGAGCACTTAAAGGAAAGAAAAGGCTTAAAGAAAGGCAGGCTATTTATTAGATTGTATCTAGATTAACCTGTATAGACTCAATGTTCTTTAATTTGCAGAATTTTCTCTAATTGAAACGAAGGCTATGATGCATTGAACTACACTATATATATCTACATGTAGTAAGTAATTTATTTATTTCAAACCACTACGCTTTACAAAATATCACAACAATAGACAATAAACTGAGACGGTGAACAATGGTTTGTGGCTTTCTGAGGAACCCTAAGGCTATCGAGTAGAATAAATAAAGATTCATATATATATATATATATATATATATATATATATATATATATATATATATATATATATATGTATATATATATGTATATATATATATATATAATTATATATATATATATAGTACATAAGTACAGTGTAGCCTAAAGTACCGCGTATTGAGGAAGACAACAGCAGACGTAGCTGAGAGCTATGAGGCACATCAGTAGCTCTACTAGACCCAGAGACCCGATTACTATCGGTATGATGGCTTTAACCAAATCATCCGCCTCTCCGTTATACGCCTTCCAATAGTAGACACCAACACCCTGCAGGGCAACAACAACAATAAGAGGAATTTAGTGTATGTTTCTACTGCATTTTGATTAATTTAAGTACTACATCCCTTTAGTGGCGGAGTGGTAGAGCGCTCGCCTCTTGAACAAGATGTCGAGTGTTAGACGACGTTTGACGACATGGATTTTTCATTTCTGGAGGGCGCATAAAAATTTAAACATAGTTTTGTACACTTTGTGATGTCAGAACGAAGGATAGACGACATTAAGTAGGCCTATCCATTTCCTATCTATATATGTTCCATAGTAGCGACCCTTTAAAATCAATGCCTCAGGAATGATTGCGTAGTTGTTGATTGAATTAGAAAGTGACGTTTAAAGTTATATATTAAATGGCTGACTAATAGCCAAATATATGACATTTTGTTAATTGATTGATAAATTGATTGATTTCTTTACGTTTAGGATTATATTGATATATCTACATTGATCGATTACTTGATTGAATAGTATTCAACAATCACTCTTGCCTAAGCTGCCAGCAATGACTACCCTCATATTTTATAAGAGCAGGATTGATAATTGATTGATAAATGGTAAGATTTAATAAGTCTTACAGATAAATCATTACTCACCTTCCATATCTCGACCACACTCAGTGCGACCATGGCTGGAGTGAAGAGGAAAGTGCAGAGAAAAGCCAAGATCTCAAACCAGGAAGATTTCTACACACGTCACAATATTGTTCATAAAATTGCTAAATTGTATTCCATAAGTAAGATTGAGAGTTTTGAGCAATTTAGCCTGCATGTAGCATACCGGTAAGTTGTTTGACTGCAGTTCAGTAGGTGTAGGATTCAAATGCAGCGCTCACCCCGTCATTGACATGATTTCGAGACAAGGAACAACAATCAAACTGGTCTTTACCTTTAAGTTTAATTTAAATAAGATTTCTACATTTCACCTTATTCACCTTATTTTCCTTATTCTCCTTATTCTCCTTATTCTTCATATAGTCAAAACTGGAAGGATGAGGAAAGAGGGATGAGCCTTCAATCTTTCGTCCGAGAATTCTAGTACTGGTTGATATCATATATCAACCAGCTTTAAAATATAGACTACTAAACAATAAAATGAGGGTAGGAATGAGAAATAAATACGCATTAATTAAGCAATATAATAATGATATAAGTCAAGTAGATACCAAATTCAGTCTTACGCAGGGTGATGTTTATGACTTTGCACAGGATCATGATAAGTGGAGGCAGAAGGTTGAGGAGGCTGCTCTGGTGTCCACAGAGTGACGTCGCGCAGAGTTTATATATATATATATATATCATATATCACTGATATCATATATCACTGATATCATATATCACACATAATATACCATATATCACTGATATAATATATCATATATACGTGATATCATATATTAGGCTATATATCACTGATATAATATACCATATTTTACTGATATCATATACCACTGATATCATATATTATATATCATTTATCGTATATCACTAATATCATATACCATATATCATGATATCATATATCACTGATATCATATACCACTGATATCATATATCACTGATATCATATATCACTGATACCATACATCACTGATACCATATATCACTGATATCATATATCACGGATAGCATATAATATCGTATATCACTGATATCATGTATCACTGATATCATATATCACTGATATCATATATCACTGATACCATATATTACTGATACCATATATCATATATCACTGATATCATATATCACTTATATCATATATCATTGATATCATTTGTCACTGATATCATTTATCATATATACATGGTATCATATATCATATATCACTCATATCTTATAACCATTTAATTGACTAAAATACAATATTCAGATCCTCATTTCCGGATTCTACTCTGAAGATTAGTTCCTCTATAATTCTGATTTCAGATGTGCTGCAACTGGTTTTACGAACCATTAAAATTCTTCATCGTTATGAAATATTTTATGGCGTCAAATTTGTGGTATTGTAATCGTACTGGTATCTAGTACGATTGTTCTTGTGTCTTTCTCCCATTAAACAAGAAGCTTTGTCTTGAGTTCGAAAAACGACCTTTGTCCCTTAAGAGTTGACTTAGTGAATCGGAATGATTTAACTTTCTTATTCGTCTCCGGTCGGTGCTTGAGAGAGGTTCTCTCTGGTCTCCTGGTTCTCTGAGCTAGCTGTTGTCTTCCCGTGCTTCGGACTCCTCTTCTCCCCTTCTAAGCTAAGTACTATTTAGATAGTAAAGTACACTTTAGATTATAGTATTGTGACTATGTTTGTATGTGTGACTTTGTGAGCACTGGGCGAATAGGCAACATAAAAGTATAGTATTGTTTTTCCAGTCTACCTTGTGTTGTAGTTCTTACTAAATAGTTTTCCCCTAGACCGTGTCTAGGTAGATAGGCGAATAACACGCATACCTTTATAGTATTTATTCAATTATAAGTTTAAGTTTTTCTTGCTATTGAACAAGGAATTTTCATAAACTCACCTCTGGAGCATTCCTTCTGCCAAGTCGAATAGCAACTATGCCCAATATGAACACCTAGAAAAAGTAAAAAACAAACCAAATTTAAATAAAAAGAGTGTGCTTTGTAAGTCTTTATATAAGAGGCCTAGCTTCGATATAGTTAGTATCTGCTAAAAATAAACCTGCTAAAGGCTTTCAACTTTCTAACCAAACCGATTTCAGGAGTAAATAGTGAGCGGGTTCAGCTCAATTCGTCAACTGAACATGATTTAGTGTCATCAATGAATGAAGTGACATGAAATTGAGACTTGAAGCCTTTCTACGGAAGGCTAAACATGCAGTGTTGTGACAGCATTTATCTCTTTAGCGAAATTGCTGAAGAAGCAGGTAGGGAATTGTCCAATTCAATAGTCAAAACTCTCACCGTGTTTGATTTCTGGTCTGCCATTTATAAAGGCCAAGTTTAGGTAGATTATTATTTAAATGGTCGTAAATAAAAGATAGAGCCCATCCGTTTATACTTTCACTTAAAATCGTGCAAGTCAAAAATGACAGTAATGTTTTCATAAGGATGTTTGACATAGATTCTTAGTTTATAGTTTATCAATTATATTAAAAACCCTTACAGGCTGCAATTATCTCCGTAATAATATCAAGATCTTTGCTGAGTGTAAAGGGTCTTTATGTTTTATAAATTACTGCTTTAGCCTTATTTAAACTACCTCTCTGCATTGAACTGTATTGCATTGAACTGTATTGCATTGAACTGTATTGCATTGAACTGTATTGCATTGAACTGTATTGCATTGAACTGTATTGCATTGAACTGCTCTCTTATTTGTTTTTCTAACGTAAGATTTCAACGTTGTGTCAGATATTATTGATAACTAAATTAAAGCTCAATTTGACTAAAAAGCACTAACAGTACTACTCTCCGCACTGCAACATCACTGCACAAAGCAACCAAAATCAGGACAACGAACAAGCCAACAAAAGGTAAGATCAGATCTTAATAATAAAATACTACACCACGCGTACAAGATCATGTAAACAATCACTACACCACGCCCACTCTTGCTGTATCTAGACTGGAGGTTTGACTGACCGGCACTGACGCCCAGATGCCTGCGGCCACCCAGGTGAACACCAGGGTGTTGGGGTCACAGGGTGGCTCTGAGGTCTTGCTGGGACAGTCCCTCTTCGTGATGTACTTCTGGTAGGTGATGACGACGTCTGCTACGCCCAGAGCCAGAGAAGAGGCTGCCAGCAGACTGAGGATGATCCCAAATGATCGCCAGTCCATACCCCGGCAACATCCGTTATCTGCAGCATAGATATGAAACACATCCGTTATCTGCAGCATAGATATGAAAAACATCCTTTATCTGCAGCAGAGATATGTAAAACATCCTTTATCTGCAGCATAGATATGAACAATATCCGTTATCGGCAGCATAGATATGAAAATGATCAGTTATCTGCAGCCAAAACAAGTCAAAACATTCATTCTCTGCAGCATAGACAAGTGAAAACATTCATTATCTGCAGTATAAACAAGTGAAAACATTCATTATCTGCAGTATAAACAAGTGAAAACATTCATTATCTGCAGTATAAACAAGTGAAAACATTCATTATCTGCAGTATAAACAAGTGAAAACATTCATTATCTGCAGTATAAACAAGTGAAAACATTCATTATCTGCAGTATAAACAAGTGAAAACATTCCTTATCTGTATAAACAAGTGAAAACATTCATTATCTGCAGTATAAACAAGTGAAAACAGTCATTCTCTGCAGAGTAAACAAGTGAAAACAGTCATTCTCTGCAGTACAAATTCTAACTCGTATAGAGACGACAATGCATTGGTTCTTGGCGCTTTAGATTGACACTACATACTGTTTCAGAAATACAAGTCTGTTAACTTTTAGATGAACTTACATGTAGGCTACACAGCTGGCCCATTTTACTGCAAGTCACTTAAGCACTATCTAAAACTAGTAGGCACAGTTAAGTAGGCCACAGTAATATGCCTACTAATTTAGGTAAATAATTCTATTCCTTTGTAATTACATTATCTCTTATCCTTTTCGTCTCGGACATCATTCTTGGATGAGGAAACGGACGTTAAACCTTCATTATTATTATTATTATTATTGTTATTATTATGATTATTTTTATTATTATTGTATGATATCACGAATCCCTTCTTATTGGCTTGATACGCTAACTGTTAGAGACATCTACCGATTCAATGACTCTGATTGACTGACTGACTGATTGACTGACTGATTGATTGACTGATTGACTGACTGATTGATTGACTGACTAATGGACTGATTGATTGACTGATTGACTGACTGATTGATTGACTGACTAATGGACTGATTGATTGACTGATTGATTGATTGACTGACTGATTGATTTGCTAATTGACTGACTGACTGATTGATTGACTGACTAATGGACTGATTGATTGACTGATTGACTGACTGATTGATTGACTGACTAATGGACTGATTGATTGACTGATTGATTGATTGACTGACTGATTGATTTGCTAATTGACTGACTGACTGATTGATTGACTAACTGACTGACTGACTGATTGACTAATTGACTGACTGACTGACTGACTGACTGATTGAGTGACTGACTAATTGACTGATTGATTGATTAATTTACCCGCTCTTCGCCTCATGGGTCCAAGAGGAAGTTCTACCACATTCGAAGATCCTGTTCCGGTATCAAATCCATAGTTCACTAGTCCCCTCTGCATTTTACTGAATTCTAATGATAATTGTTGTAACAGTTCTCAGTTAGGTTCCGTCAAATTGCCCCTACGCCACGTATTACATATGTGATATCCCTACACCAGTTAATTGTTATCCCTATATCACTATCAATATCCCTTTACCAGAACTTTAGCGAAGTCAACAATAACGTACGTGCAGTCTTCCTCAAGTTACCTGCAGTAAAGCACATTAGTTTAGTTTATTAGTTTAAGAAGAGTAATTTGGTTAATCTTATTTAATTCGAAATAATATAATAAATTGACAATAACATTAATGAATATATTAATAATATAGATCTAATATAATATATTTATAGTATAATTAATATATAATATAATTATATATTAATATAAAGACTTCCGGATGGACGGCATATTCTTGCATAAAACTCTCATGAGGAAGGAAATGCGTTGAATTTGGAGAATAGAGTTAAAATCTTGACCCCTTGGAATGCAGTGATTAAAGATTACTGCTCGCCTATCATCCAGCATCAACCCTTCAAACTATAGCATGAAAAGGCATACGATATTTGCTCAAGATGTGTTAAAATTAATTATCTGCTTTGTATAAACAGTAGAAATTACCTATTTACCATTCTAAGATACCAGGAAGTTACATTTACTTTAATATATCATATATATGTATATATATATATATATAATAAAGGTTTAACGTCCGTTTCCTCATCCAGGGATGATGTCAGGGACGTCCCCAACAGCACACATCACTACAGATTAATTCACCCCGACCAATCTGCGAAAGAAATGTGCTGAGGAGATATATATATATATATATATATATACATATATATATATATATATATATATATATATATATATATATATATATATATATATATATATATATATATATATGTGTCTGTGTGTGTGTGTGTGTGTGTGTGTGTGTGTGTGTGTGTGTGTGTGTGTGGACATGCAAAACCTAATAACTATAAATTTAATATTTCTACATTGAACTAGATTAGGGCAGACCTATTTTATCTTGCTCTTACTAGTCTACAGCCAAAATGATAGAATCAAAGTACTGGTAGATATCGTGCGGTCACTTCACGGTCAGTACTACACAGTAGAGAGTACTCCAATGATCGTCATTTGAATTTGCTTCAACAAAGACATAGATACTCCTAGTAATACTCTGAATTCTGATGATTTAAATTCATCCATATCTTTATATAATCAAAACAACTATAATCCCAAATTCACGATAACTATTAGGTCTATTTCTCTTATCTGCTGTATAATATTATTCAACACTATTACGCTTTCAGACTATCAGTGAGCTCTAATTAATTAATTAATTGGTACAAGTAGGACACCATGCGGCACCTGTTGACCTATCGCGGAGAGCTTCTACTCTAGCACTGAGGGTTTCGGGGAGTCTATTCCTCTACTCTAGCACTGAGGGTGTTGGGTTCTTTTGTTTCTCTCTCGTGTATTCCTCGTCTCGCTTCACCCGCTCTCACCGCGGCCTCTAATCTAGACCTCTGCAGTCAACGTTTAGTTGAGTTCTGCAACGACGCTATAAGCTCCTCACTACCAATTAATCAATCAGTAAGAATTTAACGTCCGGTTCCTAGCCATAAGGCAATGACAGGGATAGGGCGACAGTTTGTATGGCAATGAAATCCAAAGAACTACAAAATGAAATAAACATTTAAAGTATTTCAAGACATTATAAAGGTTGCAAGAATATTTTATGGGTATTTTGGTGGTCTATTTGCCTGGTATGGTTTTAGATACGCTCGGGTACCCACGGGTGCCCACTGGTGCCCACAGCTTGAGTGGGTAAACTTTAAGGACAAGCATACGGGCCCACTATATTTGATAGGCTTATTGGCGCGTGGGCATGCGCTTAATTATAGGGTGTACCCACTCCTTCCTCTACCTATTCACTGCCTGATTTCAGTCTATATTACCTTCGACTGACAACACTCAAGAATTTCTATCTGATTTGGTTTTGTTTGTTTGACAGAATGTTTAGTCATAGTTATTACTTTGTTTGATTTATTTGTCCATATTTAATTATTTTTGTGCTATTGTTTATTTATTTATTATGTGATGGAATGCATAGGCCCTCTGTCTCGTTAAATCTTTGTTTCTTTATTTGTAGATATTTCTGTATTCGCATATTTGAACCGAATGTTAATTTTTCTTATACCTAATCTATCTTTAATTTAATTTAATATAATTTAATTTAAGGAAGATACCTCAACCAACATCTACATCGAAGGGTTAATCCTACGTAGTTCTCTATTGAATCAGTTGTTTCAAGGCACAATATGGCACAATAATGGCACAATATACCAATTAACTACGTCTAAAGCAATTAATACACCCTTAGGATTTTGTTTTCGTTTTAATTACGATTGGAATCCGTACATTTGATCAACTTAATATACTGCACGATACTCTATCTTAATTTTACTTCCTGTAGGATCTATCAGAATGAAATGAAGCTCAAACTTGTTCTAATGGAACTAAATTAACTAACATTGCTCACATCAGGAAGTTTAGACCCACAGACGCCTAGATCTACGGCTCTGTAAAGACCACTGGCACTATTGTAGTTCTCTATATTTACTACATGTATGTTTTATCATTTCACTGCTCAGAAATATTTGAGAATCTTTGACCTATACAAGCTCAATGAGGAGCCCCCGTAACCTTATAATATAGGTTACTACGATGAAGAACTCGGGTTCCTCCTCCAAATAAATCATTTTGAAAGAAAGCTACCCATATCGGTTGTGCTTATGGCCTTCCAGCACTTGCAGTCGCCGCTCAATAAATTTGTAACTATCTAGGACGTAGTGGGGGATAATTTGAAAAGTAGCTGTTAGCTTATACGTCGTGCTATTAATATGCCAAGTCGTGTTTTATTCCAATGTAAATTACACTGAAGTCAACGAAAGACTGTCACGACTTAGCAGATCATGATGAACAATCCCTACAAGTGATGGTGTAGCTAATATAATACCCAAAATATACAAGATTAATAGGACTTCTCACCAGTGCAAGGTTTCAGGAAAACTGATAAGGTTTCAAAACGACTAGAAAAAACTAACGATTTAGTTCTGCTACAATGAGAGAGAACCATGATCATTTCTTTGTAACTAAATCAAAATATACACAAAGCGCATACAACGAGCCCGAATACAAATAAAACGGCGGTCAGAAGGAGCAAATTTGAGCTCTCTCTAGCTGACTACCGAAAACACGGAAACGTAGTAACAGAGCAACATAGGATCGTAGAAAAATTGGAGATAATCAAATAATTAATAAATATAGCATAGAACACCGCCAAGTCTATTTTAAAATGTCAAAGTTGAAAATTGTGTCTTTCAACTGACTGTGAACTTCATGAATGACAGGACTAAAACAACCAGAGAGTCAGAATTGTTGTGTTTGTTGACTCCTCCATTTAGCAGAGTGATTAGAATACGAGATGGATGCAGTTCTTTACGAGAAGTTGATGAATAATTCAGTACATAAAGTTCGGAATACCAGAACAGAATAACAATTAAAGTCATACTGTCATCCATGACGACATCGAGCACTATTGAAACAAATCCAAGCCGGTGAGCAAAAGGAAAGTCCAAAAGCGCTTCAAATTCGATTTTTTTCGTATAGTTACACACATGACATACCGTATGTGCTACATAGTTTCCATTCTTGGTTTCTGTTTTTGTAGTCTTTTTTCGAAAAAAAATTCGAAAATCAGTCCAAAGATAAAGAGAATTGAAGAAAATTAAAGGTTATTAAAGTCAACGTTACATGCGAGCAACGAAAGAGAAATCTTTTCAGGATTGGTTAGTTTAGCAGTGTGAAAGTCAAAGTATTTTCTTCGCTTTTGCATTATTCTATTTTAATAGCCACGGGCATTAAAAAACCTTCATGATTAAATCCTGTCGATCCGAACAAAGCACTCGTTCATCACGTCAATGCTTTGCTTATGTGGTGTTAGAATTGGTAAAGCTATTCGAAGTTTATACTGATATACTGAGAAAAAATAACTGTAAATTCTGAACTACACCGTCTTCTTTGTAGTTTTTAAAATTGTTTGAAATCAAATCTTTCTCGTTACCTGATGAATTTATAACTTACCTCACTGGATGCCAAAATAAACAAAGAAATTTTCCATTTAATTTTAGATGCCGATATTTAAACTTACCTCTTTCAATTTTTAAGCAAAATATTTAAAACATTTAAACATTTATTTAGAACATTGAAATATTATAAGGAGTGTCTAATTTATCTCTAATTAGTGATAGAGCCTAGAAACCTCTACAAACATAATAGTTGTCATTGAAAATTCTCCTTTCTTATTTTTAAATTGTAAATAATGTAAAAATGGACTAAGACAATTTCAAGTTTGGGGCGATCTCAACTGCTAGATTATCCGCTACTTTAATCAACTGATCAATAAACTATTTTTTAATATTACACTAAATACAGGTTTATCAGGATATCTAAATGGCTCGCTGTGTAGAGCTTCAGATAGAGCCATGAAATGTCGAATGATTAATTCTGACTTGCAATGAATTTGGCCGCATCGATTCTAGAGTGAGCCGATCAGCGAGTTAAGTTCAACCATTTACAGGATCGGAAAATGGATAGTCATCTAAACTGTCACATTTATTAATGTGGTACACATGTATAACATCGTTGATGATCGTTTCACTGTAATGTATATTTTAATAAGATCTGCAGCTGAATCTTGTAATTACTAGGCCTATAATAAATGCTATAGTTATAATAAAAAGTTTTCAAAAGTTCAATGTAGTACACTATAACTACAAATACTAATTGAAGCCCTATTTGATTTATACATAATATTTATTATTGATTGTAGCTTGAAGGATTGTGAACAGTATAGCTACAAATACTAACTAATGCCATATTTGATTTATAAATAATATTTGTTATTGATTGTAGCTTGAAGGATTGTGAACAAGCAGTAATGCTCCTGTATCGCTGGTTACCTATTGCTTCGTGCGCATTTCTTTAGTAATGCTGCTCAATAATTATTCTACCTATAATCGCTAATAGTCTCTTTCCCTCACTATTACTCTCTCTCTCTCTTCTCTCTCTCTCTCTCTCTCTCTCTATCTCTCTCTCTCTCTCTCTCTCTCTCTCTCTCTCTATATATATATATATATATATATATATATATATATCTTTTAACCATCATTAGGCCTATATCAGCTCAAGCAATTACAATATATTTGGAACAATTTTAAAAAATCGAAAGTTCGAATTTTTAAATTTTGTGTAATTTTCTAACGATTTTGAAACACTTTAAAGAACATTTAATCAATTGTAAGTACTTTTAATCAATTTGAAGAACCTTTAATAAATTTGAAGAATCTTTAATCAATTTCAGTGAATCAATTTTAAGATATCGAAATGCGAATAAAATAATTATAAATTCTTAAAAAACCAAATATATAACCTGTAATATACCTATGAAGCTCAGATTGAATTTAAAAAGCATTTTAAGGAAAGAACATTAGCCTAAGCTACTAAGCCTTTAGTTTCAGTATTATTGATTTTATTGGAAAAATATTTTCAGTGGTTATTTTCATGTATATATTTATATGTCTATGCAATGAATAAAGTTGCTATTTCATACTTCGCGCGAAAAAACTGATCAATTAGTCAATAAATGTTGGGCTTACCGTATATAGCCTACATATATAGTTTACTCTTATCTGAATGCCAATCAACGTTTAATACCCTGATTAATTATTACGACTTATTACTGAGCCATTTTATTTCAATGTAGATAAAATATGCGCTCCTTCATCTCCAACATTTGCTTCATAATTTATTATTTATTTTAGGTAAAGTTTGATAGCTTAAGGCATCGCAAGCTTTAAAGCTAGTTCCTGTAGTGTAGGATTAACCTAAATTTGCTCTTTCTTGTTTTTAGTTTGACACGCACACGTATTGCGGAACCATTGGTGCGTTCAGTAATGTAGAAATACGAGTATGACTGAACGGCGGTATGCCAAACCTACAGGATATGCAGTGCTCTACTACCTCATGGGATTAAACTTATTTGAAATTTACCAATACCTAAGTGCAAATACATAGAGGACAGACTGCAGGAGGTCTACATGATATACCAGTCATTCGCTTGTTCTTGAACAGGTCTTTAAAGTTAGTTAAGAACTGGCCGCCTGCTGAAATGTTAATGTTAAAATGTTAAATTTACTCCTTGTTTTTCATTCTCTCACTCATTCTTACACAAAACAACAATTAGAGTGCTACTGTCATCAATGACAACATCGAGCACTATTGAGGCAAAATCAAGCCGGCGAGCAAAAAAAGAAGGTCCAAAACGGTGCAAATTCCAAAATCCAGAAATTCAGTCCAAAGTAAAGGGAGTTAAAGAAAAAGTGATTTAGGCGCAGGTCGCTGCTCATAGACACTGGATGGAAAAGAGAGATGGAAAAGATAGGTCTTCAACTGCTTATGGAACTGCTCATAGGAAAGCAAAGGCTGATGTGATTCAAATGAAGATTTCCGAAGATTGGATGGAAGAGAATTCCAGATCTGAGGTGCAGCATGCTGGACAGAACGATTAGATAGCTTAGAGCGTGAAGGTAAGCTAGGTCTCACAAGAGTAATTAACTTAGAAGACCGAGTAATAGCAGGCTGCATCACTTTAACCTTAATCAAGTGAGACATACAAGTTTGTCCAGGGATGGTGATGGACTTATAGGTTAACAAAGCTGTTTTGTAAATGATACGCTCTTTAATCTTTAGCCAGTGCCAAGACTTCAAAATAGGCGTAACATGTACTTGGAACTACTAAAAATTCTCGCGCAAGAGAATTCTGAACAAACTGCAACCGATCAATCTCACAGCCAGGGAGATTTAAAAACATGGAATTGCAGTAGTCCAACTTCGATTGCACAAGAACCGCACCAATTGTAGCAGCTGTCTCACGTGATAAATATGGACGTATTCGACGAAGATCACGGATATGGAAGAAACATGCTTGTGAAGTTTTAGTTATATGTTCGTGGAAGGTTAGGTGTTTATCAATGATAACACCGAGATTTCTCACAGAAGAAACAGGTGATATTTTAATACCCGATGATAACGAAAGAGTTTTCCCATTCAGCTTCAGAAGCTGTTGAGGTGTCCCGACCAAAAATTACCATTCTCTCTCAGTCTCTCTCTCTCTCTTTCTCTCTTCCTCTCTCTCACTCTAGATTTTCTTAACTCTCCCTTTTTCAACAAGTATCTTTCTCTTCCTCCATCCTTTTTGGCTTTAGAGTTACTGCCATGATTAACGCAAATATACGGACGAGTATTAAAGATCTGTATGAACGTAACGAATAACACATTTCACGAAAACACCATTTTGCAATGCTCACTTTCCACCCACAGTATATAGGCTTATTTATTAATCTATGAAACTTATGAGGACAGAGCTGTTTTTATATTTTAACAGATTTTATATTCACTCTCTCTCTCTTTCTCACTGTCCCTTCTCTCTCACTCTCGCTTGCTCTCTCTCTCTCATTATATCATTACATATATTTCTTTAATTGAGTTTATAAGGTTATTAGATTATTTTTTCAAATGCCAAACACCTTTTTCAATTGTCAAAGCAATTTCACAACAATCTACTATTGTGACTGATCTTGTAATTTTCACTAGAACTCTTGCTACAATATTTACATAGATATCCTCAATAAACTTGTAAAAATGCACTCAGAGCTAACTCAAAGAGCAAACAGAAGTCATACTGTTCGGTTATTAATACAGTCATTGTACGTGAAGCAGGCCCTGCCTCTAAAATTAAATAATAAAGGATCTCACAGAATTCTTTGTGATACAGTAACAATCTAGTGTCTCCTCGTGCATTGTGCTAATCTTATGTACACATAATAATAATAACAACAATTAGAGTGCTACAGTCATCAATGACAGCATGGAGCACTATTGAGACAAAATCAAGCCGGCGAGCAAAAAGAAGGTCCAAAACGGTGCAAAAATTAAATTAAATTAATAAAAAATAAATTAAACGTCGTCAAAGGTTGTTGTTGTTTGTCCTTCAATATTTCAGATAAAATGCTGATTTCGTAAAAGTATATCAAATTGAGAGTCACGAGAAGCTATAATTGAGAGTATGGTAAAATGCATTCCGATTACTTGTAAAGTAAAGGCAGACCGAGTCTTCAACCCCGCACATACAGATCCGCGGTCGAGTGTCTTACCGAATTCGCCACTGGCTCCAGCCGATGGCGAAGTCGGCTGGAGCCAGTTATCCAAGTTAAGTTATCCAACTTCGGATCAGTATGTGCGGGTTTCAAATCCTGGGTATCTGTAACTGATCTCGCCTTCAAGAGATGAAACTGACATCAGCTTTACATCTGTTATTGTTTCTGTATCTGTCTTTATATACACTAATCACTTGAAGGGGTTGCTAGTATTTGGGTTGTATTAGAAGATTCAATGCTTGCATGTAGGGTATCTTAGAATATCGTACACTTCGTATCTACCATGTTTGATAAAATGAGTAGTTTCAAAGTTCACTCAAAAACCCATAGATATTCTATATCTGCTCCGTGTGAGAATCAAGTTTTAAGTCGTCAGGTATAGATTGATTGATTCATTGAATTATTGATTGATTGATTTCACCGATGAATTTATTGATCGATAAGAAAGTAAGCAAGATACGATTCTTTTCCATTGTTTCTATCCCTTTAATTTATTTGATACTCTGAAGTTATACTTTATTTGATACATTACGGCATTATACTGCCACCAGACTTCTGACCTTGACTGTCCATAGGTCGGCGCTTTATAAATATACTACTGCTGCTGCTGCTGCTGCGGCTGCTGCTGCTGCTGCTGCTGCGGCGGCTGCTGCTGCTGCTCAACTCCATCGGGATTCATCGGGCCCATGGTTTCAATGGCCACCGGAACGACTTTATAGCCTAAGGACAGATCGCGGTACTTTCCATTTTCTTAAAGGCGGATAGATTATTATTATTATTTATTAATTATTATCGTCATCATTTTTATTTTATTTTAAATTTTGCCCTGGGCTGTACAGGGCCCTGGGTTAAAAAAATAAGATAAAAGAGACTTTATTTAATTAAAAGTTTTAAAAAAGCGATTAAAATAATTCCTCTGCACTCTGGGAAGCCGCATTAGCCAAAGTGCCACTGAAATTACTATATGTCATCATTATTATTATTATTATTATTATTATTATTGTTATTATTAATATTATTATTATTATTGTTATTATTCTTAGTATTAGTATTACTGTTATTGTTATTATTATTATTATTATTATTATTATTGTTATTACTATATAAATAGAGATTCTAGTAGATATACTGTAGATTCTGTTAGATACAGGTTTTGTTAGATAAAGATTCTGTTAGATATAGGTTCTGTTAGATATAGGTTACCTCTCTTTGTAGACCAACAAAATGTTACTCTCATTGTAGACTAACAAAAGGTTACCTCTCATGGTAGACTAACAAAAGGTTAGCTCTCATTGCAGACTAGCAAATGATTTGACTCTCTTTGTAGACTAACAAAAGGTTACCTCTTATTGTAGACTAACAAAAGGTTACCTCTCATTGTAGACTAACAAAAGGCTACCTATCATAGCAAACTAACAGAAGGTTACCTCTCATTGTAGACTAACAAACGATTATCTCTCATTGCAGGCTAGCAAATGGTTACCTATCTTTTCAGAATAGCAAATGGTTACTTCTCTTTGCAGACTAACAAGAGGTTACCTCTCGTTGTACATGTAGAGTAGCAAAATGTTACCTGTCATTGCAGTTTATCAAAATGTTTCACCTAGTTTCGTTTAGGTTAGGTAATGTGCTGTTAAATAATAAAGAATAAAATCACAGTTTAATAACATGGTTACGTTTTTATTTTGTTAGATTTTAAATTAAATGCAATGCAAATATTCAAAAAGTTGAAGATAGTCATTATTTACTGACCGTTGCCCTAATCTGTCAGGATAAAATGTCATTGTTTTTGGGTTACTAAATTCAATTGTTAGACAAATAATTAACCGATTTTATTCCCATGTGAGGTTTTACAGAATGGTCAACAAGTTTAAAAAATGATTCAGCAGTAAAGTTCATTTAACGACTACAACGATAAAGCGGAGATAGCTATCTGAAAGTCAAATAATATCGCCTAAACTAATTTTACTAACTCTACACGATGGAAATGTCTTCCCATTTGTATAGACCTTTTATAATACATGTATGTAGCGGTAACTCTATTCACATAATAAACAAAGCCTAGTGGGAGAATGGGGAGGGGTGTGTGCTTTTATTGACGGCTGGCAATATTCTATATCTTTTTATATATTTATTATGCATTTATTCATTTATTACAGAGTGGTATTTTAAATAATTACAAAAAATTATATTTCAATTTCTTGTCAAATGATGATAAACCTATGTCTAAATTTACAGTTAATATATGTCTAGATAGAATATCTAGAGAGGATATATTACATTTTAAGGATATATAATATATTACATTACAGTTGCCTTCCGCAAAACAATCAATTTTATGATGCATAGTGGCGCCGCTCCAACGAATGAAATAATACATAACGTGATTTTCAAAGTAAACACCTTTTGTAAATGGTTATATAAATCATATCTCTGCACTATCTTGCTAGTAAATTGCTATCTTGCAAGTCATTGAAATTTTAATTTCACTAAATAATTTCCATTTTGTGAACGAATTTATTGTTTTATTTGCGAATGGATGATCTCAATAAACACCCGTTTTATCTGTTGCAATCAGATAACTTCTTAATTCACTGGTTTGAATTACTTTCACTCCTTATCTGTCTCTGCAGTCTAGTATCCATTAAATCCTCCACCGATACCCCCTCCCACTCCAAAACCGACTCCGCGGTCAGGGTAGTATCTGGTGGGGGGCACGGGACTAAGCACGGCGCGAACACGGCGGGGCCCAGGCAGGGGCAAGAAGGTCGGCTGAGGGGGTGGCGCAGGAGCCTGGGGATAACCCCCAGCGAAGATTGGTCCATTTCCCTGAGGCATACTCGTTACTCCGCCATACATGTTGTTAGGACCCATAACCACTGCTCCACTTGGAGTCGTATTGGTCGTGACCACCACCGGACTGTTTCCAGGAGCACCGCCACCTCCGAATCCTGGCATGAACATCGGGAACGGCATGAAGGATGGAGCAGCTGGAGCAGATTGTTGTGGTGGGAAGATAACTGGAGGAACTATGATGTTGTTGTTGTTGTTGTTGGACGATGAACCGGTGCCACCGCCTCCTGCAGAAGCAGCAGCAGACCCTCCAGCACCACCAGCACCACCAGCACCACCTGCTCCTCCTGGTCCACCACCTCCTCCACCTCCCATCATCATATTGTTGGTGATAGGACCGTATCCACCTCCACTATTTCCTCCTCCATATCCACCTCCATATCCACCACCATAGTCACCACCGTAGTCACCACCTAGCATATCGTCGAGACCTCCCATATCACCGAAATCATCCCCATAGCCACCAAAGCCTCCGTAGGGATCACCACCAAAGCCTCCTCCATAGGGATCACCTCCAAAACCTCCTCCAAAGGGATCACCTCCAAAATTTCCGGTTTCATTTCCTAACTGTATAACATAAAAGAATGTCCAGAGTTGATTTTATTATTAATATTGCAGCCTTCACGAATTTCACAGTTACTTAACTTTAAATAATTTTCAGTTTGTTATTGAAGGACCCTCTTTTACTTCAAAAGTTCTGAAAAAATAAAGGGTATCCTTTGATACATGATGCCTTGGTACACAACAGAATGACATACACGTAGCTTTATATTGCAATTTTTTCATAGTTAGTGGATTAATTCTATAATAATTTTACACAATGATGTTAGGTAAAACGATTTTAATACAGGATACTGAGTATAACAGGAGTTGACAGAGTTAGGTTTGACTTGTGAGCTCTTACGTAATTCAACAAGTAACTATAATAAGAAAAATGTCAGATTTGTCTGACATTTTCTGACATAACTCGATAATTGTCAGATTTGTGATAATTATGTCTTTGTAAATGGTTATTTAGAAAAGAATGGCTGATAATTTAACGTTTAACTTACCCATTTAACTAATTATATACAATTAGGCCTAGTGAGTTCTTTCCATTCAAGGCTGTCTGAAGCCATCTCAACAATGCTGGCACCTCAAGTATAACAGTATAGAACTTTTATAATATGTAGCGATAACACTTTTCACATAATAAACAAAGCCTAGTGGGAGAGTGCGGAGGCTTGTGTACTTCTATTGACGGCTGGAAATATTCTATATATTCATATATATATTCATTATGTATTTCTTCATTTATTAACAGAACGGTATTTTAAATAATTACAAAAAATTATATTTCAATTTCTTGTCAAATGATGATAAACATATGTCTTAATTTACAGGTAATATATATCCAGATAGTATATCTAGAGAGGATATATTACATTATAAGGATATATTATATTACAGTTGCTTTCCGCAAAACAATCAATTTTATGATGCACAGTGGCGCCGCTCCAACGAATGAAATAATACAGAAGGTGATTTTTTTAGCGTAAACACCATTTAGAAAATGTCTTATAAATCTCAACTGGAGGTCCAAGGAAAAATTCTTCCAATTAGTTTCTCCCTTTTCTTGCCTTTACATCTCTCATACACTAGTCGGAAAATTTTTGCATCGGTCTTTTTTAGTTATTTTCAACAAATTTCTAAAGACTATATAAATTCTTTCGAGATTTAAAGTGTTTCATTACTTGGTGTGGAGTTTTATGATTACGATTTTCGATCAAACTGACCATCTTCGGTGGTTTTTAAAAAGTTAGATTTTTACAAAAATACTAACAGTTAGGCCTATTTCTTAAAATGCAATAAAGGGAACTTGAATTTTAGTAGAGGTACTTTTGCTCCAATATTGCTCCAATTTACATTCTGATCTCTTGCTTAAAATGTTAAATATATTCAATCGAATCACCACCAAAAATATTCTAAGCCAATTGTGCGAAGGAAATTTTATAATATTGCATTCGGGCAGTTCTCAAATTCATAATGCAAAGTAAAAGAACTTAACTTGAACTAAGCACACGCTTGAAGCTAAAATTCAATTTAATCTCATATTACAATATTAACTTATCACTAACAATATTATCTTCGTACACAAATACAGGTAATCGCCAATCATTTCGACATAGAACTGATTTAAAATACAGGTATTCACCAATCATTTCGATATAGAACTGATTTCAGTAGCGATCTATTGTAGGCAAGAGTAGTATGGTAGTTGAAACTATTGATAGAGTTCTCCATCCTTTAACAGCTTTATTAGAAAATTAATTACAGCGTATTCTAGTGAACATCCGGAGATGAATTCCCCATTTATTGATTAATGATATTTATAAAATTGCCATTAATAAAATATTACATTTCTCTATGACATTGTGATAATTGTGTCTCATGATATTATCTGATTCGGTGGGGATGGAAATCAAGCGTCAGATTAATGACAGTTAATTAATGTGTTCTGGAAGATCACATTGTCTAGACTGTTAGATTGAACGCATTGTTCTCTGACAAGAGCTCTGCGCAAGAATCTATAGGCAGATAGTCTATAATATCAAAACTTTAAATATTTAATCAGCAGATTCTAATGTCAAACCACTGAAGCAAATCGATAAGTTCTGTATTTGGCTAATGTTTAACAAACAGCTGTTGCGATAAAATGTCATATTTATGAAAAGTAGCAATAGGTAATTGTAATTCAGTTGAGTGGATGTAAAGTATTTTTTATTAATTATAAACGGCTAGTATAGCGAGTTTCCAATAAAATACTATTAGCAATTGCTCTTAACGACTCTCTGCTATCGTTTAGAAATTCAGAGTTGTTGCACGCAACTGCTTTTACTATTCGTGTATCTACCCGTACCCGGCTGCTTTAGTTTCATTCAACTTTCTTGCACATACATGTAAACCCATTCCATCTGTCAAAATCAAGCTCCCGTGCACAATCAAGTGCCCATACACTCAGTGACCTATTCGCAGATTTCTCCACGAATCCCCAGTCTAATATCGACTGAAGCCGGCACCGATACCACCCCCCACCCCAAAACCGAATCCACGGTCCGGATAGTATCTGGAGGGGGGAATGGGGCTAAGCACGGCCCTGTAGCGGCGGCGAGGGGGGGCCGGTAGGGGGGCTGGCTGCGGAGCCGCAAAACCTCCACCAAATCCTGGAGACATCATCGGGAACGGCATTGATGGAGCAGCTGGAGCAGATTGTTGTGGTGGGAAGATTACTGGTGGAACTATGATGTTGTTGTTGTTGTTGTTCGATGAGGAACCGGAGCCTCCTCCTCCTGATGAGGCAGCAGCAGACCCACCAGCACCACCAGCACCACCAGCACCACCTGCTCCTCCTGGTCCACCACCTCCACCACCCCCCATCATCATATTGTTGGTGATAGGGCCGTATCCACCTCCACCACCACCACCAAATCCTCCACCTAGATCTCCGAAATCCCCATAACCTCCGAAATCATCCCAACCTAGGTCATCTCCATATCCTCCAAAACCACCATACGGATCCCCTCCAAAACCTCCTCCAAAATCTCCAAAACCTCCTCCAAACGGGTCGCCTCCAAAATCTCCATTCTCATCTCCGAGCTGCTCAACAGATATAACGATCATAGTTGAGTTTATATTTAAATTTCAGCACCCCCTTTTTCCCGCAGACATCTAGAGAAAAATGGTTGCTTTTCAGTATAAATGTTCAAGTACTGAAGTACTTTAAAGTTCTCTGAATTACTTTCAAGTACTTAAGTACATTTTAATATTTATATACCGAAAATTCTTCAAAGTTTTCCGATATGACTATTCATTCTGATGATGCTTTTGCTGTTAATTTTACACGTATATTGAGTTATGTTAACGATTATGCTAAAGATTTCAATCGCTCTATCCAATATTTTTTAAATATTTTATCTTTTCATCATAATCGTCATCGTCATCATCATCATCATCATCATCATCATCATCATTATCATCATCAACTTCCCTTGAATCCCAGTTTTACTAGGGTCGGGATACGAATAGACCTTCTCCAATCCTCCCTGTCCCACACCATATCATCAGTCAATCCCCTATTTTTCATGTCCTTTTTAATTATCGCATCCCACGTCAATTGTGGTCTACCTCTGTAACCTCTCTCTAGCTTAACATCCAGTTCTTTCCTCCAAACTCTCTTTACTACATCCTCATCTGCCTTTCTCACAATATGCCCATACCATCTAAATCTCGACTGAGTCAACCTATCCCTTATCCCATCAACACTCAAATTCATCCTCACATATTCATTTTCCTTTCTGTACTTTGGTATCACATGTGCACCACACGGGTACTACATGGTATTACATGGGTACCATATGGGTATCACATGTGTACCACATAGGTTTATCATGGATACAACATGATTATCACATGTATACCACATGAATACCACATAGGTACCACATAGGTATCACATGGGTATCACATAATAATATATGGATACCACAGGTGTACCGCATGGCTACCACATAGTATCACATGGGTAGTAGCTCCGCTTCTTAGTTGCAATTCTTATTTTCAATTACACATGGTTCATAGACCCTCCTATGTGAGTAACCTTGAACTCTGTTCTATGTATCTTAGTACTAGTTAAAAAATTTTGACCACGTGCAGATTTAGTTTAACCAAAGATTCGTATGCACTAAAAAGCTCATGATAGATGTAAAAGCCTGCTTTTACGAGGCTGACATTCCAACAGATTGTGAGCAAAGCATTATGTGTTAATCAAGAACTTTTCATTTCAAATCAAAATAAATGTTAACATAATACTATATTTTCATTTTACAACACTGTTATCAATGCGGATACATCATTATGATAAAATTAATAATTATATTCCACAGAACTGTTTCGCTAGAGATGAAACAGGTATAAATTATTTAAAATTACTAATTATTTTTAATAAGTCGCATTTTGAGGAATAGTCAATTATTCTTATGATTCCTTTTTTTAATGTCCTGGGCTGTAAAGGGCCCTGGGCTAAAAATATAAGATAAAAGAGACTTTATTTAATTAAAAGTTTTTAAAAAGCGATTAAAATAATTCCTCTGCACTCTGGGAAGCCGCTTTAGCCAAAGTGCCACTGAAGCAGACTGCATTGAATCGCTGGAGAGCAATAGACAGTCGCTGCCACAGAAAAGATTTTTCGCGCTTATCACCTATTCCTATTGTAACTGTACCACTGATTCGCCGTTAATATAACAAGCCCGAGCTTGGTATTTTTGTCCATATTGCAAACAGATAGTTCAGATTAAATATATGTGTTTTGTGTTTGATATGATTAAATAGTTTATATAAATTATCTCACTGAAGACTCTTTATGACCAATACTTGGGTAGACTTTTTATTTATATTTTATATTTATATATTTTATTTATATATTATATTTATATATTTATATATTATATTATTATTTATATTTTATATATTTCTATATTTATATTACTATTTTTCTCTATAGATACTGTGTCACGTTGAAGACAAGGATAAGCATAAACATTGTGCAAGCTGCGGAAGGCCTACCTCAGAATGGTATAAACTGGGTTGCAATTTACGTGTAATTGTACAAGTATAGAGTACCAGAATATTGTTTAACTAATTCAGTTCTCTTCAATGATTGACTTTTTATTTTTATGTCCTCGTAATGGAAAATACTGTTTTTATGAAATATTTATTTCAGATGTACTATCAGGCATTCAGAATCAAATATCCTGTAAGATATGACAAATGCTCAATATTTATGCTTCTAAGTAAGAGAAAATAATTATATGTTAGAATGTTAATTGTTAGATATAGTAATACAGTACGTATTGCTGGCTTTAACCCTGGCATACGTTCTGAAGATTAACATAACGTCTGATTAAACTAGTTTCTTCCTCATTTAATTGTAACACAAATCATTATCGATTCGCCTATTACTGTATCTCTGTTCTAATAAAAACATGAACATATTTAAAATCAAATTTCTTTTTTTATTCTAATCTTTCTTTCAAAATCTCTTTTACTAATTTTGTAATAATACGAGTGCACAATAGTGTTTATGATCTATTGCACAGGATAAAAAGAGATGGGCAAAGTTGTCGAAAGACTAATTAAGACAATTCATTAATTAGGGATTTAGTTAATTATGGACTGGTAGGAGATTCGAAATAACGACTCTTGATCTACAGGTACAGCATTTGAGCTAAATATTTGTCTGACTTTCTGGAACTAATATCGCGTTTTAATTTTAATATCAAATAATCATTTCATTTCAATGTACTTTTCCAATAACAATAGGATCAACAGTTAACCCTCTATTAATATTATCAAAGTCGAATGTAAAAAATAATTATTAGTAATTGTTTAAAATGTTATCTATTATATCTATTCTAGTGTTTTTATTCAATGTAATACTAGTAAACTAGTTTCTAGTTAAAAAGTTATATATTATAGCTATTATATTGCTTTTATTTTAATATAATTCGAGTAAACTAGTTCCTAGTTAAATCGTTCAGATAAATGTTAACAAGACTTTTTAGTTCACGTAAGCTGATGTAACTTTCTACAGCGCAAGTTGAACTCAATTGACTTTATTTTTCACTCTATTGAACTCAATCTTCTGATGTTTAATAACGGTTGAATCCAGCTCCTATTCCTCCACCCACTCCAAATCCGACCCCGCGGTCAGGGTAGTATCGAGCGGGGGGCACGGGGCTAAGCACAGGTCGCATGGGTGGGGGTGGAGGCACAGGGAGGAATGTGGGAGGCGGTGGCGCAGCAGGGGGGCCGGGGAGATAGACCGGCCCTGAGGGGCCTCCGCCCCCTCCAAATATTGGTCCGTTACCTTGAGGGGCCAGCACGGTGGCTCCATACTGGTTGTTGGGTCCCATAACTACCGGGCCACCTGGAGTGGTGTTGGTCGTGACAACCACCGGACTGTTCCCAGGAGCGCCGCCACCTCCGAATCCTGGCATGAACATCGGGAACGGCATGAAGGATGGGGCAGCTGGTGCAGATTGTTGTGGTGGGAAGATTACTGGTGGAACTATGATGTTGTTGTTGTTGTTGTTGGACGATGAACCGGTGCCACCGCCTCCTGCAGAAGCAGCAGCAGACCCACCAGCACCACCGGCACCACCAGCACCACCTGCTCCTCCTGGTCCACCACCTCCACCACCTCCCATCATCATATTGTTGGTGATAGGACCGTATCCACCACCACCACCTCCTACTGGAATGATTCCTCCGTCGCTGAAGCCTCCATAACCACCCCCGAAAAGATCATCACCGAAGTATCCGTCGTCCAGGAATCCGTCTCCATATCCTCCATATCCTCCATATCCGCCGATGATTCCGCCTCCAAATCCTCCATCAAAGCCTCCGAATCCGCCGAAACCTCCAAAACCGCCTCCGTAAATTCCTCCGTCATCTCCCAACTGTTATACAGAAAATGTTGAATAACTTTAATTCATCTATCTACGATTAAGTTATCAATAAGTCAATGATTAGACTATAATTAGACTATATTAATTAGTCTATAATTAACTTAATTAAGTTTAATTATAATTAACCAGTCAATGAAGCTATAATTAACTTCATTGAATGGTTTATCTGATGCTGCAGTTACGCGGATATATTCGTCCTGTTACAATTCCAAATAAAAGTATGACTTTCATGATCTTTCGCTTCAATCTTCTGTACAAGAGCGAAAATAACACTGAGACTCAACTCTTAGAAAATTAAGGAAAAAAGTAAATGATTAAGTATCATAGCAACAATTAGAGCGCTACTGTCGTCCATGACAACATCGAGCACTATTTAGACAAATCTAAGTAAACGTTTATTAGAACTGGCAAGATTGCTGCCTCTCTCCTCGTCTTTCTTAGAAAAACTCTTCTAGTTAGCATTTCCGCGGAAGCAATGATGATGGAAGCAATAGAAGACATCGGGATGAAATAAAACTTGAAAAATGTTTTTAACAGTGCGAGGTTTGCAGATGATCAATGAGTAACAGGTGGAGGCAAAGCGGAACTACAGCGAATTATGGGCAGAAGGAACATCACTGCTTCAAATTATAAAATAAATACCGATATCAAGAAAACAAAGGTGATGGTAGTCTAGAGTACTAAGATATTTTACTGTTACAATAACGGTTATGATGTTGAAAAAGATAAAGAGCAACTAATATTTAGAGTAAGAACGAGAAAGGACAGGAGACGTGAAACTGAAATAAAATGAATAATTGTGCAAGCAAAGCAGACGTTTAAGAAGAAGCGAAAAATAATAGAAATAAAGGTATCCACTATGGTAAAAGATTCAAATTGCCAAATCGTAAGTGTGAATCACATTCTTGTGCGCCTGTTAAATTAGACGCTCAGGAAGATGGATTTTGGGAAACATGAATCGAAAAGAAGAAACTTGAAATGTAGCTATAAAGAAAAATGGAGTTCATCAGAAGGGTAGACAAAATTGAATGTACAAAAGAAAAAGTACGTAACAGAGTTGGTACAGATAGACAACTGCTATAAACATTAACAAATGGAAAGAAGATCTGCATAGAGCATGTTCTAAAGAGGGAATGGTTTTCTAAAATATATTAGAAGGAAGAGTGGAACTGAAAGAGCGAGAGGAAGACCGCGACTTGAATCTATATACTTAAGCAGTGGTTCGCAACAAGCGGGTCGCGACCACTCGAGTGGCCGCCTGACCAAATCTGATAGTTCGCTACATACTATTAATTTGAGCAATAAGCACGTTAAAGAATATTCACTATTGAATATTTCGTGCATAATACTGCAGTAAAGTAGTAAAAACCTAGTACAGCACTCAAAAATCATAGCCACGGTACAGTAGCAAAGTACACAAAACACTCGATGAAAGAAACAAATTGGTGGTCGCTAGATTAATCAGGTTGGGAACCATTGACTTATACAATCAATCTTCTTTAAGCATTTCATAAAAATTCGATAAAGAAGATTAGAATTGATTTATTTACGTTAAGCCGCTATCCGACACTTGAGCGATCATATTTCAATAAATATATTTAAAACTTTATGTTATATTTCTTTAAATAGTTCGCAATACCTGTAATTAATTATATTAATGAACATATCAAACAAAGTCATTTAGTTTTCTAAATGTCATTTAAATGTCATGTTGTATTCTTATTTAGCACTACCTGGTGAGGCATTCCACTATGGGCACAATTTTCTACTTACAAACTTTGCATCACTTCACAGCTACAACAATCATAACAATCACTTTACCTCTGAAAGTTATCTACTTACGAATCACATGCTAGCTATTTAGCTATATCGCATATAATCGGAAATCAAACCTAGGGAAAAGGAAAGGAGGAAGACCTAGGAATACTTAATACAGCACGATTAACTAAGATTTGAGAACATTAAACATTTCACGGGAAGAAGATTTGAGGGTTGCTGATGACAGACGCGAATGGAGGAATGTTGACGCCCTATGTTTTGTTCAGAACGGAAAGATATAACGATGATGTTGATGCATATACAGTAGTATGGGTACATATTTAAGGCTTACATATCGTTATCATCGATTTATTTGACTTTGTTATTGATTTTCTTGTTTAACGTATGACAATACCAATAGTGATATATTTTGGAGAGATGTTAAGTACATTGGTAGAGCTAGCACGCCATATATGAAGTTAAACAAAGTCGGGCTCGGTCAGTACTTGGATATGGGAGACCATTTTTAAGACCAAACTTCAGCAGCTATGAAGGAAACGTCGCAGTATATTGGAAGATTATTCTAGAATCTGCGCCAGCTGCAACCCGCAATATAAAAAGGCTTCTATCACCAATGACCTTGGAGTGAGATAGGAAATAATGAAAGCTACGAATACAGTAACTAGAGAAAGAGACTATTTAACCCGCACGGTATACCGTACGTGCAACTAGAACAAAAAACGAAGTAACAAATCAAGTACAAAATCTTTAAGATATTTGCTTGGAAATTTCAATCTATTCGTTCACGCGTTCTATTAACAATTAGAAGCCCACGGCACACATTGCAGTGACTCAATGTCGCTCACTAGTGAGCACACAGTTACTCTCGATCAATCAAATCATATTATCAAACAACAAAGTTTTAAATCTTAGAAGTTACTTTCTTGAAGCATCCAAATAATATCATCAGCGGGTGTTTATCAGCAATCCTCTTCGTAACTCACGAATTCGAGTCTATGCAGCCTTCGAGTAGTCAATTCTCAAGTCCTCCACATCATCATCATCATCATCATTATCATCATCATAATCTTCCCTTTAATCCCAGACTCCCAACATAAAATGTTACAAATTGATTGTGAAAATATATCCTACCTGGGTTTTGGTGCAGTTACTGTGAAGACAGAATTAGAAGATTCAGTAGACCTCCAGTGTAGTTCAACATAATGTACTGTAGATATGAAGAACTGTGGTCGAGCCTAGTATTGTCTCTTTGTAGACGCTTAAATTAAGCTGTAGTAACTCGCACAGAGCTGCTGCTTCTAAGCGAATGTTCTAGACTTTCTATCTTTTTAGAAAAACTTTACTGATTCGAGTCAAGCGCATACGTCCAATTATTTAACTCCAGTAAAACTACAATTTTAAAATCGAATTATACATTCTATAGCTTAATGCCGAGCTAAACCGCGTACATTAATCGAGAACAGTAACGACTGTATATAAAAGGTTGTCAACAAAGTTATAGCACATTTAGAACTATAAATAGTTAAATAACTGTGACATGACAACTATAGAAATAATTTCAGTTTCCATTTTGATTTTGAATCATTTTAGCTTACACTTTTTTTTTTTTTTTTATTGGTTCAGGTATATATTGGATTCTATGGCTTTATTGGATTCATTTGTATCTTACACGTGGCTTAAATATAAAATAATAAAACCCACGGGGCTTTATACCCAGTATTGACAGGGCTTATCGTGCTATGCTGGTAACGGTAACAGTGATATGATGAATAGAAAAATTAATATCAAAGGGATTTTGTTTTCTTTTCATTTACGCCTAACGACATCGATAAATCTCGGAGACTTTTAGGCACACATACCGTAGACTACGGTTCTAATTTAAATAGAGACTTGAGGCCATGACGTCATTGTAGATTTTACAGATTTATTGAGAACTGGATGCTACAACTTGATGAAATGTAGCTCAGACTTATTATAATACTATTTTCTATTTCTCTCTACAAGTAGTCTAACATTTTGCTAGATGGCAGGTCCAAGAAACCTTTTACCAACAAAATACTTTCACACATTCCAAATAGAAGGCTAATACTCATTATAAGTACCTGTCTAGTTTATAGTACCTGTCTAGTTTATAGTACTTGTCTAGTGTCTAGTACCTGCCTAGTTACTAGTACCGGTATAGTTACTAGTACCGGTATAGTTACTAGTACCGGTATAGTTACTAGTATCTGTCTAGTGACTAATAGGCCTACCTGTCTGGTTATTAATACCTGCCTAATTTGTAGTACCTGTCTAGTTTGTTGTACCTGCCTAGTTTGTAGTACCTGCCTAGTTTCTAGTACCTGCCTAATTTGTAGTACCTGTCTAGTTACTAGTGCCTGTCTAATTATTAGTGCCTGTCTAGCTACTATGCTGGTTTCTAGTTTTTTTAAGGCAAAGAAGAACAATTAGTGAAATTGTCCAATAGTAATATACATGTATGTATTTTAAAAGTATGAATAAATTGCCATGAAATGCCATTTTCAACTTCTTACAATGCACAAAAAAACTGAAATTAGTAAACAAATATCAAACAAGAAATATTATGGAATCTCTTCAGTTACAGTCAATTAAATATTGACCCATAAACCAGTCTAAAATCAATAGATAATACCTTTTAATAATTCTACTGGAAATACATAGCGCCGGTTGGAAATATATATATATATATATATATATATATATATATATATATATATATATATATATATATATATATTTATATATACATTACAAAACGAATTTATAAATAGAAATATTATAATATAAGCATAAAATATTTTGTTTACACTATTAGTTGGCTTGTTGATGATTGATTGTAGTTTAATTTGCTGATTGATTTATTGATGGCCAGTTGATTGATTGATTGGTTTACTGGTTGATTGATTATTTGACTGGTTGATTGATTGATTGTTTGACTGGTTGATTGATTGTTTTATTGACTGATTGATTGATTGTTTGGTTGACTGGTTGATTGATTGATTGTTTGACTGGTTGGTTGATTGATTGTCTGGTTGATTGATTGATTGACTAGTTGATTGTAGGACTGCTTGAAACGAGGCAAGATGATTGCTGAAATTGGATGCATTGCGTATGATTCCTTAAATAGGATGTATGTAGTGAAAAAGTTTGAAATCCTTGCTTCGATGATGAATTTATTTAGATTGACTGACAGCTTGATTGATTGATTGATGAATTGAATGAATAAGTGATTGTTTGTGTAAAATCTTCTGTACTACACATAGTTATTGTATACTTGTTGTATGATCGTAAATCGACATTTTGATGGCAGATCCAAAACAATTTTGCTATGAGGAGATAATGTTCGTAAGATCGAAAAATAGATTTTGGTAAATGATTGTTTGAAAGATCTTTAATTAAATTGATCAGCAGTTTGTTGGACTGATCGACGGGAGGTAGGTTGTTTTAAAGTGTGATGTGAAGCTCAGTGCACATATGCGTATAATAAGCTTGTCATAAGCTGATTATGCGCCTAATATATGCCTGAAATGTGATTGTTATAAACTGGCTTATGCTTGTTATATATTTGTTATGTTCGTTATGCGCTTATTATGCGTTTGTTTTATGCCTGTTAAATGCATGAATTGATGTGCCAGCTATGTGCTTTATTTATGCCTGCTATACGCTTGTTTTACATGTAAGAATGCTCTATGCTTGCTAAATGCTTGTTAAATTTTTGATATGTTTGTTTTTGCTAATATATAATACAAAGTGTTCGATAGGACAAATTGCAAGGGAGAAAGTTTAGTAAAAGAATTCATACATGGTACAGAATGAAGGAGAGAGAAACAATGGCAAGCCGAGATTAGGAATGTTTGTGATTATTTAAAGATCCATTCAAATGTGGACATAAAGAGAGATTCGGAAGGCAAAAATGTGTGGAGGCGTTATATACCATGGACCTGCCAGTGGGCCGTACACGAAGAGTGAGAGATATAGACTGTGTGTTTGTTGTATATTTGTTATGTGCTTGTTATGGTATTTCTATGCTTGTTGAAGTTAAGTTTAGCTTTATAGCTTTGCCTTAGCACTGTATGTGGTTGATATGATATAAACTGTGTGTGGTTGATATGAGAGCAAAGAATTTATATACTGATAGAGACAGTTAGATAGATTGATTATAATCTTATTGATTGATTGGAGTGAGTGATAATACGCTTATTTGACTGTATTGATTGATAGTCTGGCTGATTTATTTGATTGTTTGATCGTTTGTTTGATGCTTAATTGATTGATTTTTGATTGATTGATTATATTGATGATTTGGATCGATTGACAAGTAGAAAGATCGGATTGTTAGTATGACTGATTGATTGATTGACTATATTATTATGTGTGACACAGGTAAGATATGAGGCAGATCATGTTAGAAAGAGAAAATGTTTGAGGTAGATAAGGTCTAAACTGTGTGAAAGAGATAATGTTTGAAGTAGATAATGTATGGAACAGATCATGTTTGAGGTATATAATGTGTGTAACAGATAATGTGTTTGCGGTAGATAGTGTGTGAAATAGACAAGGTTGAGTATTTAGCTTTATAAGGTTTGAGTGAGATAAATAATGTGTAAAAAGATAAGGTCTGAGGCCGATAATGTGCGAAATAGGTATCTATGCTTCGTTATGAAGTGATGCATTGATTGATTGATTGATTTATTAATTGATTTATTGATTGATTCGTTGACAAATCGCATTATTTCAACAATTTGCTTAGCTTCGAAAACACATAGAGCCAGCATAAAAACATCTAGCACAAGGCTCTCATGAAACCACAGGTTTCCAGTACAACACTCAGCCTATCAGCTGTCCATTGCTCTCGTCTCTAAGTCTGCGTAAAGTTCTCATGTTTATCAAACTACGACAACCGTTATACGTTCAAGACAATTATAGAAGCTACCCAAGTCAGAGCCACATAGAGTAATATAATTGCGTGAGGTCATTGTATGGAGTAGATTTGTGGTTGAATAATCATAACGTCAATATATAGAGTAATATTATCACGTGACGCCAATGCATAGAGTAACGTAATCACGTGACGACAGTGTTGCTACAACTAAATAAAATTATTTTGCAATTATATTTAACTATTTAGAACTGGTATCTTACCCCGCCGCCGATGCCGCCTCTATTCATAAAGATGTCACAGAGCATGAGGAGCAGCACTAGGAACTCAATGGCTGCCAGTATAGCCACCACGAGGGGCAGGATGAACTTAGTGAGGTCACCCGTGATGCCTGAACTACTAATTGTGTAGTGAACCTTGTTCTCCTGAAATAACAGAGAAATAATAATAATAAATGTTTAACGTTCGTTTCCTCATCCAGGGATGATGTCAGGGACGTCCTAACAGCACGCATCACTACAGATCAATTATATCAACTACGGGTTGATATACAACGCATAGCAACAATTAGAGTGCTACAGGTGGTAAAGCTAATGTTAACGTCAGTTTCCTCACTCGAAAGCGATGTCAGTGACGGGCGAGCCCAGGATTTGAACCCGGCACTACTGATCCGCGGTCGAATATCTTACCGGCATCACCACTGGCTCCAGCCAGTGCTACTGTCTTCAATGATAGCATTGAGTACTACTGAACCAAATCTAAGAATATGAGCAAAAAATAAAAGCTACCAAAATAGCGTTAAAGTCCAAAATCAAGAAAAAAAGTTCAGATATTAATTTGGAAATTGATGAAAAGGAAACATACATGCGTACAATTGTTATTGAATTACTGTTTAAAATAAATCGGATTTAGAGCAAGAAATTGGTGTTATAAAAATCTAATTCTTTCTAAATTTCCAGTTAGATATCAAAGAGGCGAATTAGAATTTAAATTACTGTTAATACTAATACTAAGCCCGGAGTAGAGAATCTACAAAACTAGCAATCAAAGTATTTCTATACAATTCTCAGAATTACATTTCTAACTCTGAAGTGTTGAACAAGATGCGGGATCCATAGCGTATATTTTTTACTCATAATCTGATTTCAAGTAAATTGTAGCTAATTAAATCCATCCAAATTAATACCATCAAAAAGGCTTGAAAGTTGATTGTAGAATATAGCATAGCTGATGAAAATGTAGCATTTAACTAGGTTACTTGCTTTGCTCAGCATTAATCAAGCTTATCCTAGCACAATCTATCCTAAATATAACCTAACCCATAGTATTTAATACCATGCAGCATATTCATCCGGCGTCAAGTGGGGAAATAAGGACTCAAATAACTGGCAAGAGAAAGATTTGAGTATGCAAAATAGAGAAAAACCTATTGGTTATTAGCGTATTGGTTGTACTAAGCATTATACCATTCATCTAACAGCACTTGTCACTGTCTGAGCTTATATGATGAGCTTATTAATTAATTAATTAAAATATCACCTTGCACCAGTGCTATTCCAGGCGACCAAAACGCGTAAAAGCCTTTCTGTGGCAGCGCCTGTCCAATGGACTCCAGCGCATTATTGTTGTCTGCGTTCGTGGCACATTTTCGAATGCGGCCTCCCAGAGCGTGCGTAGAGGAATAATTTTAAATGTTTCTTTTTCATCTTTCTTTTAATTAAAAAAGTCGTTCCTTTAACTCGCACAATAAAATAGTAAAATCAAGGGTAGACGTAACGCTCCTGTCACTTTTAAGGACCCTTGGCATACATAAACCAAGAGTTAACAGCTAAAGAACAAAGCCTATGCGACGCTTTGAATGTGCTTGTGATACGTCTTCTACAGACACACGGGAGAATAGTGAGAAAATAACGGAAAATAAAATCACAGGAATCAAGCCAATAAACTATGTAAACATGTGCGGCGTGTTCTGTATGTAAATAAAAGAGTGAAGTAAATAGGCTTTCTAGATTTAGGAGTTTTCTTACCGCAACGATTTCTATGGCGCTGATTGCCATCATGGCGGGTGTGAAAACTATGAGTGAGGTGAGAACTAGAGCCATGAATATCCTCATCTGTATCAATCAATCAATCAATAGTAAATAAATAAATAAATCAAACACGTCATCATCTACGTAATCAATAATATAATACGCTATCAATACATTTATCTTGGAATGAATACCTTAATCATACAAGCAATATATCTATCATGCAATCAATACGTCAATCATACAATCAATACGTCAATCATACAATCAATACATCAATCATACAATCAATGCATCAATCATACAATCAATGCATCAATCATACAATCAATGCATCAATCATACAATCAATACATCAATCATACAATCAATACGTCAATCATACCATTTATACGTCAATCATACAATCAATACGTCAATCATATAATCAATACGTCAATCATACAATCAATGCATCAATCATACAATCAATACGTCAATTATACAATCAATACATCAATCATACAATCAATACGTCACTCATACAATCAATACGTCAATCGCATGATTGAAGTATTGATTGTATTGATTGTATGATATATATATATATATATATATATATATACATACATATATTGTATATATGAATACAAGAAAGAATAATGATTTTATGTTTAAGTTATATAAAGCTAGATTTCAGTATTTAACAAGTAGCAGTTTTTACTTACCAGACCGTACATTTCTCCTAACCGTATGGCAATTATTGCAGTCACAAATACCTGGCAACATAAAACAGAAAAACAATATAAATAGATGTATTCTCCATTTTTTAATTCGCTCTAGATAATTTTGTAGCAATTTCTGGAGCCTAGGCGCTCAACAGCCTCTGACGTTGGGGATCAGGAATTCTTTAATGATGATAAATCAGAGATTCCGTAAATCTGATGTTTAATGAATTTCAATTATCGATGGCAATTAATTTAATGCGTTGTGTGGGAGCTACTTATTGATGCGATGATTGTATGATTAAATGATGATGTCATTATAAGTTGTCATTATGTACTTTAATAGGATTACTCCTCTTCTTAATTACTGGAAACTGAATATTCAATAGATCAATAACTGCTCTACAGTATGTGATTGATTGATACAATTAATCAATATCTCAAATAGAAACCTCACGTGACTGATATATTAGAAGATTGCTTGAGCGATCGATCGAATTATTGATTGATCAATATTATTATATATCTTAGCTATGTTGGTAAGATATTCGACCGCAGATAAGTAGGTGATGGGTTCAAATCCTGGGCTCTCCCGTCACTGACATTTACTTCGAGTGAGGAAACTGACGTTAACATTAGCTTTAGCTTTTTAAAACAACAATAAATAGTATATGCTACTGTCGTCAGTGATAGCATCGATCACTATTTAACCAAATTCAAGACGATGTGCAGAAAGTTGAAAAGCTGGTAAAGCTAAGGTTAACGTCATTCACACAAAGACTAATTAATTATATATATAATGAAAGGTAATGCTAAGGTTAACGTCAGATTCCTCAATCGAAAGCAATATCAGTTACGGGAGAGCTCAGGACTTGAACCCCTCACATCCTAATCCGCGGTCGAGTATCTTACCGACATCGCCACTGGCTCCAGCCAGAAAAAAAGATTCCAAAAACGGTGAAAAGTCTAAAATCGAGACCACCTCTCGACAGTGATCTTACCGGGATAGACCCCCAGATGCCTGAGCTGATGTAGACGAACTTGACGGGGCACATGTTGATGATGTCGCCGTTGGGGCAGGTGTCTCTCACGTCGTTGTAGTTGATGTAGGTGTATACGGTGTTAGCCACGGCCACGCCCAGTGAGGCGAGAGAGAGCAGGGCCAGCAGCCATCCCAGCATCGTCAGAGTTCTTCTGCCACCTGAGGCAATTGAGTAACAGTTGAATTGTCAAGCTATAGTTAGATCTTTATGATTTTATTTAACATTTAACACACACACACACATGCATATATATATATATATACATATATACATGTATATATATATATATATATATATACATGTATATATATGTATATATATATATACATATATACATGTGTATATATATACATGTATATATTATATATATATATATATATATATATATATATATATATATATATATATATATAGTATGATGTAGAAGCATCGTCAGAGTCCAGTTGAAGCGTGAAGTTTCAATAAGATCTTAATGATTTTATTTAGCAATTTAACACTTAACATATTATATATATGTATATATATATATACATGTATATATATCATTGTATATATATATATACGATCAACAAAGATTAGAAATTTTTAGCATTTCATAGGAATACGCTGCGAGGGTTGCTAAAGACAGAAAAGAATGGAGGAACGTAACCCCCTTTGTTCTCTCTCTTCAGAAGGCAAGGGACTGATGATGATGATGATGATGATGATACATATATATATATATATATATATATATATATATATATATATATATATATATAGTATTATGTAGAAAACGTTTATTGACGATAGTCATAGTAATAAGTCTACATAACTGTTTAGTTGATAGATAATTATAATTAGTGGATAGATCAAAGTCTACGCAATAGTTGATAGATAATAATCGGTAGACGACGAGTCTACTTAATAGACGATGGGTAATAATCTGTAGTGAAAAGTCTACGTAATAGTCCATAGACAATAATCGTTAGATAGAGGACTATAAAGTAGTCGAGTGATAATAATCGGTAGATAAAATCTACGTAAAAGACGACAGATAATAATAGACAGTTTAAAGTCTTCGCAATGGTCCATAAACAATAATCAATAGACACTAGTCTATGTAATAAATGGCAGATCATAATCGATGAATCAAAGTCTACGCAATTGTCGATATTAGTACGGTAGTCTACGTAATACTTATAGATACAATTATGTAGATGATTAACCTAACTCAGCAACTCGTTTTCAGCAATTTTTTTATTTATCTACTTATTTCATCAACTTCTTCTTGGCGTGAAGTAGCAATTGCACTACTCAATAATGGCAAAACACAATTTGTTTTTAGACGGCGTCTATTGTTAATGAAAGAGTCACAAAGATTTTAAAATGTCCAGTATTGGACTAAGCATAAATCATAACGCATAAATTTTTCGTGTTAGCAAAAAAGGTTTTGGCGTGTCTTAAATTTCCACGATAAAACATTTCATGTACCGTAGGCTCCTACATGGATCAGTGATAGCGAATATAGCAATCCACTATCTGTTCCAATCCTGTAATTCAGGACACAGGGAAGTATCAAAATTGCTGATAAATACATTGTAGCAACTTAGAATTGCATGAATAAGAATGTGCCAGCGACTGGTCAATCATTTTGACTAACGCAAAAGCCTTCTATTGCTAGAAACTTAACATTTTATAAGTAACTCAATGATTTATTAAATTCATTAGAATTCTTTAAATTAATATCTAGGAATTTCATACCACTTCATATGTACACGTATATTTAAAAATGCCTTTATAAATTTTTTATATGACAGCTGCTGTCATATTTTCTTAGAATTCAACTTTTACCCTTCAGAGTTGACTTTTCTTAGAATTTTTTTCTTTTCATGGAATCTTTTTTTCTTAGACTTTCTTTTGTAAATTCTCTTAGCAAATCAACTGAACTGCATTCATTCTAGCTGAATAGAATAGTTAATAAATAACATAAATAGTTATAATAGAATAGTCTCACTGGATGGAATAGCTTAATAGGGGTTGATAGTTTTCTTAAGTCACAGTAACTCGCCTTTATTGCACCAGACTCATAACCTTACAGCAAGGTTGTGACCAATGTGGATTGAAGGTATCTAAAACAATAGCTTCATCATCATTCTGGATTGACGTCATTTGTCTACCTCTGACGACATCACACCAGATCAGTTTTACAGCTGATTTTTCGGATTAATATATCTACTTATTTATTCGTCAACATTTGACAGGAAGAAAAATAACAGATATTAATGATCTAACATATTCTTACGAGCATTTACAAATAGTAATATATTTGTTTACTTCATTTGCATAAATTAGTTGTTAAGCAGGATATTAAAAAAGTTTAATAATATTAATTACAAACTTTTTTTAAATATTTACAGAATTAAAACTGGTCTCCTATGACCAACCATTAATTTTGTCCTGACAGTCTAAAAGTATTCTTAACTAAAGACAATCCAATCATTACGTTTAGGTTGCAAATTAAAAACTTGAAATATAATTTACATGTACATGTATAATAAGTTTAATTTCGTCAGAACTTTTTGAGGGGTCATTGTAATTAACAGGAAATTTACTTAATGTCAACCTATACTTCTATCAGACTCAACGTATTAAATGCAGCTTATAATTTATCAGATTTAGCTTATGAAATGTAGCCAACAATCAGGTTCTGCTCATTAAATGCGAATTTATAATAATAAATGACATTATCACAGATTAACTCGTTGATCGATGGAGAGCTTTTTATGAAGCATAAAAGGAGCCAATGAGTAGTAATTTATACTTTGGACTTGTCCATTGGCAGAACACGAGAGAGAGAGAGAGAGAGAGAGAAAGCGAGCGACAGAGAGAGAGAGAGAGAGAGAGAGAGGCAGAGACAGAGATAGAGAAAGAGATAGAGATATAGTTAAAGAGATAGAGATAGAGATAGATTTAGAGAAATAGAGATAATAGTATTAGTAGGGATTTTAAGTCCCATATCCTCAGTCAACTCTGATCGAAGCCGCTCACTCAGTACACATGGTTACGGACCATTAAACAAAGAAAGCGAACAAGACCTCATGTTGGACCACTAGATGTGATCAAAAACGGTGCTGGTCCGGTGATAACTACAGCGACGATAGACTACAATGATAACTAAATTATTATAAATATAATTACTTGATTAAAACTGAACAATTCAAACTTTTTTGGGGAGTAGCTTATAAATAATAATACTAGTAATATGATAGCAATAATAATAATAATAATAATACTAATAATAATAATAATATACTAATAATATAATAATATAATATAATATAATATAATAATAATAGCTTAAATTATTATTAATATAATTACTTGATTAAAAAGTAAACAATTCATACTTTGCTGGGGAGTAGCTCCACCGGAACCCTGGGGGCTAGGTCCCGCAGCCCCCTGGGGGTAAGCTGCGGCAGCCTCCGGGGGGTAAGGTCCTGCGGCACCCTGGTAGTTTGGATCCATCATATTTCCCAAGTTACCCGGTTTACTTTATTCGTCAATCTAAGTTAGGTTAATTAGTTAACTAGATTAATTAAATCCAGCTACATAAGGCTTATTTAATTAGCTGGGTTAAGTTTTAGCTAAATTAGGTTAATGGTAATGGTAATGTTAACGACAGCTTCCTCACTCGAAAGCGATGTCAGTGACGGGCGAGCCCAGGATTTGAACCCAGCACACACTGATCCGTGGTCGAGAGTCTTACCGACATCGCCACTGACTCCAGCCGGTTAAAGTAAATTAGCTAAGGTAAAACTTTCAGGTGAAATTGGTTAACTAGTTGGCTGATATAAATCACCAAACTAAGTTTAGTTAATTAGTTAGCTAGATGAAAAATTAGGCTATATGTGTTTCATTAGTCAATTAAGCTATATTAATCAGGTACAGCTGAATGAAGCTGATCAGATGGATTACACCGCTAAATTTGGTAAATTAGTTAACCAAACTATAATATTCAGCTAAAGTATGAGTTAATATTTTAATTTACAAAAGTCCGAGACCAAAAGAAAGTCTCTATATTATGAAATTAAGAATGTTAAATTGAATTTAAAAAGTAATTGATTAAGCTATTTTGCAGTAAATTATTTGCCATTCGGTTGGACTAAATAAGAAATACTGTAACTTGGTATATAGTAATATAACAAATAATTCGCAACGAAAGTTCTAGTCGACCAATTTCTCAGACTATTTTAAGTTAATGTTCTTTATTTTATTATTTTATTTTATTCTATTTGCTCATATTATTATCTACTATGGATTTCTTTAACACTAATACAAGTTATTTGCTATCAATTTGGAGGATTTTTCCAAATTCAACATTTGATTTCTAAGAGGGTTTTTGAACCATAAATTTGCGTATATTATGTTTGCTACCGATGGACTCTGATCTGCTTCCTGTTGCAGCTTTTTTCAAGCTGTTTGACGCTGCATAATAACATAAATCGATGTCCAAACACTTAGTCACGCCCTTATCGTAAATAAAGATTAGGTCGACGGATAATTCACCAGAACGGCTAATTAGCGATCGTACTAATACAGATTTGTTTACAATTAATCCACAATTAGAAATTGCTAAATCCACTCGATTTATACGTCCATTTCACATATTCTCCTACTGCCACGTAAGCGTATGATATTAAATTCATTTATATCGCTATGTATACTTGACTATTGCAGTACGAAATCCAAACCGGCACTGAGCTACACACAGGTCTGAGTTGTTAAGAGAACCAAAGATTTAAAAGGTTGTCTTTAGACTGGCTTCACTTCCGAGTAGCAGATTTTTAATGACCGTATGTTTCTATTCTTTGAGGTCAATGTGCGTGACGATGTGTGATGCAGATTGAAGGTGACGCAAATTAATTAATTCACATTATCCATAATAATTAGAAAAAAATCCAAAATAACTAATGCCTGCCCTACTTACTATATGTGTCAGAGTTGCTTCTTGTGAATCAGAAACAGGTCTAGCTCATCCCGAGCCACATTCGATTTTTCTACCTCTGTAAAACTCTGTTCCATAGCAACCCAGTGTTGATGCATGTTAGGGTTCAGGCATGTTAGGGCTCAGACATGTTAGGGCTCAGGTATGTTAGGGCTCAGGCATGTTAGGGCTCAGGTATGTTAGGGCTCAGGTATGTTAGAGCTCAGGCATGTTAGGGCTCAGGTATGTTAGGGCTCAGACATGTTAGGGCTCGAGCAATTCGTCGCTGCATTTGCTTCAAACGGTTTCGAAATTCTTGCATATTTCATTTAGTTTTTCTAAGTTTCATGACGACACTACAATACGCACATATTAACACTACGCATACGGCATGTTACCTACTTATGTACAACTATGTATGTTGTACACCTGTACACACCAGTTATACTGTATGTTAAGGCAGGTGTAAGTTTAATGTCCGTTTCCGTTTGTCAACAATATGACATTATATACGAAGCAGATGTGATCGTTAATAAGTTACAGAAAGACTCAGGTCAGTCTGTAATGCCTCAGCAAGTCAAATTGAAAAATTATGAGTTAGTTAACTTATTAGTCAAACGACATGATGTTTTGGCTGGAGCCATTGGCGACGTCGGTAAGATACTCGACCGCGGATCACTATGTGCGGTGTTCAAATCCTGGGCTTGCCCGTCACTGACATCGTTTTCGATTAAGGAGACCGACGTTAACCTTAGCTTTACCTATCATTGTATATAGAATTAATTAGTCTTCAGACTCTCTCATTAATGAACATGCTACATATCAAACAAAATATTCAGTTCAATGTGACTACGTCATATTATTTGTCTTTTACAAAAATGCCTTCTGAGGTGGGTTATCTTTGCTTTCCTGGCCTCCTGCTTAACCTTCTCTTTGTAAAAAGTGCGATACTTGGTGGGTCTATTCTTGTGGCTCACACCCAAGCATGACTCGAAGCTTTAGAATGGCACGAATAAAGGTCGTGAGCCAGGTTTACAAAAACCCTGACTGCTTTAACGTTTGCTCGCTGAAGTATAGCAGCAATATACATCACACGTCATTATATATCTTTATAGAACTCACATCTACTACACGTAGATTTCTGAGGCTCTGGACATTATCTTCATATGATAAGCTACTAACACGTTAAACGTCAAAAATTTAGCTAATTGCTAAATAAACCAATTTCGTATCAGTATCATTGGCGAAAATCAAGTAATTGTGCAAAACTCGACAGGATTTAGATTAGATAACCCCTGCAAAGGATTGACTACCTCAAGGGGCGAAGCTGCCAAAAGATATTGTTTACCACAAGTACCCCCCCCCCCTCAATGGCTTCAAAATTATTGCACACACACTTGTGCCTCACACACACACCACAATCTTGCTTTAAAGCATTAGACGCCTATTCCTTGCAAGCAAACTCATTGTGTTACAGGCATTGAGTGTATGGGCTAAGTCGAAATATTGCATTACGAAAAAAAGATATATTTGCCTTAAATGTGCCGATCTATTCTTCAGTTTGGTATTTAAATCGACCAAGTGGCTCATAGTGATAGCAGCTGGCTACAGTGATTTTTTGCAAAAACTTCTAAAACAGTTCGAACAGCTTAAAAATAGCAAATTGATTTGATGAAAATAAATTTGATGCAGTATATACGAAGCAGTCCTACAGAAACGAGCTTTTCGCAATAGTTGCTCAATAGATTTTTACACGTAAAAGAAGGTAACGGCAAACTGTCTGAGAAAACTTCATCGGAAGAATGGCATAGTATTACATTTTTCACAGTGCCTACACACTAGCAGTCCCGTACTGAGTTCAGAGCACTGCAGAATATACCAACAGTTAACTGCAGGTGTGATAAGAGGCGATTAACTGAAGAAGGCAGCGAGATATCATCTCAGAAGCTATATTTTCTAAAGATAAGGGATACGAACGATAAGAATAAGGAATTGCCGTTTGTGAAGGGATTAACTTGGTAATCTGTGGAGTGATCTTTACAGATTGTGAAAGCAGACTTTGAGTATGAATATCAACTTAGGACCTGCAACTTGGCAGAACACTATTGTAGAGGGAGTGAGAGACTGACAGTCTTAGAGGAACTCTTGTAACCTATGGATGGTTAGAGGATTTCAAGAATGAACATTTGCCCAAACATTTATATACATGTATATACATGTATATATATAAATATATATAAAGAAGTATATATATATATATATATATATATAAAGAAGTATATATATATATATATATACATGTATATATATATATAAAGAAGTGTATATATATATATATAAAGAAGTATATATATATATATATATATATATATATATATATATATATACTTCTTTATATATATATATATATATATATATACACCTCTTTATATATATATACATGTATATATATACATATATACTTCTTTATATATATATATATATATATATATATATATATATATATACTTCTTTAATCGTCAACATTTGATATGAAGAAAGATAACGAAAATAAATCAAAGTAGACATCGTTGTAAATCGAAATAAGCCATTACCAATTAGACAGTATTGTCTAATAAGACATTTATGACGTCATTCTTGTATGAGGAAACGGACGTTAAACCTTTATTATAATCTCTCTCTCTCTCTCTCTCTCTCTCTCTCACTCTATATATATATATATAAGTAAAAAAAATATTACACCTGAAAAAAGTTTGAATATCTCAGGCTTTTGATAACATTTCCACTAAAACTTTTATCAATTACTAACAGACTAATTTCTGATTGGGTGGCCAATTTTCATCCATTTTGGTACATATATTGGCCAGTTATACAAGTTTCAGCAGAGCAACCCCCCATTTTTACCTAAAATGGCGTTTGATACAACGGTAAGGGCAGATTGCACTTCATTGACGAGAAGGTAAATGTGAACTCTCAGTATTACGTCAACGCTTTGCTTCCGGAGCTATTTGATGATTGCTATGCTCTTCTACCAAATGGCTTCATCTTTCAGGAGAATGGTACTCCGGCTCATGCACAGGAATGGATCAGCGAGAGAAATCCGCATTTCATCAAGAATAATGAATGGCCTCCAAACTCTCCCGATCTAAATCCTCTTGATTACAATGTCCGGGCAACCATGCTGCATCTCTATCAGAAACACCAACCGAAGCCTAAAAATAAGACAGAACTACAGGAAGTGCCACAATCAATCTGCATGGGAGAGAGTGTCCCAAGCTGGAATCAACAAGGCTGTCCTAGCATTCCGAAAGCGACTGCAGTCCTGCGTAGCAGCGGGAGGAAAGCATATCGAATAGTCAGCAATGCTAGCAGATACAACTTGTTCTTTCTGAACCACTACAACGGCCCTTTTCAGGGCGAAAATTTAAATAAAATAAAATGAAATTTATATTTACAGTACATTAAAAAATGGGGGTGGCTCTGCTGAAACTTGCATAACTGGCTAATCTATGTACCAAAATGGATGAAAATTGGCCACCCCGTCAGAAATTAGTCCTTTAGTAAGATAGAGGTAAGAGTTTTATTGGGAAATATTACCAATAGCCTGAGATATTCCAACTTTTTGCACGTGTAATCTTCTTTTACTCACCCTGTATATATATATATATATATACATATATATATATATATATATATATATATATATATTATATACTTATCTATAATATATAATATATTATATATATATATAATTATATATATATATATATATATATATATATATATATATATATATCGTCAACTTTAGGTTAGTCAATTTACATGTACACTACTTTAAATATTAAAATTAATTTACTAGAAAGCAACGGACAGTAAACGAACCTAAAATAGTATTTTGAAAACATAAGCTGAGATTAGAAGTATATTTATTATAGTTTTTCTCAACGACGACACCATATGGACACAGAGAGAACGAAATCATAATTATTATTATTGTTATTATTAAACAGAAATGAAAAATAGAAATAAATAACAGTGAGCAACCTACATGTCAGAGTTCACGTAAACATAAACATTCAAATCAGCGTTCGAGTAGGAGACAGATAGTATCAGAGAGGACACAATAGTGTCCTATCTAGCTGACCACCGTAAGATTAGGATTTCGTGTTAGAGTTTAGTGAAATGATTGAAAAGGCAGGTAGGTAGGTAGGTAGACAGGTAGGTAGGTAGGTAGGTAGGTAGGTAGGTAGGTAGGTAGGTAGATAGGTAGGTAGGTAGGTAGGTAGGTAGGTAGGTAGATAGGTAGGTATCAATTGTGATAAAATATAGAATCTAAGATAATTTAATTTGCACTAATTAAACTCCAGTATACAATATCCGAATTAGGCGTTAATGACTCCAGCCTGGGGTGCTGCATACAATGCTACAACTAGTGCCAAACTAATAATAATAGTAATAGTAATAGTAATAATAATAATAATAATAATAATAATAATAATAATTATAGCAATAATAATAATTATTATAATAACTTTTATTAACTTCTAATTAACGTCTCTTTAATCTTTTTTTTATCCCAGGGCCCTATACAACCCATGACATTAAAAATAGTAATAATAATAGTGATACAACTAATAATAATAATAATAATAAATATTAGAGTATAATAAAATAATTGTTTGACCTCCATTTTCCGATAAAAGGATGATGTCAAGAAGAAATAAATACGCAATGTTATGGGCTATTTACTGCCACTTATTCTCTCTCTACACAGGGGTCCCTGATATAATCTTTTGACAGGGAAACGAACGTTAACTGGGCATTTATTGACCGAATCATTGATCCAATTATTGTTTGAAGCAAATCGGTAAATTTCGTATTTCCATAAAATATTAAAATTATATTGATAATTTTAATTGATGAACGTAGTTAAAGCTGGTAAAGCTAAGCTTAACGTCAGTTTCCTCACTCGAAAGCGATGTCAATGACAGGCGAGTTCAGGATTTGAACCCTGCACCATATGATCCGCGGTCGAGTATCTTACCGAATTCGCCACTGGCTCCAGCCAAAAGAGCCAACGTTAAACAAATTAAGTTAAATGCGACTAGATTGAAATAAAAATGTAGAAATTTTACTGATCTTAATTCTAGTTAAACAATACACCGTACCTACCCCAGCTATTTCCAGTTAACCAGCCACCACCCCAACCACCACCGAAACCACCCCAACCTCCACCCCACATTCTCGTTGAATTTCGATAAATTAAAAATTCGTTGCTACTTTACTTCAGATCCGTCGTTTTTCAGGCCCAATGAATCCAGAGCTTTAATAATCCCTTTTTCTTAGTTTCCTGGGGCGTCCCTTCGAGTCAGACAGGGATAAGTTACGTCTATGGAAAGACTACGAGATGGACTGCTGGATCTTAGAGCTATCCTAAGCAGCTCTCGGGTTACTGAATGTGAACTGATACGGTGTTGGTGTCGGTAATTGGGCGTTGAATGGTTAGCCCCTTGTGATCATCGCCTTTCATTGAGTATTGGGCTACGCCTTTGTATCACAGGGCGATGAGGAGTAAATCATAATGCTTTAATGAAATGACATACCGCTATATGTCGCTGAGCCGTGCTAAGGCTTCTGATAAAGTAGTCTTTGAATTTGTCTTGCACTGATCTATTTGTGACTCCTATAACGGTATTGCAGCCGAGAGTTGGAGAAACAAAAGGGTAGCTCAGTGTGCTACATTATTGAATCATGTAAGATGATAGACAATCATCGTATAATTTATTCTCTCGTTCTCTTAGTGCAATGCCTACTGGCAGGTCCATGGTACATAACGCCTCTACTCATCTCTATCTTCCGTTACCAGTGGATCTTTAAATTATTTATAACATTCCTTTTGATATACCATTATTCTTGGGGGATTCTGCGTATGACGAGGTGGCCCCCTTTGCCTTCCCCAGCTTCTACTAACATTTACTGGGCAGGGGCGTCATTCCCTGAGAAAACAATCCTGTCTACCCGTAATTAATTAGATATCATATATTGGTACCCATTGGGTATTGTTTACATATTATTATAATGTAAACTGTTAACATAACGATAGCATTCGTTCAAGATCTCTTGACCAATGGTAAGGCAAGGGCTTCATACAGCGATAGCTGGGTTCAAATTTCGGGTCAGCAAGTAAAGAATAACCCCGGGGAATCTATAAGTTTATCTTACATTCGCGATTGGAGGAACCTGTGCAGAGCTAAGATAACAAGTATGAGTTATCAAGGAGTAAAAAAGCTGGTAAAGCTAGTGTTAACGTCAGTTTCCTCACTAGAAAGCTATGTCAGTGACGGGCAAGCCCAGGATTTGAACCCCTCACTCACATACTGTTTAATATCTTACCTTAACTGTCAAATATCTTACCGACATCGCCACTGGCTCCAGCCGTAAAAGAGTAAAACATAAATGATCTAAAAACAGCATTAAACAGGACTAACGGAAACATTAGCAAAATACATGTATGTAAATTTAGGCACGCTGCTGAAATGTACAGAATACAGAATAACTTCGTAGCCTAATATAGTAAAAATATTTAAACAAATTCCATAGAATATAGGTTTATGAGGTATTTTATTCCCGACATTAACTTGATGACAGTTTAATACACAAATTAGAGGATCCCTCCTTAATTTTCAGAACTAGCTTAATTTTTGCTAGAATTGTCGAAGCTTCACATGCAGCTTGAGAAGATGTTGTTATCACATGCAGTTGTGGAATCTACGTTAAATGTTACTTCCATAGTTTTGTCTTATTTCGAATCATTTAGATGATGCAGAATTATGATGACAGAGGCGTTAATACAAATCGTGAAGCATCCATGAAATCGGTATATAACGACAATGAAAATAATGGCAGCGAATTAAGAAATAGCACATGGATAAAAACTCTTAAAATAATAATAGCAAATATTTATGTTTTGCTTGTTTCGCAACAACATTGCGCTAATGGTTTGAGACATTAAAAATTTACACAGATCGATTCAAGTTACTAAGTTTCTTTAATTTTTGGTTCGAATGTTAAACCGCGCCTTGTCAACGAAGACCTTAACGACAGCTCGAGAAAAGTTGCTGACGTTAGTATTGCTCTGTCTGTTGAACCGAGGTTTCAGTCCACTTTGTTCACTTTTTATTGAAGAAAAAATATAAACCTCATTTACATGTATATATTTATTTATGTTTTTATGTCTTTTAGAATGCCAAAAACGATTTTAATCCTGCTCAGGCCACATATATATAAATGCAATTTTATACACATCTAATAATCAATAAAATTGTTAACCATAGTGGTCTAATTATTTTGAATACACAGGCTTAAACTAATACGGTATTCGTATTGAAGCACTATTCTTTATCATTTGTCAAGAAAAATGGTAAGCTGGAACTTTTATTAATTTAGGCTAACCCAGCTAATTTTAGATTTGTATCGATTTGAAACTGACGTTTTTATTCTAATTTTTGATTGATCAAATGTAACACAATGAAGACCTGCTAGTGGAAAGTTCAATTAACTATGAAGCTATATTCTAAGTAAGCAGTTTTGAGCAGGCAGCTTTGAGCAAGCAAGTAGCTTTCATCAATCAAGTAGCTTTCAGCAATCAAGTAGCTTTCAGCAATCGGGGCCGGGCAAACTTGCCGGCAGCAGCTGCTTAGCTGCCTCAAAGAACGAAACAGCTGAGTGAAGTTGATGCTAGGAGGGGCAAAGATCTTATTACAACAGACTTTTTAAACTTTGGGAGTAACAGAGCGTAAAGCGGTTGCAAGCGTATGATGAGCACGGGCTCTGTTATTGTTAAATCTTGATGCCTTTAAAGTCCCGGCCTAACTAAATATCACAACTTTACACCATTCGCAGCGTCTTCGAATTACATCGTCGTACGAAGAAAAAGAGAGTGCTCTGAATACGAAGTAATAATTTAAGTTCAAATCGCCGAAAGGTGTAAGTGCGTAGGCCTGACTAGGTTAACTAGTGAGATAGGAGGGGTACCTGGTGGGGCGCAGCGTTAGGGACTGGTGACCCTATCTTTAGATCTATCATACAGATATACATAGACAGAGAGCTGAATTCTACATCTCTTTCAGTATTTCACGGGAAACCACCAGAGACGGATATCATTGCTGAAAGGTTGCGTTCAATGCAGGAAGTAAAATGATCGTTCATGATGATATCTGATATCTAGCCCTTTTACATTGGCCCATACTGCATATATATATATATATATATATATATATATATATATATATATATATATATATATATATACACACAAATACACATGCATATTACAATATATAAACATTATATAAATTTTTATTTGCAGCTACATGTATATATGCAAATATTCATGTATTGTATATACACAAGTACTGTTGATAATCATGGAACAAACTGTATACACATTCTATTCAAACTTGTAAGCTCGATGGGTGGTTCGGCACTGTTAAAATAACAATATCTGAGATTAATTTTTTTAGTAATTCACCATCCAATTATTTTATAGCGTAAAAACGTAGAATATTTTAGTTTATTCTATTCAATTCTCTAAATATTTGTCAATTATTGGAGACTCCATAGGGTCTAAAGTTGAGAAGCTAGAGAAGATTAGAAAGCTAGAGAAGACGATGAAGGACTACTCTTCTCTTAAAGATAGAGAAGACGAGATGTTACATATAATTTAGTTTATCGACTCTCTATACATATATAACTATAGAGTCCATCGAATGATATTTAATTATAAAGCATCTGGAAAAAGAAAAGTGAGAAGGCCAAAAAGAAGATAAAAATCTCTAAGCGGACCTAAATTAGCAAATATTGGAGAAAAGAAGGAAGAAAAAGAATAAACAAAGACGAAATGGCGAAGACTAGAGTTTTGTGGAGGAACCCCATAGAGAAGTCTTTGGCTGGAACCAGCCCCAGGATGATCACATGACATGGCATAGAGTCTATAGCAATATACAGAAAAACTAGCACTTATTATATTCTGTATACATGTTTGCATGTATCTAAAGAGTCCTTAGCAATACAGAGGACCCAGCCGTTCTACGCCCAGACGATTTGAAGTCTTCATTCGGGCTAAAGATGTCAAAGTTTCAAGTGATTTAGGCTGACAAAAGGCACAAAAGAAGAATAGACCATAAGGGCGACTAGAGTGGCTAAAAAGCTGGTAAGCCTATTTTGATAGCGAGCCAGACCCCGTGTAAAGCAACCCAACAATGCTCAGGTTTAGCCAGCTCAAAGATGAGCTGAATAGAAATATAAGACTTAGCTGAGTGCTTGCTTTAGAATTCAATCAGGTACAGCTAAAGTTTGCTACCTAACTCTTTACAAATGTTTAACCTGTTACGCACATGCACCATGCTACATATAATAAACTGAAAAGGTAAGAATATACCATACACAATATAGTATACCAATACTAGACAACGTGATTTGGGGATCAGCACATATAATAACATAACTTTCACCTCATTCGCCACAAAGATTACGACGCTTAATAATAATAACAATAATAAAGGTTTAACATCCGTTTCCTCATACAAGGATGATGTTAGAGACGTCGCAGCAGCTTCGATTAATATAATTTAAGGCTTTTTAAAGCTAATCGTTGGATTTTAAGTTTTACACTTCATATGTTTGAGTGATGCTAAAGAATTTTCCACCTCAGAAAAAATGGTATAATGATTCAAATATAGTCTATATAATAATTTCTTGAACATATGTAGGCACTACACTCGAAGCAACTGAATACCCAACAAAATGCTTAGGTCTTTCAGCAAAAGTTGTTCGTATTATGACTAACAATAAATCTAGTCTAACGCACGACTATACTATTGGGTTTACTGCATTTTATTCCTTCGTCATTCAAGAGAGTTAGCGATGCGTTGTAAAAATAGGCAACGAAAAGTTACGAGAATGCTGAATAGTTTTAACTTAAGTAGGGTTCCAAAACACAAGCCCTACAATAAAGATCTGGTAGAGCTAGTTTTCTTTTTCTCATTCTATCTCTCTCTTCTTCATTCTATATCTCTCCCTCTCTCTCTCTTTCTATATCTCTATCTCTATCTCTAATTCTCATTCTCTCTCTCTCTCTTTCTTTATCTTTCTCTCTCTCTCTTTCTTAGGGCACAACCCACCGGCGGGTCCATGGCATATCATATACGTGTAAGTGGATCTTTAAATTATCTCAGAGTCATAATCTCGGTCTGCCTCTACTTCTCTTTCCATCCCTTCTACATTCTATGACCTGGCTGGAGCCAGTGGCATGGTCGGTAAGATATTCGACCGTGAATCAGTATGTGCGAAGTTCAAATCCTGGGCTCGACCGTCACTGACATTACTTTCGAGTGAGAAAACTGACGTTAATAATAGCTTTAGTTTTTTGGCTTTTAGTAAACGTTCCCTCTTTAAAATTAGAGCCAGTTATGAGGCAAACAAAAGTCACACTCAGAGATACATGTATATGATTGTGAATTTAATAACCTGGAGTAATTTGTAGCATGGTGTGATAATGTAACAATATCACGTAAGAAACTGTAGGTAGTAGATATTTGTTGATCATTCAATTTGTGCTTCAATAGATTGTTATCAAATTGAAATCCATGCGGAAAGCTTGAATTAAAGTACTTCACAAATTCAACTTAAAGTTGTTTTAAGTTTTAAAGTAATTTGAAATCAAATACGCAAAGAACGGGGTTACTAAAGTAACTCGTATTAGTAACTGTCAAGCAGCCATACTTTAAAGTTTAGTTCTTCTCGGGATCTTAAAAAACTCCAGCGACTTCAAAATATCCTATTTGGCATGTTGAATCCAAAACATTCCATTATGCTTTTTGAAATGACCAGTGACATCTGGTGAGTGAAATAGATTTTATAACAATTAAATAGGTATCCTCTGAGGATCGAACATGAATATCACCCAGCATTTCCCTCATAACAAATGATTCTACACAGCATCAGATAGGCTAACAGCTATATGGAAATATCTGTAACTACATGTGATATTCTTATTATGTTGTTTCTTGCGTGATCACCGCGAAATATTTCAGTCGTACGTGTCGTAAGGGTAGTCCAAGCAAGAACTGAAGAATGCCCATGGTATATGAATGCTAATGATAATAATACATGAACATTTATTCGTACAGACGATTCACATTTTAAAGACCTTTTCTGTCAGTTTCCTCTATAAGATGCAAGTTTCTAGATATGTATCTAGATACAGAATATCTAGTATCTTATATCTATATACACTTTCGTACTAGCATCTAGTATCTGTATCTAGAATCCTAGATACAGATACTTCTGAAATATATCCTGCGTTTTGATACACTTTTAGATTTGTATCTATGTTTAGATGAAGTTTCTATAAAGTGTCTAAAATTTTATTTATCCTAGATACATTAACATTTTATCTTAATATGAACTGTAGAAAACTGTAAAGAACTGTAAGTTAGCATGCTGGGAAATTAAATGTTGTCATAAACAACGGGAGCAACATAATTTAAGCTTTTAATGTTGCTACAGTTATAGTTGTTACTGTTACTGTTTTTAATGGTACTGCTTTTACTGTAGTGTCTGCAAGAGACGTCCCTGACATTGCCTTATGGCGAGGAACCGGACGTTAAATTCTTATTGATTTATTGATTATTGTTGTGGATGATATTGTTGACGACGTTATTGTTGTTAGTGCTATTGTTATAACTTTTAATGTTGTAATTGTCAATGTTGTTACTGTTATTGTTGTTACTCTTAATCTTGTTAGTGTTATTAATTGTTGCTACCGCTATTTTTGTTGTTGTTGCTGTTATTGTTGTTACTGCTATTGTTGTTACTGTTAAATGTTGTTACTGTTAATGTTGCTGCAGTTATTTACAGCATATTATTGATAAAAAAACCTGCGTTACCTTAACGTTAATGGCCGCTTAACCATTTGACATTAGCATGTGATTGGACTGTTTCCGTCATTCCTCACAATTAACACCCTACACCAATAGTCAAATCCTAACCACGAATATTGAAGGTCCGTAAATATGGAAACCAATCCTATGCCAGTTTAAACAAGTAGCAAAGAATTCTAGTTACTTCTATGTATAACTATCAGATGTCATACTGATGTTAAAATTATTATTTTAAGCTCTTTCAAGTAATTATAACATTAATTGTGCCTCGTCTTATAAAAGTCAAGTTTACTTTGTGTTTTAAATAATCCACAAAACACTTCGTTATCCTGGAAATAGTTATTTTAATTATTTCATTAGAGTAATTTGCGGACAATATGATTTCATCGATCAAATAAAAAGGTTTTTGCATTTTTTAAATTATAAATCAATAAAAATGAAATTATGAGAAATAGACATCAATAGCATTTAATTCCATATCGAAGATGGATATCCATATTTAAATTGGTCTGCAATGTTATACTTTCTGACTGGACAATATCTGATAATACAATAATGTACTGTAGTTAACAAGTTGTACACTATGTGTACACGTATATAAGTTAAAGTTGCCTCTAGAATTAGGCAATATAAATATATAAAAAATCAGAAAATCTCGTTACCATTGATGCAGGTAAACATATTTTTTGTTTATTAGTTTTCTCAAAGAGGCCTATCTATCAAAATTATATTCCATATAAGTAGCAAAATGTGTACTACTAAATGTTCTTAAAAAGAAAAGAAAAATATGAATCATTTTAATCACAGTCGCTATATTTCAAGAGAGCTATATCAATGAAGATTTTTATTAGCCAATTGCTTTGTTCATATTTGTAAATTGGCAGTAATTACATATGTGTTTGTGTAGTTCGGGACAGATTCAGAAATGTGTAAAAAATTTCATAAAACTCTAAAGACGAAATATAGAAACATAATATAACTAATTATACTATTGAAAATTAGATAGATAAAGTGTCTGGGGTTAAAATAGTATTGCTCAGCAATCATATAATCAATAACCGAGAATCAATCAACTACCCATAACATAGTGGCCATCCTTAACGAGTCAATGTCAAAATTTAAATTATCCAAAAGATAATTTAAGATCGTTACCGACTCGAAATAACAGCGAGCACTCTATTATATCTTGTAAAATAATTAAATATTGCGGTGTTAACTCATCTCATCAATAAATTGCTAATTCGCCAGGTGGCCGCACTCGATCTTCCTGCAGCACACTCCGGCCAATCATCATCAAGTATTTAACGACTCGGTGGAAGAATCGTCGACACGTTTATTGCCAGAAGTAGGCTGGGTTAGGCTTGAAGAAGTCGGAGGCAAACGACCCGCCACCTCCGCCGCCTAGAGGCCCCGAGCTCTGAACCCTCGATGCGAAGTTGCCGTACATGCCCCCGGCAGAGCTGAAGGGGTTGTATCTAGTCGGCATGCCGGTCTGGGCGGGAGGGAAGCCGGCGTAGGGATCGCTGGCCGGGCGGTAGGCGTCCACGTCGTAGTAGTTGCCCCTGATCTGAGGGCGGCCCGGGTAGTAGACCTCCCTGGTCTGCTGGACCACCGGGGGGGCTGGTCGTTGAACGACCTGGGTCGATTGAACTCCCATGTAGGCGTCGATCTCTTGCGGCTAGAGAGGCAAAATGAATCAATCGAGTAGTCGATCAGTTTAATGAAGTTATTTAATAGTGCTGGGTGTTGTCATTGATGACTGTAGCAATGTAATTGTTATTGTTGATGTTATTATTATTATTATTATTATTGTTATTATCCGGCTACTTGTTATTATTATTATTATTATTGTTGTTTTTTATATATTATTTTAGCCCGGTGTAAAGAACCTTACTATTTGTATATTTAAGAAAACGCTATAAATGTGAGATTTCTAGAAATATAAATCCAAAATTGATAAAGACATATTTCATAATAATTAAAAGTGATGCAAAATGATTCATATCTCAAAATAATAACAAATTTGCTTCCATACTATGTGATAACCTTACTATTTGTGTTATTATTATTATTACTACTATTATTATTATTATTAATTGATTATTTAAGTTATTAAATTATTTGACGATACTCAATCGAGTAGACAATCAGTTAAATGAAGTTCTTAGCTGAGTTGTTGAAGTTATTATTAATCAATCGAGTTATCAATCGGCTTTTTGCAACCTAAACGTACTCATTAGATTATCTTTAGTTAATAATACTTTTAGTCTGTCAGGACAAAATTAATGGTTGTTCTTAGCAGACCAGTTTTAACTCTTTAAATATAAAAAATCGGTTTTTAATATAAAATAATAGTAAATAAGATGGCAATGCAATTAATTCATGAATCAGTCGATGTTCTCTACACTCAATGAGTCAATCAGATGTGAATACTCTCATTCAATCAGTTATTTAACCTAAATTATGCGGTCGTAGTTAATTTACTTCTGTGTATGTATATAATTAGCATTTTAATTTAAATAGATAAATTGGATTCTATTCATTTCATCGGTGTCGCTGTTTTCATCAGTGATTGATTGATTAATCAGACTCTTACCAGGTAGATGCCCAACGAGTGCATGCAGCAGCAGAGGCACAGTGTTACCAAGGCTGTCATGATAAACATCACCATGATGATGATAATGATGATGATGATGATGATGATTATGATGATGATGATGCTAATTGATTGATTGATTGATTAATCAGACTCTTACCAGGTAGATGCCTAGCGAGTGCATGCAGCAGCAGAGGCACAGTGTTACCAAGGCTGTCATGATAAACATCACCACGGCGATGATCGCAATGGCGAGGGGCAGAGCAAATTTGGCGACATAGGGGTTATCATCGGGGGTGATGTTCCCTGCGGTCAGCCCGTTGTCCAGCTTGTAGAAATTCCACTTGGATTCCGCCCCCTACAGGGAAAGAAAAAAATATTTTTTTAGCGATTATAACATTTATATTCCACCACTCATCATGTAGGCCAAACATTTTTAGCATTTTAAACATCTTTTGTTCGAACTAACATTCTACTTCGCCACTGGCTGGCTGGCTGGAGTCAGTGGCAAAGTCGGTAAGATACTCGACCGCGGAGCAGTAGGTGCGGGGTTCAAATCCTGGGCTCGCCCGTCACTGACATCGCTTTCGAGTGAGGAAACTGAAGTTAACCTTAGCTTTTTTGGCTTTAACTTTATCCCGCCGGATTTATAACCACTGTCTCAGACTTCGCGCACGGTATGTTATTCACTTCAATCAACAACAACAGTAATCAGAGAGATACTCTCTTTAAAGACTACATCGAACACTATGAAACCAAAGCCAAGTCGATGAGCCAAAACTGTCAAACGGGTTCTAGGACATTACCTAATCATAATCATAGTCTTATCAATTAGCAGCAGAAGAGTTATGCTTACCCTCCAGACTTCTATAGCGCTTAACGTTGCCATTCCTGGGGCAAACACTATGGCAGACAGGAAGATGAGTAGGGCGAAGACTCGAGTCTGAAACATAACAATGATATAATTATAACATGGTGTGACTTAGTTCACAAATATTAACCTTTTAATAGCAATTTAGCTATGTAATAGTGTTTAAATTGTATTTTTTTATTTGGGACTCAAGGAAGATGATAATTATGATGATGATGAGTTATGTAATAATATTTCGTTTATTTTGAAAAAAAATAATGTAGGTTTATTGTCTACTTTTGACGATACGATATTCTAATTTTTCTCTAGCAATGACAGTATTTGAGATAAAATCGCATTGAATTGGTAAAATAATTCAGTTGCTCACTTAATTGTCGATGATAGGAACAAGGGCAGAAATGAAAATACCACCGAGCAGTAGCTTATTATTATTGACCGGTATTGAGCATTTATTTATATGGGGATGCACATTGTTTTTAATCAATATAGTTACTGAGAGATAATTAATAATTATTTTTAATAAAAGTACTTTTGTAACAGTAAGCTTATAAAAACAACAGACCGTCTTTAATGCTAATACACCATAATTGTTATTTATCGAGATAATGCAAAGGATACCAAGATTATATACATTCACTAATGACTATATAATATATGTATATAGGCTACGTTTAATTATTCGTTATAATTGGAACGAAAAAATCTTCCCTAAATTTCTAAAAAATACCCCCCCCCCTAAGCTTTTGACTACGCAGAAAAGCCCTGTTGACGCCCCTGCTTGCAAAGTCTAAAGCAATAAACCATTTAAATATCAAAAGCAATTAAAAACTTTACGAAATATACTATTAAATATACAAGAAAATCAAAAACCTACCCATTTTCCTGGATTTCCACTAAGACACATGGCGAACAAACCAGCAAAGAAAATCTGAAACATAGTATATTTATACAAAAATATACATAAAAAAAATACGCATTAATTCTATTTTAACTTTAAGCCTATTATACTCTCTAATTAAAGATAACATCTCTTGTATACTAAAGCCTTTTATACAGTTTTACTCTTCAATTAAAGATAACACCTCTTTTATACTAAAGCCTTTTATACTCTTCAAATTACAGATACTACTTCTTTAATCAAACGTACAACTGTTGCAAGTAACTTCTGTTACATTAATTTTGTGACGGTAGCTCGAGTGTGGCGAGTCGTCTTGAAGAGAAGCCTTGTGCTTCTGAACCTTGACGTTAAACACACTACAACCTACTTCTTTTATACTTGTAAAAAAATGTATTCAGTGCTCTGGTAACTGGGTGACTGGCTTACCAGTAACTTTAATCTTTGTGACGGTAGCTCGAGTGTGCCGAGTCGTTATGATGAGAAGCCTTTTGCTTCTGAACCTTGACGTTAAACACACTAAAACCTACATCTTTTATGCAAGTCGCTTTGCATAATTTCAGAGACCTAAATGAAGAAAGACTCGATACAGTTTTCAACATAACCTACTATAATATATAATTCTATCAACAGAAAAATAGAAATCAAGAAGTGTAAAGAAGAACTGATGTACGAAAAGTAGCTGATTATACGTATAGACTAATAATGGTAGTAAAGCTCGCCAATTCAATTAACGTTTTCTAATCATGCTAGTTGCAGGATTCAAGTCCATTGGATTCGAACCTTGTACCTGATAATCCACCGTCGAACAACTTATCAATGTGCGACTGGATCAGTCCAAAAATAATGCTCATCAAACGATTTGATTTAAAAGACTCCAAACTGAGTCTGGGAAAGAAGATTGAATTGAATTGAATTGAATCACTTCGGTAAGATCGTACACCAGAAATACATGGAGATAAAGTGAAAAAGGACACAAAGGCCACGAAGGCACTAACATGTGCCCTTAAAACATAGTGCAAAATAAATCATATAAAGCAGTTAAAAGTTTATAGCAATCAAGACATTCAATCTAAGCCTAATATTACTTACTTCAAAATACCCCTACACATTAGCAGGAAAAAGTATCTTATTACACTAAAACCTATTCACGAATAAAATATAAAACACCAGAATAATATTATACAAAATCATAAAATATTACGTACGTTAGTTTTAAGTGTATAACTAATCAGTAATCAACTTAAAATGAACATGCATTGCAGTCCATACCAAGAAATCTAGAAATATATATACACGTTAGTAACTTTTGGTACTGGATTAAAAAATTAAAAACTTAGAAGACTGGGAAGATTCATTTGCATAAAATGGATCATTAATTAGGCGTAGCTCTGAGGACAGAGCTGAAGTATATTATCATTATAAGTTACACTGGAGGAGGCCACTGGAAAACCACCTAGCTCTTAATACTTTATGGGAACTTGGCATTCATACTTAACTTAATTGCGTAAAGTGACGTATTCACTTGCTCTGTGGTGACTGTATTCACCTCGAACAACAGTTAATCGGCAAATATTGACATAATTGTACATTTATTTGCATTTGATTAACATTAGTAACCGTAATTGTGACATATTAACGAATACACAACAATCTCTCACCATCTCTCAATCTCTCTGTCTCTCGCTCTCTTCTCTCCGTCTCTCTATCTCTTTCTCTTTCTCTCTCTCTATCTCTCTCTCTTTATATTATATATATATATATATATATATATATATATATATATTCTTCTTTTTACTTTGTATATCCGTGTTTAACTTTGGTATTATTATTTTTAAAGAAAAATTGAGATTTTACTTACTTTATAAAACAAACACACAATTTGCAGAAACAGAAAGTTTGTGTTTTTAGCGCATAATTTGACTATTATCTGAAGTGTATTAGAACCAAAGTAAAAAGTATAAGAGATATAACAGTACACAGACACATCATACAAACATCATATAAATGAACAAATAAATAAAAAAGTATACAAAACATAAATAATTTGGTTAACGTAAATAATTACGCATTGAATTTGATGGTCAAGATGCTTAAATTAAGGCGCAACTTCGAGAATATCTGCAAAATATCATCAGTCAATACATATCATTTTTAACAGAAATAAATTGCAATATTAATTTTAATTCTGGTTCCATAATCACATGCTTGATATTTCTAAATTAATAAACATGAACAACCTAGTAGTGATGAGAATTGAACAAATAAATTGTTAAGCAGGCTTTCTTTTGTAAAGTCAGTCCTACCGGAATGGATGCCCATATTCCGGAGGCAACCCAAGTCCAAATGTAGGGTTCCTCAGAGGATGAGCAGTAGAGGGGAGCTGCGTCAGTCCAGGGGTTGCAGTATGATTCCTTGGTGAGCACCACGTTGGCTATTCCCAGAGAGAGGGTGGCCGCGGCTAATAGAGCCAGTACGGCTCCGTAAAGCTTGAAGGCTTGTGCGTTGAAGAGGGTGGCTGTAAGCAGTCGATCAATCAATCGATCAATCAATCAATCAATCAATCAATCAGCCAGTTTGTGAGTCAGTGAGTTAGTGAGTGAATGAGTCATTGAGTCAGTAAGTCAATAAATCAGTGGGTCAATAAATCAATCAATTAATCCACCAATCAATCAATTAATCCATCAATCAATCAATTAATCCATCAATCATTATAATATCAAGAAATTAATCATTCAATCAATTATTCAATAAAATAAATCAACCAATCAAAGAAACAATTTTAAAGTCCGTCAGTCTGGCATCAAGCTTCTCGATCGAATAAACAACAGGAATCAATCAATCAATCAATCGATTAGTCCACGAGTTAATCAGTACGTCCATCAAACAAATCGATCGATAAATCATAAGTAATAATTCATCAGTACTACATCATTCATCAGTACGCAAAATGCAGGTTTTTCACTAAATTTATAGTGTAGTCAACATTTGTCATTATAATTTACAGTTTACTAAGTATCTAAGCTGTCGATGAGGCCACTAAACCTAGTAAATATGATCAAATATAAGTCTATTTCAAAGCTCTGGATAATCAAATAATCTTCTGTAGTAGTCAACTACTGGTGTAATCTTCTGTAGTAGTCAATCACTAGTGAAATCATCTGTAGTAGTCAACCACTAGTCATCTTCTACATTAAATTAGTCAAACCGTTATATAGAAAGTCTAGTGAAATTAAACACTTCATGTATGTTGTCTCGGTTATTTTAATCTCAAATGTATAGAATGTAGACTTAAAGGCAAATCCAATTTGAGAAAAGTAAGTACATTCCTCGTTACATTGTCCTCTTTATTAAAAACTTTTGTTGAAATAATATGTGAATCGTATTGATTCTCTAACGAAGAAAGTGAAATTCTTTAGAGAAGAGGTTTAGAGTCGTCTGGCTCTAAAATCTAAATTTTTAAATGGTAAATAGGTTTAGTTTGTCACTCATTTTCTGTTAGCATCGGTGAAGTCCAAGATGCCAAAGGATTGCTTCATCTTGACCACCAAACATCCACGAAAATATGCACACCTCGAAAATCTAGAAGCTGAAAATGAATATCCAATTCGACGCATATCCCTTTTATTCAGGATATTAAAACTAGAAATCACCCTTGTTTTGTCCGGGTTGCTAAAGAATGGACCAACAGTGGACTAGCTGAACGTGACCTAAAAGGCGACTAAAGCACTAAGAAATCCAAACCAAAGTCAAAAAGGTCTTTCGGTTGGTGAGCGCCTAGGCTCCAGAAATTATTACACATTTTTATGACGACTAGGAATCTCTTCGTATCCCGACCCTAGTTAGACTGGGATTCAACGGAAGATGATTGCGATGATGATGACGACGACGGCGATGATGATGATGATGATGATGACAATGACGATGATGATGATGATGATGATGACGGCGATGATGAGGACAACGACGAAAATGAAGATGACGATGGCGACGATGACGATGATGATGATGAAGATGACCATGACGACGATGATGACTACACATATTAATCCACAGTAATATATAATATAATCTACAGCTCAACAATATACTTACGAGTAGCGGACCTGACGGGCAGGCTAACTTGGGGGGCGACCCTAGCCTGGGTTCTAGCCACCTGAACACCCCCTCCACCCCCGTAGTAATATTGAGCGTCTCCAAACTGCATTCTTAATCCTTATCGTATCAATTAAAGTTGCCGTAGGTTCGAAATCTTATTTTTATCTTAATTTATCGTTTGATCAATCAGTTACACTTCGACGTATCAATCGATATTACCGATATAACGACGCGGAACAACCCTGTGGGCTCAATGGGCTCTCTGTTCCAGCGTTCCTACTTACTGAAGACTAGTCGACGAGTTAGGAGCATAGCGGCGACTAGGGGAGAGAGACGGGGGGTAACAAGGGCGTTTAGAAGCACGGCAGGCAGGCTGAGGTTCCACCCTGGTTATGCTTGGGCGCTCAGTGCCTACAGACACTTAGCGAGCAAGATTTTAGCAGCTACTTGAAAGGCTGTGACAGATTATCGTGCGGTACTTTCTAGCAAGCCTAACTGTAGCAGTCTGTGGTGCTAGGCCTGTTAGACCTGTAGTCAAACATCGGCTTCTTTTGTGATCGTTTACTGCAAATCTTCTCTATCGAAACAGAGATCATCATCAGGCTGTGCAGTAGTGTAGCTGTGACTTTTATTGTTGATGTCATGTTAAATATGGTAGGCATGAAATAGGCCTACAGAAAGCCGAAGCTTCGACTTGGAATATAATACATAGGTTTGCTCAATTTGGGTCAATACACTGATTTTAAAAAGGGCTGGGTCTCTGTTACTGCGAAGGAATCTTCAAGTTGCATGTTTGGCCTGATGCTTAAACTGAATTCGATAAATAAGAATCTAACAATCCACTCGAATGGTGAAACAGACCTCTCAACTAATGTTTAAGTATTTACTTTAACTAGTATTTATATAGACCCACGTATATGTGAAAATGAAGAGGAAATCGGAAGACAGAGAAGAGTGAAGGCGTTATACACCATGGATCTGTCAGTAGGCAGCGTGCTAAGAGAGAGAGAGAGAGAGAGAGAGAGAGAGAGAGAGAGGGAGAGGTAGAGGGAGAGTATTTATATATTTACTTTACAAATTAAAAAGGTATTACAAATTTATGTTAAATATTTCCATGTAACTTTTTCTAGCATTCTTGAAATTATACCGCACGTATTCTAAATGGAAATTAATCAAGAAATGAAATTACCTGAATAAAAAGACAGGTTCATAAAATTCAATTTTATTTAGATGTATGAGTAAATTTATACTTCTATATGTATATTTATAATCTCGAGCCTTTGAAAGCGCCGGTGAGAATGAAAGTTGAATACAGAAAATGACCAGCTGGCTGAGTTTGATACTATAAATCATCATCATCATCTCCCCTTGAATCCCAGTTTAACAAGGGCGTGTAACAAAAAGTAACAGACATTAAAAGAAAGCAAAAAGTCTTAATCAACATAATTAAATATTCTCGCAGCGCTATATGACTATCATTGAAATTGCCTACCCATTGTGTTTGAGTTTTAGGATTTTTGCAAAACACGCCTTCAAAGTAACAAGAATTTTGGAGCTCGCCCATACATGTATGTAGCTATATGCTGAACATTTATAATGCGCTTCGTTGTAAAAGAGATGGCTCCTCCATTCACTTTCAATAGAAAATGACGTCAACTATCAATTCTTTATATTTCTTGCCCATGGTGCAAGAACTACATTTGAACTCAGGGGGTTAAGGAAATTTTCACCCACTAAATTTTGACGAAAACAAACTTATATCGGGTTACAGGAGTAAAGATAATACAAAACAATCATATCAGATCATAACTTAAAAATCGATCGATTTTAGACAGCCCCCACTCCTCCATCTGCAAAAATGTATTGTAATGAATTTGATATCAAAGCGCATTGTAACCCTTTATCACTGAAATAAAATTGTATTTAGACACATGCAGGCAGACAGGCAATGCAATGCTTTCTTCCATTGATCAACTGTACACTTGTAGTTCTGCTTGGAGGTTTCTTTAATATAATAAACTCCTGAAAACTTACCCTTATAAGTAATATATTTTATATTCCATTCTACCGGGGTAAAATTTGTCATACCAAGTCTCAAACCAAACCTTGATAACATGTATAAATATACTTGTACATCGATTTCAATAATTATAACATAAAATAGTTTATTTTAACAGAATACTTAGATGTCGACTCATATTGTCGGCTTTTGTCCAATTCTTCTCCCACTGAAAGCCTACGAAATTTATCTAAATAATTTCTTAAATATATGCCCAATGTCAAGAAAGATTTAGGAAATAATATATATTAAAATCTTAAAGATACCCTGCTAGATTGTAATTCCAAAGAACAATTTTCGCTTCAAATTTATTTTACATTCTCTTTCTTCTTAGCCCACAGCATTGGCCAATGTAATTATGTTTTATCAAAGACTTACATTTCCCAGTCCTCTGGTAAATACAGCAAGAAAACTACGACAAAATTATATTTGAGATATCAGAATGATGTTGTTTGAATCTAAGAAATTACACTCATAATTATAACAAATAGGCATATATACAAGTATCTATATTTGAGAACTAGAGTACACGAATGACTTTAAATTGACCCAAACCTGGCAAATTTGTCCTATTTCTGGTTTAATTTCTAAAACCGACTTACATGTATGTGAAGAAAATATTCAAACAATCAGTACATGATAATTTAACGACCTGTTTCAAACTCGAAGATGACATCAGGAAGATCAAAATAAAAGTTTAGTAGGAGTGGTATTGATCAAGCTCGATCTTTCTACAATTTTCCACCACAAAAATGGCTACGACCCTAGGAGGGCGGAGTCACTGAGTAGAGGAGGAGGGGCCAGAACTGTGTTGTCACATTTAGACTGAGTGCGGGGGGCGCTGTTTATAAATTATAAACAGTATGTCGTACTTTATGGATGATATCAATGTTGGTTTTACTAATTAAACTTTAGTGAAATAAGTTGCAATTAGTGACAACAACCGATAGACTTATTAGTTACGCTTCACTGATATAGGCCTATGGATATCATATCGTAATAGGTCGTGTTCGTAACTTCGGACTAAGATTGACTTAAATACGAGACGCACTCTTGAAATTAAGTGCAAAAATTGTAAATGTCAGGAGATTAATCCATAACTCACGCTCTCTGATTAACAAATCGTGCGTGTAATGCGTGTCAAGGTGTCTCAAAAGCCATTAACAACCAATAACTGTCAAACTACTACTATTCTTACTGACGTATTGATATGTCTGTCTGTCATGTTCTGCGCGCAATCATCAAGGTCAAGATCAGGGATTTCAATGTCTCACACAGGCTGTGCACAGACGTTCCAGATCAGGGGCGTCTCTCCCCCCCCCCCCATTGGCCAATGACGCAAAACGCAATTTAGTGTGTACCAAACTATATTACGGTACCCCCTAAGTTCGATTTTCAGGTACCTCACAGAAGATTTTCGTGAAGCAAATTGCGTCATCGCTTATATGGCGAAGACGCCCCTGGTCCTAATGTAAAAATTAGTATAAATAATAAACTAATAATTTTAAGCAGATGGATGATCCCGAGTAGCCGGGCGGCGATTCAGCAAGTATTGTTCGGGTCGTTTTTATCCCTGGTTCTTTACATGAGGCGAAAATCTATGGCCTAAATTAATTCACAAATGAAGTAACCACAGCAAATAAAAGTGATTAGCACAGTGGAAATATATTAGAAGGCCGATTGTCTATGCGTGTTTATACCATACAATTGTTGTTTAGTAATACGAGACATGTATCATTGTTTAAAGTAGCCAAAGAGGAGTTAACTTCAATACAAATGAGTTTTAGATAAAAGGCTTGCATTGTCAACAACAGGTGGTGCTACATGTTACAAATCGTAGAAAATAGTAGCTTTGCCTTATAAATAAGCATTGTACATATATACATGTATATATATATATATATATATATATATATATATATATGTATATATATATATATATAGGAACTGCAAAACGGTAAGACTGATATTTGAGGCCAAATAAAATGAAGCAGGTTTGTATAATTCTGTCTACGAATGCTTCAAAAGGCTTGGTTATCTTTAGGCTCTTCGATCTTAAACTGAAATTAGAACTTTCTACAGTTTTACCATTTGAAAAAAAGATCTCTAATTTTCCATATTCATATAGTTTCCTTGCTCTTGGTTAAAATTATTTTATTAATTAAAAAAACATTATTTAGCACATTGGAGTATTATCCAATATTTACTGTAACGAAGTAAATTGTTGTAGTTAGGAGTCAGCAGAACTAAAGCATTTTTATGCCTCAAATTAGCGCTAATTAAGTTTCAAAAACTGTACTAATTAATGATGTTGCTGTATTTAAAAAAATAAATACCATACTCATTATTTATGAAAAATTATTGCTTCAATGGAGGTTCACCTTTTCAAGGACGAACTCAAGACTTCGGGAATAAAAATTCTTTGTTTTTGCGATGTGATAAACCTGGTGGATTGATGGGCGTCAAACTAAATAAAAGAGAGACGATAGATTCCAAATTATCTGGTTCGTCTTGCTTGGCTGTCTAGTGATGCACTCTGTCGATAGAAACGCGACGTAGACATAATAATAATTATTATAGTTCCACATGGACCTACCAGTAGGTAGCGCACTAAGAGAAAGGAGAGAGTTCCACTTATTACTTCTTCGCACGAGTTTGTACTAAATGGCAGCTATATCGTTGTTATCATGTGAGCGGTGGTTTTTGGCCCATAGGTTGGGTCGTTTTAAAACGTTTACGTTAAATGATTATGCATCAGATTGAAGCATAAAGTTGGCTGATGAGATACGCCGATATGTCTGCCTAATGTAGGTATAAAAGTAGCGCTCTAAACCTGCTCTATATCCTCTGTGCAAACCTAGCAGAGCGTATAATCGCCGGATAATATTATTTTAAAACGCTTAGGTAAATACTCGAGTTAAAACCAAAGTTTAGCGCCGAACGTGACTTAAAGATAAAACAATTGTAGATTTTATCCGTCGTATGGACGTTATTTTATAGGACATAGACTACTACTTACAACACAAAACTTCTAAGTGCAAAAAAAATATTTCTTAGTATTCTGTACATCAATTTAAAATAGAACATTCATATAAACGGAATTGGCTACAAATTATGTATTATAAAATGATACAATATAACAATATAATATACAATATATAAATATAATAATGATAAAATACTACGATATGCTAAATTCTATGCATTATAACAATATTTTCAGTACTAGTAGTCTGGTTCATTATACAAATTCCTGTTGACGATTCCCAACCAAGTTAAAGACTGGAGAGTGGAGACTTCATAGAACAATAAATCGTTATCACCACGCAGGCAGTGCTTCAAGCATTTAATTAAAAAGTATAATCTTGAGAAAGCCTGACGTAACATTGTTTACAGCCATTTTATCATTTTAATTTTTAGCAGACAAAACATCTTAAGGAGGATTACTAAAGCCCACGATTAGATTAAAATGGTCTTAGATTCTCTTGAGGCTTTCAAGGTTACAATTATCAACAACATAAAAACGTGTCGGTAGCCCGGTAGTCAGTATGACCAAGACATCACTGTGTCGAACTTTTGCTCACTCTTCCACCTACTAACCTCTCCTTTCCTACTTTTCCCTAATTTTTCCGGAAAATTATCAAGCTTACATTTCCCTCTTTACTGACTCCACTTTAAGTCTAGAAATTACATTTTGGCTAAGAATATAACTGGACCTGAACTGTTTTTGGACTCATTTTCTCTTCGGGCTTAATGCAGCTAAGGCCTGCAGATGATGCCCTAATGCAGGAGTAGCCTGTCTGCTAGACACGTTCCTGACATGACCTCGGGTAGGAAACCTGATATTACTGTTTATAGACAGATTTATCGTTCACAGAATTTTATTCAGAATTCTAACGTAAAAAGTGCACTTTTTGATTGCTTCCTCTTAGTGCAGTGCCTACTGGCAGGTCCATGGTATGTAACACCTCCAATCTTCTCGGTCTTCTGTCTTCCTTTATTGCATTATATTTTTTATTTCCTAACAATGAACTATAACGTTAAAATTATAATCTATGTTGGACTATACATATTCCTTATTCTTCAAATAAGATAAAAAATAGGAATACTGGTGTGTAAGATCAGAGCTCAAAAACAAAACATATCCGATGTAAATCTCATAATGTATGCAGTGCTTCTTTGTTTTCGTGATATTTTGAATATAATTAGGCTACTGCGTTCCTGAGACGTGTGCCTAACTGTCTGCATTAACTTGTGCCTAACTGTCTGCATTAACTTGTGCCTAACTGTCTGCATTAACTTGTGCCTAACTGTCTGCATTAACTTGTGCCTAACTGTCTGCATTAACTTGTGCCTAGCTGTCTGCATTAACTTGTGCCTAACTGTGTGCTTGAGGTTCTGCATAAATTTGTGATAAAAGAGGAAATGCAGAATACTATCTAGTTGACCACCTATCAGTTATGCAGACAGAAACAGCAAGAGCAAGCGATTAGACCAGAGAAAAACATAACATCAAGATGAAAGGAACCAAAGAATCTCTGTACTAAAGACAATCGAATAGCACTTAATGATTTTTTCTTTTTAATATTAGAAATGCAATTAAATTAGCCTCTAATTTAAGTTGAAACGGCTGAAAAATATGCTTTTTTGATAAAAAATACATCTGAACGTGAAATGCAATTAAATCATATTGGTTGAAAATTAAAATCATTTATTAAAATAATTTAACAACAAAATAACAGGCATTCACAAGAGAGCGTGGGTAACAGAGACAGTTTGCCAGCACTTAGTATCTTGTAATTTTATAATTAGGAACTCAATTGTAATTATCTACTAATTTAACTTGAAATATCTTACACTATATCTTGTTTTAATAAACTACTTTTATGACCAAAATACAATAAAATTATATTGCTTTTTCGAATTTTTTAAATTAGAAATCAGTATATATTTGTTCCTGAAACTTCTGCAGTTTGAAGACCAAACACGCAAATATAGACTTTATATTGAAATGTAAAGACATTTAGTGCATGGCATTAATTTGTATAAAATGTGATTTATCTAAAGGTGGAAAAGCTAATACCTTTTTTGTTTCTGTAGAACAAAACACTATTAGAGTCGATCCAGGTGGAGCAGGTGTAGACTGGTTTAGATTGGAACTGGTGTGGTTTAAGCCTAATTGTAGCTGGAAAAGTTGTAGTAAGTCAACTATCTCTCTCTCTCTCTCTCTCTCTCTCTCTCTTCAGTGTTCTGAAAAGTGACAGCTAGGTTCTCGGTACACATTCCCACTCACATGCTGCTTTTCATGCTCCATAAAGAGCACTCCATCGATCAACGAGTCAATCCCCTAACAAAAGGCCTGGGCCGACCCTAATAGTGTTTTGTAAAGTAATAATAATAATAATAATATTATTATTATTATTATTATTGATGCCTTATCCACACCGTCATGTAGATTTCGACAATGTGGCTTCGAAGGGAAACGGTTGGAGAAATATACATCTTAGATCACACATAAATCTCAAGCTAACCTAATCCGAACCCAACCTGAAATTTTGTTCAATCAGAGTTAGATTTATATAAATAGTTGTTTTGTTAATTTATTCAGAGTAAACATATAGAATGAACTTTTTTCATAAAAAATGACAGACTAATCAATCTACAGCTTCTATTCATGTACTTCTTCATAACTGATTTCTATTTACTTGTACATCAAGGAGGCATCTCTCCTTTCTTTCTTTACTGAATGGTAAGACTAAGGTATAATATCCCACGAGGTGGTATCTCAATGCCTTTCTCAGGTCTAGCCTTAACTATACCTTATGTCAAGCGCAGTTTGCGGTTGGTCTATTCGTAGGTAATCGTGACACAAAGTGAGTACGATGAAGCTAATTAAATAATCTTAGATGGTAAAGCTAAAAGTTAAAAGCTGGTAAAGCTAATGTTAACGTCAGTTTCCTCACTCGAAAGCGATGTCAGTAATGGGCGAGCCCAGGATTTGCATCCCGCACATACTGATCCACGGTCGAGTATTTTACCGACATCGCCATAATCTCCGATGGACCGGGATAAGTGAAGGAGGGTAGGAGAGAATACTTTTGTGTTCAACGAATGATAACATGAGTTTGAAGAAGAAATATCTAATATGCAGAGCTGATTTATAAACTCTCATCTTTTTTGCATATGGCTGAATTCTAAGGGACAATGGACGAACTATGCCAAGAATGGATCTTTCTGTTTTATTGACTAAAATATGAGATGAGTGAATCTTTGCCTCGAACCTGCTAGCGGTTATCTAGCAAAATTCCTACTAAACCGATTAAAAACAACAATGTTAGTCAATAATGATTAGAGAATCTTAGAGAATCAAAATTAAATCAAATTTCACATTCTTCCGTTGAGTTATTTTCGCGGATGTTTTACGTAATTGCTGAAGCTCGAGTACCAAATGTCTGCTGTTAACGAATTTGACTCCGCCTCAAGTCTGGATCTCTCTTCCTCCAGGATGAGATAGTAGACGACTGGATGCACCTCTAGATAGCCGTTCACGTCTCTGCCGAAATCTGGATCTATAGAGTAAGACAGAGGTATAGGAATGTGCATTTAAATACATTATACGCATGTATTGAAATATGCATTATAAATTAAAATATTTGAAATTGGCATTAGAAATATTCATTAGAAAAATATACTATATAATATTATATATTATAAAATATTAGAAATATGCACAAGAAATATGCATTTAAATGCGTTATATAAATTATACATGCGTTATATTTTAATCATTTCGCTTTCATCGTTACTATCTATTGTCATTTTTATATTTGGATATTCAACATGTAATTGATTTATAAATATGCGATATAAAATTTCCGCACAAAAAGTCAATACAGGCTTTTAAGCTTAAGCTAACATAATATTCATAATTCAATCAAATAAATGCCCTGATGTGCACTTCTCTCTTTCTCTCATTCTCTCTCTCGCTACTTCTCTTTCTCTCACCCTCTTTCTATCTCTGTATCTCTATCTCCCTCTCTCTCTCTTTCTCTCTCTCACTGTCTCTCTATCTCTTTCTCTCGCATGCTGTAGGCGTCATCACTCAAGAGAGGTTTACAGTTCATAACATTACTGACTTTGTGTATTAAGAGCAACGGAAAACTATCTCTAAAGACATGTTTTATCACGCTAAGGGCTACATCGATTAACCTCTGTAATGGGACCAAATTCAACTAAATACTCCATAGTGAGCGTGAATAAAACAATTAGTAGGAATTTGTATCCTGAACATGCAATTTGATTCGATATCTGAGGTTAAAAACGAGGAAGTTATGGAGAGAGTTAGTACAGATAGACAGTTGATAAATGTATTAAGAAATAGGACGAAGAGTTGGACAGGACACATTCTAAGGGGAGAATGTCTATTAATAGAGGTCATATTAGGTGGAATGGAATGAAAAGAGGCAGGGGCAGGCCGAGATTAAGTATGTTAGATAATTTAAAGACCCACTCATATGTGGAAATGAAGAGGAAAGTGGAAGACAGAGAAGTGTAGAGGCCTTATATACAATGGACCTGCCAGTAGACAGTGCACTAAAAGAGAGAGAGAGAGATCTGAGAAGATAAATACTCAAATTGAGAAGAAAGAACCTTTCAGTCCAGTCGTTGAAGAAAAGCATCCACTATATTTTTTCTTTGCAGGCCCCTGAATTACATCTTGAAGCAACTTGCCGAATTCATTCATCATAAGTTTTCCATTTTCCGCTAGGAGAAATCCCAGACGAGGTAGATTCTTGTGGAACACGAGTGGAAATAGAGAGCGTTCCCGGTAGGGATACTGAGTTTTGACCGTCAGGTCCAGGTACAATTCCTTCTCAGTCGTAGAGTCGGCTTCTGAGCGAGTTTTAAGAAAAACTGCCAGAGATTCATGCTGCTCCGAGTACTGGGAAGTTAATTTCTTATCAGCCATTTGAATAGTTTATTAATATATTTGCAGTTTGATGATATTAAATCGTTATTATTTCGTAAGTTTGTAATTTACTCCTATACTCGTTTATATATACGCATCAGAACTGCAACAATCAATCACCAAAATTAGTTATATGAATAAAAGCACCTCTTTATTTTCATCTGCTAATTTACTATTCAAGAGCGGCAGATCATTAATCGAAGTTGCTAATGCGATTGAGCACATCATCGATTTACGCGTTGATCCCAATCAATTCACCACAAGCTCATGTCTCTTCTTTTTATTAAGTTTCAATTTTGAACTACTTAAGTGCTACTCTGTGTTTCTCTATAGCTCTCTGCGTTTCTCTGTAGTGTTTCTCTGTAGCTCTCTGTGTTTCTATATAGTTCTCTGTGTTTCTCTGTAGTGATTTTCTGTAGCTCTCTGTGTTGCTCTATAGCTCTCTGTATTTCTCTGTAGTCTCTGTAGTGATTTTCTGTAGCTCAGATGTATTGGCAGAAACAATGCTCTCTTTTTAAATTCCTGTTGCTATTATTTAAAACTTTATAAAATGTTATTTCTTTTACTTGTTCGTTGCATGTTTATTCCGTTTGCCTAGTTATTTTTCAATTTGTATGACTGAGAGGTGATCAACTAGATAAATTACTTGTGACCTCATAATCGTACATATTCTATATATATATATATATATATATATATATATATATATATATATATATATATATATATAGATATCCAGTAGGCCTACATACTGTAGGATTAATATATCTAATATTATACACTATAATATCGTGTCGTAATTGTATTATATAACAATATACGAATTTATAAAGATTAACAAATAATATATGTTGTACAACGAAAATGACAAAAATTAAGTCTATAATAGTACAGCAATCGAAAAATTAAATCTCAATTTAATATCAATTGTATTGCAATCAATTGTACTGTTTCATTACATTACATTATAATACCATCTACTGTAATATAGGCAGTCCATAGGAAAGCTAATGCATTCAAACAGCTTAAGTGGAACCCTTGTGTTGAAGAGGTGCGCAGTTACTTTAAACGTCATTTACTACCGGAATACTAAGATCAGTCTAATGTCATGCCAGTGGCAAGCTTGTGAGGTGAGGTAATGAAAATCCTCCTTGTTTAACTTAACGTATAAGCATGATGCACAATATTGGTAACTTATTACAGGCTAAATGTGTATATATGTAGTATATGTGCTACTAAGTACTTAGCTAAATGTACATATGTGTTATATATTTGGTACTAAAACACTTAGCTAAATGACAGTAAATGTCGAAGTGATAAAAATATAATAATAATAATAATAATTTCCGGCTATAAAAGAGCCCCTGGGATTAAGCCGCTCAGATGGGAAACGACCGGACAATCACAAATTCTTGATGTCCCTCAAGCAGCTATTCCTGCTCAACTCTTCTATACGAATGACTAATGCTCCACTCTTAATCTCTCTCTTAATCTCTTACCAGGCAGAAGCTCTTGAGATTGGCGGTTGTCAAATCAAGTGGATCCATGGGCCATTAAATGATTCTAAAATATCAAATAGTCCTCGAATCAAGTAGATCCATGGGCCATTAAATGATTCTAAAAAATCAAATAGTCCAACAGCACCGCACCGGAACATCTCAAGAATTTATCCATTAATGTCATGAGAACAAAACGGAAGCACCTAAGCGGATAGAGGATTTTACATTAAATTCCAAGTTACTGATAAATCTGATGAGAAGTTAGTTCTTTTTATTTAATAAAACTAGTAAATATGCCACAACTCAGCTGATATTAGTGAAGTTTAACATAAATAATTTATAATAAATAAGTAAATTATATTTATAATAAATACAAATATATCATCTAAAATGTTTTCAGGGCTGAGTTACGCAAAGCATGATTTATATTTCAAGAAATTTGATCAATTACAGTGTAGGGGAGGGGCTACTCTTTTAATACAAAATTGGAGTCATTATTATCTACGAATAAAAAACATTCGTAATGCCGATGTGATAATAACTTATCAAGTAATGTCACAAAAATGCGTCAAGTATGGCTCCTAGGTTAGAAGCAATTCCTCGCAAAAACATGTGAAGTAGTCTCAAAGACCGTCCCCGGCAATGACACTCTATAGACTTAAGGACACTGCAGTGGCTTTAGGGAGTGCCTATTGCATAACAATCGATCCAAAAATTACATCAAGCTTCTCGAAAGTGGCACTTGTCTTTCTTTAAATGACTCCAAAGTTAGTGTAAGGCTGTCTAATATGTTAACACTAACTAGTCTACATGCTAGAATATCGTAACTTTGGAGGTATGTTACAATGCAAAGTAGGGTCAGGCTAGGATAGTTAGTAAAAGCTAAACTAACACTGGAGCAATTTGCAGAAGACTCCGTAGAGTTTACAAACTGTTAATACGCTTAATATCATAACTTAATTTTTACCAGTTTACTCAATTATATTAGGCTACTGACTTTTACAACTCATTAGGCCTACATGTATTTCTGCACTATAAAATTTTTGTTTTCATTCTATCCTACATATTTTGGTTTTTAGAAAACTTTGAATTTCCTTCTTTTAACCTCTCAAACGATCACTTAATATCTACACAAACAAAACATTCACCGCCATATCAATCTAATCATCCACTCAAATCTAAAAGTTTATTTATCAAATCGTTAACGCAAATCTAAATGTCTCTTCATTTAGTCGTCAACCCATACCTAAATGTCTCTGTATCAAATCATCAACCCATACCTGAATGTCTCTGTATCAAATCATCAATCCATACCTAAAGGTCTCTTCCAAAATTTAATTAAAATCTCTGTCCCCAGCTCAGCAGGTGAAGTGTCACGTGATGGAAAACGAAGAGCTACTTCTATATCATATCTTAAAAGCCTTGACGATACTTTCATTTCTATTTAATTTTATTTACAAGTGTTTTAGTTTCCTCAAATAGATATAGTCTAGATGTAGCTAATTTCATAAAATCACGACAATCCATTAGGCTACTATAAATTCTATACTATTAAATAAAAAATCGAAATCAAAGTGGGGGAACACTAGTCAATTTTCGTGACAAGGTATAGAAAATATATAATTTAACTTTTTACAACCAATTTATACTTCAATTATAATTAAAGTTAACTTCTAATTCATCATATTATAAATAGTTAATTGCTTTTAGTCTAAAAATAGGTCCATTATACATTTCATTGAAAGCTAGCATTGTTATGAGATGCATCTTGCGACACCTGGGAGCAATTAATGTAAAGATTTACGAGTAGAATACAGCAATCAATAAATCAATGGTGCAGATTATATCGACATGTCACGGCATACACTTATCAAACTTATATTGGAATTTAACACACTCACTAATTTTTACCCAGTCACCTATTTTAATATTGTATTTCCATCTCAGTATGCTTCAGAAAAAGTAGCTTCATTTAGGCCATTAATATATCACCTAAATCTGGTCTAAAGTTCAGTCTACAAGACTAAAAATATCTTGAACATTTTAGTAAGCTATTGAGACCTTATTTTTTATTTTAAATTGCACACTATCTGAAGATCGAGATGGGGAAGCTTTTATATTTTTACGTTTAGCTGATACGTTTGAGTCCAGCGCGGATGTTATCATATATAGAGCATATATATATATATATATATATATATATATATATATATATATATATGTATATATATATATATATATATATATACAGTATATATAATAAATATATATATATATACATGTATATATATATATATATATATATATATATATATATATATATATATATATACAGTATATATAAATATATATATATATATATATATATATGTATGTATCTACTGCATAGGCCTACATCTGTGTGTAAGCATATGTAGTGTTCCGACAATTCAAGTGGCAGGTCCAAGGTACATGTTTATATTTTCATTTCCTACGTAGTTCTTCAAGCATATAATAGCATCATATTTTTAAGCTTTACGCAAAAGTATAGTCTACCTCTAATAAGCAGTTTGTTCTACTAAACAGTTGATATCAACATTAATTGTTAGAGAATGGCCTATAGTGAAATTGAACAGACAAGCATTCCTCAAAATATTAGGCCTCTGCTGGGATACTGAAAAGTCGTAGAAAATTAGAGATATAATTACTTTTAGTATGGTTACAATTTTTAACCAGTTTTTTTTTGGTTGACTCGAGCATTGTGTGCGTGGTTAAGCGAAAGAAGGCCGCTAGTAAATATAACGTAAATAACTAAAGAAATCAATTGCCTACTACAGGTTTAAGAATATATGTAAGTCGTGATCGGGCATGCATTATGATTGAAAGGTTTAAACAGCTCATGAACGATCCTCCACTTGTTTCTGATAACATAATTAGCATAAATCACGTCTACCATTAGCATAATGCTGCCCTACTCCTACACCATCGCGAGAGAATCAGTCTAAAGTATACTTCATATACTAAGTAATGCTGGTAAAGCTAATGTTAACGTCAGTTTCCTTACTCGAAAGCGGTATCAGTGACGGGCGAGACGTCACGACGAGGTATATAAATAAACAGACACTATTGTTTATCGAACATTTACTAAGAGATTCGATAAACAGGCGTACAATTAAATCGTCCTAAATATAAATGATTATGTTAGGGAAATCCATGACATCCGCCTAATACGAAGAAACGAACGTCAAACCTTGATTCCCCCCTCTCTCTCTCTTTCTCTTGCTCTGCTATGAGGCAGGTTCTAGGCATATATTCTTATTGACATTCTGCTTCACCCTCAAACATGAGCAATGCGTTGATTATGGAGTTAATCCTTTCACATGGGGCAGTGCCTTACTCATCTTAAAGTATCCTATAGCTTGGGCAAAATATAGCTTCTGAGGAGGCTTCCTTTTGTCTTCTTCAGTTCTTCCTCTATTGCTTTTTGCGATACTTGCAGTTTACTGTTGGTCTATTCTTCGGTGGCCTAGCTTCCAGAATTTGATTCGTCCCGTTTATTATGTCCTACAAACTGTTCATTGACTTGGTTTTGATTTCATATCGATGTTGTCGTGGATAACAATGACACAATAATCGTGTTGTTGTTGTTAGCTATGATAGCTTACCATTTCTAAAGCATGTGAACAATGATAGCTTCGCATCTCAATAGCATGTTAACAAAGATAGCTTCGCATCTTAATAGCATGTTAACAAAGACAGCTTCGCATCTTAATAGCATGTTAACAATGATAGCTTCGCATCTTAATAGCATGTTAACAATGATAGCTTCGCATCTTAATAGCATGTTAACAATGATAGCGTCCCATCCCTAAAGTATCTTAATAATGATAGATTCCCATCTCGAGGTTATGTTAGTAATGATCGTATCCCATCTCTACACCAGGCTAATAATTATGATAGATTCCCATCTCTACACCAGGCTAATAATTATGATAGATTTACATCCCGAGGCTATGTTAGTAATGAGCGTATCCCTTCTCTTAACCAGGCTAATAATGATAGATTCCCATCTCTAGAAAGGCTACCACAAAAGAGCCTAAGCTCTGCGAGGCAATACAATCAGTAGAAGAATTAAGTATAACAAATCCGTTTACTAATTGTTTACCATGCTACATATAGTTCATAATACTGTAGAACCAATGGTAGCCATACAATTTAACAACGACCAATAAATAAGGTAACTGCACAAATATAAAATTAATTAGAAGAGGAAGAACACATCATGCATAGATACCACATACAGCCCATACAACATTTGAATAAACATGAAAGAATGATCATCGAACAAAACAGAGTCTAGTGAAAAGCATAAACGATATTTACATATGATCAGATTCATTAACTGAGTAAAAAGCTCAAATAAGTGATTAATATACAAATAGAATATTTAACAAATAAAAACTTTCTATTTTGACTTGTAGTTCATGCTCAGAACCCGCCTTGTTGTTAAAAGAATTATAGAATGTTACAGAATGTTGGCTACATGGACCGTTCACAACTATAAGTGGTAGCTAGCTTAAGTTAAGTAAACAAGCATTATAGTGAAATGATCAACTATGTTGATATCTATCACTTTTTTAATATCACATGTTTAAATCGTTATGCAATTTAGACCATTTTCCATATAACCAGTCCAGTGAATGTCCGAGATTTTACTCTCAGATCAGCGCGGCTTGGATTCGAACCAACGAGGGTCTGTCATTTAAAAGTTTATGACGTTACCCCTACGCTATTTAGACATACAACTTAGATATCAGATCAATCTTCTTGGGTAGTCTTACTACATTTAGGCCTACTGATTGAAATGATATAAACAATACGCTAGTGCCTATAAGATATTAAGTAAAGTTGGCGACATTATGCCAATCACTATTAGCTTCTTAACTTAATAACTAAATTGCATAATTAATAACTAATTAACGCTCATTAACAGTTTAAGTTACAGTACAACATACACCAATTAGGCTACATCGCAAAAATTGAGCTAGATATCCGTTAAATGATCTCTAAAGATTATATTCATCAAACAATAAAAGCAAGCTTAACGTCAGTTTCCTGCTGGATAGCACGTCAGTAACGGGAAAGCACTGGTTTTGAACCCTTCACCTACAGATGCGCTGATTTATTACAGTGTCAAGGTTTTGACAACTTTAGTAAAACGGTTACCACTACTCTAACAGGAAAGTGACTACAATATGAGAGACAAAGTTAACAGATGTACGGAACAGTTTGACCGCTCTGAGCGAAGTCTCCTAGCTCTGAGCAAAGTCTCCTAGCTCTGAGCGAAGTCTCCTAGCTCTGAGTGAAGTTTCCTAGCTCTCAGCGAAGTCTCCTAGCTGTCAGCGAAGTCTCCTAGCTCTCAGCGAAGTCTCTTAGCTGTGACGGAACAGTTTGACGGCGTTGCGCCAAGTCCCCTAGCTGTGACGGAACAGTTTGACGGCGCTGCGCCAAGTCCCCTAGTTGTGACGGAACAGTTTGACGGCGCTGCGCCAAGTCCCCTAGCTGTGACGGAACAGTTTGACGGCGCTGCGCCAAGTCCCCTAGCTGTGACGGAACAGTTTGACGGCGCTACGCGGACACTCGCTGGACTGATAGGACTCGACCACAGCGATGTTTTCGAGGCCGCTGCTGACCGCCACGTCTTGAGGGCGCCACAGACTGTCGCTACGTGAGAGGAGGTGCTCGATGAGGTGGCCATCTGTGGACAGAAGAGATACTCTACTGTTGACGGGGTCACAGACGACGATGTTGCCCTGCCGCTGGTCCACACAGAGCCCTGCTGGCTGGATGGGGGACTGAGGACTGAGCACGCCACCTGGGGAGGGTAGCGAGATCCTACGTATCAGCACCCCCGTAGTGTTGTATACCTACGAAGTTTAGTAACAATATAGCAAACTGTACGTCTAATTAATAGATAATAATAAAGGTTTAACGTCCGAAAGGGCATTCGGTTGGTGAGCGCCTAAGCTCCAGAGATTGCTACAAAAATTTAAACGAATGGAAAAGTCTCAAATAGGGGATTGGCTGGTGGTGTGGTATAGGACAGAGAGGATTTTAGACAGTCTATTTGTATCGCGGCCCTGTTTAAACTGGGATTCAAGGAAGGATGATGATGATGATGAATATAGGTCTAACGTCCGTTTCCTCATACAAGGATTATGCCAGGGAGATTTATATATAGGTGGTAGATTCAATGTGTTTTTCTGCAGTACACACATCAAAAGCAATAATATTAATAAATGCAACAATATTATTATCGTCATCATCATATTCCCTCAAATAATAACAACAACAACAAAAATAATTGAATTAACAGTAATAGTAATAATAGTAACAATAGTAATGGTTATAATAATAATAATAATAATAATAATAATAATAATAAAAAATAATAATAATAATAATAATAATAATAATAATAGCAATAATATCAATTAATTTCTATAACCAACAGATCTACAGTAACTCACTTCCTATTACAAGATATTTTTTAAATATTCAATGAAGAGGAGGAAAACGTATGTAAACGTTTAGCAGTGGGCGTGAACTTACCATGAGACATTTGTTCTTGACGTCTGAGACGATGATACGATTGTGCAGCCGATCAGCCGCCACGTAGCGCGGCTCAGCTAGGTCAGCGTACAGCGCACTGCCCGAGCCAAAGCAGGCGCTCCTCTCATAGGGGTGGCTCAATACAAACACTGCTCACAATAATAGTAACAATAAGTCGGTAAACACCGTGATCTGAATCTAGGGTATGAAGTTTTTCTGGTGGCCAATGAAATCAGGGACCCCATAATAATAATAATAATAATAATAATATATCTTCATGCCTATTGCCTTTGAGACCCTGGGGCCCATCAACTCTCTCGCATCAGACTTTATTGACGAAATAGGCAGGAGGACCAGCGCCATTACTGGTGATAAGCACGAAAAATCTTTTCTGTGGCAGCGACTGTCTATTGCTCTCCAGCGATTCAATACAGTCTGCTTCAGTGACACTTTGGCTAAAGCGGCTTCCCAGAGTGCAGAGGAATTATTTTAATCGCTTTTTTAAAACTTTTAATTAAATAAAGTCTCTTTTATCTTATATTTTAGCCCAGGGCCCTTTACAGCCCAGGACATTAAAAAAATAAAAATAAAAATAATAATAGTATTATTATTATTATTATTATTAATATGATAATAATTATAATAACCTCCGACAATTTCTATAGCGGTGTAATGGCCGGTGTCCGGTCTTCGAGACCGCTTTATGAATTCCTGGCGGTTATTATTAATCCTATCTATTATAATAGATAAATCATTCAAACAATTATTAAATTAGTCGGTAAAACAATAAATCAGCCTCTTTCTCTCTCTCTCTCTCTCTCTCTCTTAGTGCACTGTCCACTGGCAGGTTCATGGTATATAACGCCTCGAGTTTTCTCTGTCTTCCGGTTTTCTTTTCATGTTCAGATATGAGTGGATTTTTAAATCATCTAACATACCTAATCTCGGTCTGCCTCTGCCTCTATTTCCTTTCTATTTCCTTATTTAAATCAGCCTGCTTCTAGATTATTCGTTTATTTGCCATTTAGGTACGTTTCGATTTACAATTATTGCGACAAGATGAACAAATAAAAGAGTTTCACTAACATAAAGGTAAACATGACTAGAAGATATATTATTTGTAAATTTTTATTTTGTTCATTTGGCAACGCACATGACTTACTGCACATGCCAAAGAGAGTAGAGAACCTAACTAATAGCGAAAGTAATATGATGCAGTGTCACAATGCCTCTAATGATGATGTTAGAGATAATTAATAGATAGCGATAATATAATAACACTGTTGGGCAATACCTCAAGACATTTTAAATTACAATTTGTCACAACTGCCTTGTTTAACTAAAACGACATCACAATACATGTGCATGGCTGGAGCCAGTGGCAATGTCGGTGAGATAACCGATGGTGGATCAATATGTGCGGGTTGAAATCCTGGGCTTGCCCGTCACTGACATCGCTTTCGAGAGATGAAACTGACGTTAACTTTGGCTTTACAGCTTTTTATTAGCTCAAGAAACTTACCCATCTTCTTTTCAACATCAGATACCACAATATTTCCATTGTTTAAGAAATCCACACCAGATGGCCTGGAAAACATTCCCTTTCCCCAGCTAGCAGCACTGGAGTATGAGTTGTCTGGGGAATAGATCTTAACGCAGGATTCTTGCTGATCGGTGCAGGCAATGTCTCCGTTGCTCAATGTGACAACCGAGTGAGGACAGATGTTAGATATATGATGCATTTCCATAGCAACTGGTATCCACACCGAGTAAATCTAATAAATTAGATATTGTAGAACGACATTAGAAAATAGCATCATGTTTTACTTGAACTCTTTACTTTTATTTGAATGTCTCAATAGCGCAGGGGTAACGTCATAACGTTTTAAGTGACAGCTCCTGAGGTGAGTTGAATCCTCGCGGGTTCGAATCCCAGCCGCGCTGATCTGAGAGTAAAATCTCGGACATTCACTGGACTGGCTACACGGAAAATGGACTAAATTGCTTAACGGTTTATACATGTGGTATTAAAAGTGATAGATATCAACATAGTTGATCATTTCACTATAATGCGTGTTTACTTTTACTTTTTTTACTTTTTTACGATTTTTCAGACCTAGTGTGGTAATTATATATTACGCAATGATGATGGACAGATTGTCATATTGTTGTTTACAAGATTGCAAATGTAGATAGGCAGTGCCAGCGTTCTAGAGGCTCAAGTGTTGTAGACAAACTGGCTGGAACCAGTGGTGACATCGGTAAGATACTCGACCGCGTATCAGTATGTGCGGGGTTCAAATCCTGGGCTCGCCCGCGGCTGACATCGCTTTAGAGTGATGAAACTGACGTTAACCTAGCTTTACCAGCTTCTAAACCTATATCACGGTCGCCTAGTATCCAGAAAGCCTTGGATCAAAAGACAGATTGCAAGGATATACACAGAAATTCTACAGAGGCCGCCGCTGTTGCTACTTGAAAGAAGGGTTTGATACTAAGGCTAATGTATGAGATAGCTAATTTTGTTACAACTATAACTTTAAGTCTTTTCTATGTTAGAAAAATCCAGAGGTAGAAAAGCCATATATGCATATATTAACCGTTAAATATTAAGAAGTTTCAAAGACAACATTCAAAGTTGGACAAATTGCAAGAAATGAATACAAGTACGACTGTGGAAGCCCCGGTACAATATGTAGCATACGCTACTAGCGCGGTATCTCTACCTAAATGAATTTAATTCTTTACAAACACAGAAAATCAAAAGTAAGAGTAAAATATATGTAAATAATATAAAATACAATAAGAATGCCATAGGCTTAAAACAAGATAACAGAAGGACTTTTTTTGAATTAAAAGAAAGATGAAATTTGTAAAACAGTTCCTCTACGTTCTGGGAGGCCGCATTCGCCAATGTGCCACAACACAGACCGCTTTAAAGCGATGGAGTGCAATAGACAGGCGCTGCCATAGAAAGGCTTTTTCGCGTTGGTCTCCTGTAATAGAGCTGGTTCTCCTGCCTAATTCGTTTATGAAGTCAGAAACGGCAGAGTTACGGGGCCCAAGCTCTCAAAAGCAATTGGCAGGAAGATGTAGCTGCTAGAGACTGCGGCATACCATTATTAGCTGGAGCCAGTGGCTAAGTCGGTAAAACACTCGACCGCGGATCAGTATGTACGGGGTCCAAATCCTGGGCTGGCCTGTCACTGACATCATTTCGAGTGAGGAAACTGACGCTAACCTTAGCTTTACCAGCTTTTTGCTTTATTACTATTATATTATAATAAGAAGTAGATGCAAAAGATGAGCTCGGGGATAAAAAAGCAATTTTGCACAGATTTCACGCGTATTTTCATATGTAGCAAGTGTTAACCTGTATGCTAGCTTCGCTCTCTGCCACCACTATGTTGTTGTTAGCCAGTAGCGCCACCCCAGTCGCTGGATTACGTAACTTTCCCTCGCCCATATTTATCTTAGTGTACAGTCTTAAAGATCCATTCATCGCAGAATCATTTCTCATCGCTACGTCTCCCACATCAGCCACTGCGGATGAGATTAAACGAGAAAGCAGAGCCGAACTATCGGAGCCCGTCTGAAGACTACTGGCTCCACCACCGAAGAGTCGAGAAAGAGCAGCGGCTCCAAAAGTGCTAGAGGTTGTCATGACCGACCCCGCTGATTGGGAACTGATTGTCGATGCGTAGCCCAAAAAAGGGGCTGCCGCTAAGCTAGGACTGGTAGAGTCTGAGGTTACAGAACCAGGGTTTGCTAAAGCACCCAGAGAGTTGAGTGGAGTCGAGAATCTACGCTTGTGTGATCGCATGGCATCGAGTACAATTCTCTCAAATGAATTGCCAGTATGGGAGGTTTGTTCTACAGTGGTGCTTGCTGGCTGGGAGGAGCTTGGTGTTTCAGAGTCAGTATTCAATAATGTAGTCACCGATCTGGAACAGCCTGCCACGGGTGCTGTGGTAACAGTATCTGCAGAAGAAGAGGCTTCAGCGGCTGAAGCTAAAAAGAGAATAAAAAATTACTTAATAATAAAAAGGTTTAACGTCCGTTTCCTCATACAAGGATGATGTCAGGGACATCCCCCATCACAAGTCACTATAAACAAATCGGTCCACCTAAAACGATCTGAAAAAAATTTGACGAAGAGAAAGAAAAAGATCCTAAATGGTGCCGGTCCGGTGATAAAAAACAGTCAGGCTGGATGAAAAAGTCTATGGCGAGAAGAGATGTGTTTTCAACCTACAAAGGAAAGTGGAAGTAGTTGAACTTCATACAAATGTTCTATAGAGTATAGATGGCGTATAAAATGACTGCGTTCGAATAATTAAATCTTTAAGTTGATTCGAATTAATTACGGTTTGAATATATTAGCTGTATTTTCAGAAAACTTCATTTAATTATCGAATGGAGTAGCTTTACAAGAACTAACAATTATTATGAAATAATTAACTATATAATTATAAAAAGCTAAAAACCATTAATTTAGTTAATTTCATAATTACTTGGTTTACAAATTCAAACAACATATTAATTATTCACAACAATTTAAATAGTTCTGAAATAATAATTCTGAAATAATAATTCTGAAATTCAGAAACAATTCTCAATCGATTCAATCAATACCCATTGATTTTATGGCGCCTCAGAATCAACATATACAGTAAAGATTAAAGACAAGTAATATACAAGTAATATAATTATATAGCAGGGAAATATATATAACATGTTCATACAGATTACTTTCAATAACATCTTATATATATATATATATATATATATATATATATATATATATATATATATATATATATGTATGTATGTATGTATATATAGATATATTATATATATAGATACAAACATACATACACATTCCCCGTGTGGTGTGCGGTTCCCTGTGTGGTGTCCGGGTTGTTCGAGAATTGACCAACCGGTGACTGCACGTGTCGCAGAAGGTGACTAAACTTTTTCTATAAATGATTTCTATAAATGACTTGTGTGCTTGCAGGTCGAGTTTAAAAAACCTCTACCTTTATGCTGACGATGCAAAATTCTATTCTTGTATAAATTCTATAACTGATTGTAAATTACTTCAAGAGGCTCTGGATGCAATACACCAATGGGCTAATTTATGGCAATTGGATCTCGATAAAAACAAATACCTTGTCATTTCCTTTTGTTATAAAAAATCTATACGGCTAAATTTTAATTGCCATCTCGATTCCATCCGTTGCATAAAGTAGAAGAGATTACGGATCTTGGGGTGATTTTTTCGCTATTTCTCTCGTTTTCCACACATATAAAACACATGTGTAATAGAGCAAGGGTAAAGCTTAAATTATTCTTAACTGTTTTAAATCAAAAGATAAGAAATTACTCTTTCGAGCGTTTACAGTCTTTGTCAGGCTCACATTTGAGTACTGTTCAAACCTCTGGTCACCTTGTTGTAAATATGATATACATTCAATCGAATCAGTTCCAAGAAGATTTAACAAGCGAATAAATAGCTTGAGCGACCTGTAGTATTCCCTTAGACTAAAAGCTCTTGATGCGGATTCATTAGATTTACGTAGATTAAAGTCTGATTTATGTACATACTATAAAATTATGAATTGTATGATCGATTGGTAGGGAGTTTTTTTCAAGGAATCACTTGTAATAATGGTGCTACCCTAAACTTAAATACCTTTATGTAGAATGCTAAACGTTACTATTTAAGTAGCAACAGATTTGTAATACCTTGGCACTACATGCCGTCTAGCATTGTCATGGTTTCTTCATTAAATATTTTTTAAGAAAAGTTTATGCATATCTGATCTATGTAAATTTCTCAAATCTACACAATAAACTGGATACATAGATCTATAGCTAATATTTATTTCTATGCTATATGTTCTTTTTTTAACTAGTAGATTTTGTCAAAATTGTATTTTTAAACGTTCATATTGTATGAGTTATCCTTAACTTTATGTTTTATCGTTAGCCGCTGCTTTTACACTTTGTTTTTATCAATTGAACAACAGGTATATGTTAGTGCCGTCACGGCCTTTACTCACACATATGGTAGAACTGTTTGTGTTCTGCATGCACATATGTTTGTCAGAATTGTATATGACGTAACGAATAAATAAATAAATAAATAAAGACACACACACAAATGTATATATAATTATATATATATATATATAAATATAGTTTATAAAAGCTAACAGTAACTTCCCAATAAAACAACAAACATGAATCGCCAGCTGCAAGCACATTGCTAAGCTGAAGAGCTCAACACAACCAAATGCAGCCTTTGAATTTATAATACTGACGCTCTGTCGTGGTTTCCTGTTTCCTATCATAGAACATATACATGTAGGTTATAAATAGATTAGCTAACCGCTATCAGGGCAGCTGCTATCAGATATATTCCCAGCAGTTGACCAAGAGTCAGCAGCTGACCTAGAGGCAGCAGCTGACCTAGAGGTAGCAGCTGACCTAGAGGTAGCAGCTGATTCAGAGGCAGCAGCAGTGCCAGCAGCTGACCTAGAGGCAGCAGCAGAGCCAGCAGCTGACCTAGAGGCAGCAGCTGACCTAGAGGTAGCAGCTGACCTAGAGGCCGTAGCTGACCTAGAGGCAGCAGCAGAGGCAGCAGCTGACCTAGAGGCAGCAGCTGATCCCAAGGTAGCAGCTGATCCCGAGGTAGCAGCTGATCCCGAGGCAGCAGCTGATCCAGAGGTAGCAGCAGAGGCAGCAGCAGAGCCAGCAGCAGAGGCAGCAGCAGAGGCAGAAGCTGATTCAGAGCCACCAGCAGCTGCTTCTAGCTCATTCAAGATCCCAGATATATTGCCGCTAGCCCGAGATCTCTCTCCCATCATTCCAGTGCTGCTCCGGCGACTAACAACCTTGATGCGACGGAACTTTGGATCGCGTCTCGACGGCGACAGAGCGTTGAGAATGGAAGCGGTACGTTTCCGCAGCGACCCTGAAATCCCATCATCAGTCGCAGAGGTCGGGGTTTCTGCATAAGCGGAAGTTGAATGATCTGGTGTAGTACTGGGCGGGTTATCGGCATAAATATTGCACTCTTGGAGAGAGCCGATAATCCGGTCAATGCTGCTTGACGAGGTAACAAACCTGAACGTTCGCTTGCACCTCACGTCGCTTCCGCCAACCATTGGCACTTTTTCTTTTTCTTCTTTACACTTCTTGATTTTTGCCATTAAACCGTCAAATTCCACAAGACATCTGAAGAACATAAAAGCATAGTAGTTAAAAAGTTAAAAGCTGGTAAAGCTAATGTTAACGTCAGTTTCCTCACTTGAAAGTATGTCAGTGACGGGCGAACCCAGGATTTAAAAACCGCACATACTGATCCAAGGTCGAGTATCTTAACCGACGTCACCACTGGTGCCAGCCTGTTAATTATTTATTAGTTTATAAAGTAATTAATTAGTAGTAAATTAATATCTCTTCTCCATTGTTTGTACTTAGAAGGAAATGATATTTTCTCCATAGTTCTTAATGTTCAGTTTGACTTCAAGGGATAATGCATTGTATACATTTGACGCTATTTAGTTGGATTGATGTACAGAAAAGCTAATTTAATGCTATTCAGTCAAATATATTTAGCAGAGTTTGATTGATGTATGCAGATATGATGATTTAACACAATTAGATCACCCTAGCAGGATTTGCTTTATATACACGTATATATAAATAAATGTTAATTAGATAATGTTCAGTTAACTATACTTCGCAAGATTTGATTTATAGACATGTATATATATAAATTAATACTACATGTATATATAAATTAATTTTAATTAATTAGTTAAATATACTTAGCAAATTAGATTTATACATGTCCAGTCAAGTATATAGAAAATTACATGTAATGTTAATTAGATAACAGTTAAACATACTTAGCAGGTTACTTATACATGTCCAGTATATATATATATTTTTGTACATATCCAGCATATATATAAATTACATGCAATGTTAATTCTAAAGATAATTATCTATTTAACATTACATGTATTAGCAGTACTGTTATAACAGTTAAATATACTTAGCAGGATTTGACTGATGTACAGCAATGTTAATTTCCTCACAGAGGCCGGTTAGCTGAGTTGCAAAGAATCTTAATTCTGGCATATAAATCTCTCCCTGGTCCCTAAGTCTTGCATCAAACTTCAACTGAAATGCATAAAATTGTTATATAATCAACAATAAATCAATCAATAAAAACAGTGATAAATCAATTGCTCAATCAATAAATCATACAGTTAATCAATCGGTCAATCAATCAAATAATCAATTAAATGGATATCAGGATGGTCCTATAGTCCGTAATCAAACTTGATAGAAACGAATTAAAATATGATATGGTTTACATTATGCAGAAATACAAACAGTCAATCAATTACTGAGCTATCAATCAATTAACAAGTGAATGACGGTGAATGAGGAAGTAGATGGTTGTTCACTAGGTGGGGCAGTCAATAGTGCTCATGGAGCAATGATCTGGTATTCAAAGATAACCAGATGTCTCTCTCACACTGTCTCTCTATCTCACTCTCTCTCTCTAACTGTCTGTCTCTCTCTCTCTCACTCTCACTGTCTCTTTCTCTCTCTCTCACTATCTGTCTCTCTCATTGACTCTCACTCTCACTGTCTCTCACTCTCACTGTCTCTCTCTCGCACTGTCTCTCTCTCTCTCTCTCAATGTCTCTCTCACTGTCTCTCACAATCACTGTCTCTCTCTCTCTCATTGTTTCTCTCACTGTCTCTCTCTCTTTCTCACTCTCTCTCTCTCTTCTACCCGAGCTTCTGGTATCAGTGCAGCCCCTTCATATCACACTTTCTCTCTCTCACTGTCTCTCTCTCTCTTTCTTACTGTCTCTCTCACTGTCTCCTATCTCTATCACTGTCTCTCACTCTCTCTCTCTCACCTCTCTCTCTCTCTCTTACCCGAGCATCTCGTATCAACGCAGTCTCTTCCTCCTTCACTTTCTTTATGATGTCGCTGGCTCTCTTGTGTATCAGATCCTCAATGGTGTACAACGCATCCTGGTGGTGAGCCTTGATCGTCTCGAGACACTTGATCCTCTTCTTGACGTCATTCAGCCACCCGCCCACTACCACTGACTCCGCCTTCAGTCTGCCGCGGCATTGGTCAGCCGCTGCAGGATCGGCTGCTGCCATTTGGTGGGAGGAGTCATGACTCATTACACAAACCTGTCAATCAATCAACAAGCATTAGTCGAGATTTTTTTCCATTTAGTATCTTTTATTTGTTCATCACAGCACAGATTATACAAACAATAGGAACATGCATGTAGTTAGATAAACAAATAACAATACGAAAGAGGCTACCATAAAAGAGCCATAGCTCTGTTTGGTAATACCATAATTAGCAGCTATAGCAGAGTCTACTTAAGTCTGAAATACAAAAATTTCTATTACATTACTAATTCAGAAAACCGTTGGTAGCCATACAATTGAATATTTTCAAATCAAGATTTGTGAATTGAATTTTACAAAATACTTTATAGATTTTAATATATAAAATAAGTCTATATTTTAATGATTATAGAATATTCATTATTAGGTCAGATAAATGATTTATAACAACCTAATGCAAGTACATATTGAAAGAATAACTTCTTACTAAGCATATAATAATAACAATAATAATAATAATAATAATAATAAAGTTTTAACGTCCGTTTCCTCATCCAGGGATGATGTCAGGGACATCCTCACAGCACACAACACTACAAATCAATTCACCCAGACGAATCTGCAAAAGAAATGTGCTGAGGAGAAGTAAGGTCCTAAACGTAAGCCAGTCCGGTGATCAAAAATGGTCTATAGAAATACTTTATATATTTAATATATAACATATAAGTATATTTTAGTGATTATAGAATATTCATTATTTGGTCAGATTAATTAGGATTTATAAATGATTTATAACAACCTAATATTGTGTACCATTGCATATATTGAAAGCAAAAACTAATTACTAAGCATATATGAAAAGTAGATAACTTACTTAATATGATAACTTACTAATGAGTACTACTTACAGTACACAGCAGGGTATGGCAGGTCTTGCACACATACTTCACCGCCTGCAGCTTATGCTGGAGACAGAAAACCGTAGAACTCGATGACTCACCAGAGCGCAGCACATTATGATTAGCAAACAGCGCAGAATTGCTGTGCTTAACGACGCATGTGTTGCAGTACCACATCAAGCAGTCGACGCAGTGTGCCACGGCCAGTGGAGGCACACCGGTTGAGCCGGATAAGCCGCCTGACTGAGCCTTGCAGGCATCGCACAGCTGAGCCTCCGGCACAGGCGGAGACGATGGTCGAGACCCGCTCGGAGTTTCTCCGAAACCGGTTCTGATCGCTTCCCGAATCTGTTCTATTCTGTAATCAAGCGGCAAACCCTCGACGCCCAGCTGCGGCAGAGGAGTGAGTCGCTTGCACAAGGGACAGGTGATTTCTCTTCTTAAAGTTAGGCGAAGGCCTTTGAGGCAATCCGTGCAGAACGAGTGAATGCACGAAAGCGTGCGCGCCTGTGTGAGAGAGTCGAGACATATTGAGCAAGTGATGAGTTCATCGAGACGATTTTTACCAGTCGCAGGTCTACCAGGTAGAGCCATTGTACACGTACGTTTCAATTTAGGTATTACTAGTTTATTACAATTTAGGTATTAGGTATAGGATTTCAATCTATGCAGAGATATAAACAAATATTGATATTGAGAACTGTGTTCCAAAATAGATTAAGTTGCTGAATGGTCGAAACAATAACACAAAGGCTTAATTTAGTACTTGCTGTTAGTATGCATAACACCAAAAACTGTCTAAGCAAAGTAAATCTGCAGAAGCATACAATATACTACAAAAACTTCTACCAATACACTCCAAAATCTAAAAAACGATGATGACGCCAATCGATAAAAATTCCAGTAGCTTTGAATGCCTTTAAGAAATACTGATGTCATCGGAGGCTTTTTTTTATAGACGTTAAGTTTGAACTGGTTTTCTGGAATTTGCACCGTTTCGCGTCCCTTTTTTTCTCACCGGAATGCATTTATCTCAATAGTGATCGACATTGTCATGGACGACAGTAGCACTTTAATTGTTGTTATTATTATTATAGTAGTTACAATGTAATAATTTACAACAAAGTATCATTGGTAGGCCTACATTTTACTTCTAAATTATGTAGTATTAAAATTTTGATATCGTTATTAGTCTATATTTAATGCTAAATAGATTATTTACATGAAAAGAAAATTGTTAGTAACTCAACGGATTACATTTTAGTTATAAATATTAGTTTATTATTGCAACTTTACAACAATTCTTTGTTTACTAATATCAGAAACTAAATGCAGAAACGTTCCAAACTTTCTTGTCCTATAAATACCTTAGAAATTTATTCATTTTCATTATTCTTTGATTGAGCAAAATATCCTCAGATGATTGGTTGATATTAATATACACAATAAAAGAAATACAATGGCAATATAGCAATGTTAAAACATAAATATATTTCAAAGCAAATAGTAAACATTAGGCATAATCGTCCGTTGTGTACCTACACATACAGTATGTATAGAGCGCTGCAAAAAATTTAGTCGAAAATCTATATTAACTTGTATATGCTTGATGCTTATCTTTTACAGAGCCTATCCTATAGTAGAATAATTTTATATTCGATGAAAAGCATTTTAGGAATTTCTGTTTTTAAATGACGTAGGCTACTTCACGCTATAACAACAACAACAACAACAATTAGAGTGCTACAGTCATCAATGACAACATCGAGCACTATTGAGACAAAATCAAGCCGGCGAGCAAAAAAAGACGGTCCAAAAACGGTGCAAATTCCAAAATCCAGAAATTCAGTCCAAAGCTATAGGTAGACATTAGTACAATGACAAAAATCGTTTTGTTTCTTTTCTAAATGTTATCTAATCTAATCAAATTCCATTAATATAACCCAATTCCAGTCAAATTAAACACTAACCCTAACCATAAATCTAATCCTTAACTAAACTTAATTTAATAACTTCTAGACACCAAATTAAATAAACCGTAGGTATATATAAAGTTCTCATATACTTCTCTCTAATACTTCGCTGAAATAAAACAAAACGCTTTTTTCATTTATCTGTCTGTCACTTTGCAACATAAATTTATGAATGAATGAAAGCCTTGTTCAGTCACGTGGTACCAAGTCCCGAGTCAGTGCTGCCATCTCTATTTCACAACATAGCAAGCTACAACAGCAACAGAAATAAAGTGCTACTGTCGTCCATGACAACGTTAAGCACTGTGGTTCCAAATCCAATCCGATGAACAGAGTCTGGGATCCAAAAACGGTGCAAGCCAAAATCCGAGAGTTCAGTCAGAAGAAGGGTACTAGTGGATTGGAGGTTTACATGTTGGTCTCAGTTCTTGTGCAATGGTTGGATGGGAGAGGTCAAAGAGAAAAGCCTTCAACCGTCTATGAAACTATTCATACAGAAGGATATGTTGATCAGAAGAAGAGTGTGTGCGCAAATTGGAAGAAGAGAATTCCAGATCTGAGGAGCAGTGTTCTAGAATGATTAGAAAGTTTGGCATTATTAAAATCATTTACGGATATTTTGAACTGTTGCTCGTTTTACATGTTCACGGTTTCTATGAGCGACTGTAGTATTTCAATTCTTTTATTGTTTAACTTAAAACATTTAATATTATAGCAATTCTTAACTTAACCGTCTGTCAGTTGCAACCGTGCAGTTGATTGTTTATGTTGAATTAGAATGTCTAAATAGCGTAGGGGTAACATCATGAAGTTTTAAATGACAAACCCTGAGGTGATTTGAATCCTCGTGTATTCGAATCCCGGCCGCGCTGATCTGAGAGTAAAATCTCGGACATTCACTGGACTGGTTATACGGAAAATGTACTAAATTGCCTAACGGATTAAACATGTGGTTTTAAAAGTGATAGATATCAACATAGTTGATTATTCACTAAAATGCGTGTTTACTTTTACTTTTTATGTTAGGTTATCCTATCACTGATCGACTATTTAGGCTACTCGCGGGTAAGCGCTAGGCCATTTATTGAACCCATGACAGCAAAAACAGCCACTTAATGCCACTAAACTGAATGACGCTGTCAAATGCTCTATCCACTATGTTAAGACCTAGCAAGCCGGCTAGTAGATCGGTTCAATTCAGTTAGACCTGGTATACAGACAAGTAGGTCAGAAGATTGCTTTTTCTGCTATTTTCTTCAATGTGCAAAATATATCTCATTATACAGAAGCAAAACAGGAATTACTGATATCTATTGTTTAAATACTCATTATCCATAAATTTTCACGTATACAATAGTAGATTCCATTTAGAAAAGAAATACTACTTCACTGCATCAATTCACGTAAACTCATCGATAATTTTTGTTGCTTAAATTTAATACAATCATTTCTTAATCAAAGCACACTTAACGGTGGTTTGTTGATTTCACGAAGGCGATGACATAAAAATCAGAAAAAGAAACTCATCCCAACATAATGCCAATACAAACAAAGCACATGAGAAAGAAGTCGAGAATATCTAATCCATAGTTACTTTACTAATGGAATATGAATTAAAGCATTTTGACAGATCCACAGGTCCAGTAGTCCTAACTATTATTTAATCTACCGGAGGCATTTACAAATAAAACCGAGGCACATAAACAGGTTATAACTTAAATATTCTATAAAAGAGCACGCAATGTGTTTATATAATGAACGAAAGTGTTTATGTTGCTAATTCACAGTTCATCGTTAGACTTGAATGTGCAGAAACTTTTGAGCGCTTAATACCTGAAGGCTTGAAAATAACACTTTATATCCGAGATTATACTCTCAGATCAGCGCGGCCGGAAATCGAACCCAAGAAAGTTCAATTCATCTCAGGATCTGTCATTTAAAACTTCATGACGTTAACTAACATCTCTAACACTGGCAACGTTACATCCAACCTTTAACACTGAGCTACTGATACATTCATAATAACACACATTATAGTGAAATGATCAACTATGTTGATATCTATCACTTTTAATACCACATGTTAAATCCGTTCGGCAATTTTGTCCATTTTCCGTGTAGCCAGTCCAGTGAATGTCCGAGATTTTACTCTCAGATCAGCACGGCTGGGATTCGAAACCACGAGGGTTCAATTCACCTCAGGATCTGTCATTTAAAACTTCATGACGTTATCTAAACCTCTAACCATTGCGCTATCGAGACATTCATATAGTATAACAAATAGAACGTGAGCATTTCTAAATAAATCTTCAATGAGCAAATTTAATCTTCACAAAGCTCATCCTACCTCATGAGCTAGTAAAATATGCAAACAGGCACAAGGTCAGTAGCAGGTCAATGAAGCTATACAAGTAAAGTAAAAAACAGCAAACACACATTATAGTGAAAAGATCAACTATGTTGATATCTATCACCTTTAATACTACATGTTTAAACCGTTAGGAAATTTAGACCATTTTCCGTGTAACCAGTCCAGTGAATGTCCGAAATTTTTATCTCAGAACAGCACGTCTGGGAACCCACGAGGGTTCCCAGCCGCGCAAGTGATTCGAACCCACGAGGGTTCAATTCACTTCAGGATCTGTCATTTAAAACTTCATGACGTTACCCCTATGCTATGGAACAGGTTGCAAAGAACAGGCTGCAAACAATCACGCCATCTAAGCACTGACAGGCTGCAAATGATAAATTTCTAACAGATAATTAAGCACATGTACACAACGTTTGTTATGCAGAATTCCATATCAAATAAAATATTTGCTATCTAAAGGCATCACGAACTAGGCATGCATTCGAAATAGTTAAATATGCGGTAGAAATCGATAAGAAAAATAACTCTGTAAAGAGCACAATTTCATTACTAAATGGAAAACTACCTTAGCAACGGCTGTATTAGAATATAGCAAAGCGAAATGTTTACCAAAAGGTAACTGAATGAAACTGATTATATATGTATAAGCAATAAACACACTTTACAATAGACCAGTAACAACACCATCACCTGTGCGACAACAGCTTCAAAACAATGAGAAATCAGCTCAGTGCGACCAAGACAAATCAAAATTAATTTTATTCTTACTTTTTTGACGTCCCTGACATAGTCTGATGGTGAGGAACCGGACGCTAAATTCTAAATTGATTGATTGACTACAAATATTAAGAACTGGGCAATTATTTGTAATTATTATTATATGTCAAAGAATCATAAGCAGTAGCAGTAACGTGAATTCACTAAGCTATACTTAGCAGGTAGCGTATCGGTTAGTTTTCCACTGCGGATCAGTAGGTTCAGGGTTTAAATCCAGTTAGACTAATCCTAAAAATCCAGAAATCGATCAGCCACTGGTATGTGTCCGAGACTGAAAATTGAATTTAAAATAGTCTTAAGCCTTTAAGCCGTTGCTAACTTGACTTAAAAAAACTTGAACATATATGAATATAATAATTGATTATGAGTAATAGCGTTGAGCATTAGCAAAAATACAAAAAAATTAAATTAGCAAAAACAAAAGAAATGAGCAAATGTGCCTCTAAACAAATCTAACAAATTGTTAGCAACAATAAATGCCAATAAACAACAACTGAAGACGTAAACCAACAAATAAACAGATTTATAATTTAAAACTTCATTAATAAATATAATTGTTATAAATTGTGACTTAATGTAGATTACACTTTATTTCAAATATAACTATTGGCTAGAGTAAACTTGAACAAATAGGTCCAATTTTGTAGTACTTTACAGGGTTTCTACAAATTTGGGCCACTAAATTTCCAGTAGACATTTTTATAAACTTGCAGAACCCTTAGTATGCATTTTCTGCGATGACTGGTTCTTTGGCTATGGCTGTTATACTTGATCATAAAAACAAAAACTATGAATACTAAACAATTTATAAATAAAATAGCACACAAAAAAGTACAATAAAAGAAGTATGTGATGGCCAGCACCAACCTATACTGATTTTTAGTACCGCAATTGCCATTTGGTGCATGTAATTATAGCACCTTCAAATAAGAATTTTATTATTATTGCATTTTTTATCAAATTCCTGTACACAAAACAAAAAATTCCAGAATATTTCCTAAATTTCCAATACAGGTCAGAATTCCAGTAGACTTTCATATTTTAAGTAGTTATGGACACCCCGCTATAGCAAGGCAAAATGAAATAGTAAAATTCCTAGAAAAGATTTAAGTATTGACTATTTTAGCGTTTAAAAACAAACAGACGGCACAATTTAACAAATTCAAGCAATTAATTTCTTTTCTACCAATGCTGTTTATTGATTATTGTTTGTTTTAAGTCCACTCCCAAGAACAATATCGTAAAAAGAAGGAACATATTGAATTCGCAAAACTATGCGATAATCAACAAGCAGAGTAAAATTTAAAATATTCTATATTTCTCTTTAATTTAAAAGGCAGTTAGCACCCTGCGTCAGGCTCAATCCATTAATAACAAATAATAATAACAAAAATTAGAGTGCTACAGTCATCAATGACAACATCGAGCACTATAGAGACGAAATCAAGCCGGCGAGCAAAATATTAGTAGCAGAATTAAACAACAACTAACGTAACAACTAACTAACGTAATGTTGTCAAGGATGACCGTAGTGCTACGGTCATCCATGACAACATCGAGCACTACTGAGACAAGTCTAAGCCAGTGGGCAAAAACCGAATAAAAAACGATAGATTTACTAAATAAGTAAAGCGCTCACATCGGTGGTTCTCTGGCGAAACCTAAGATAACAGAGAGGCTAAAGTGAACGAAACCGGTTTGACTGAGAGACTAAACCGCATCCAACTGGCGTGACACTGACCCAAACAGAATCAAACTGGTCTAGCCGAGAGATTAAACCACATCAAACTGGTTTGAAATAGAGACTAAGCAGAATCAACTGATATGAGAGAGAGTCTATAAACCGAATTAAACCAGTTTGCTGCAATTCAACTCGATAAACGTTCAAAATCATAAGTTGACATCGAAATCATTTGAAACCTTTAACTTGTATAAAACAGTGATGTCCTTTTTCACAGCCTTTAACGAATGAAAATACACGTAAAGGTTGAGTATATGGCATTGATGTGATGCAAAGATAAGTTCTTGTTATATCATCATTGGAGGAGAAACTGACGTTAAACTAGAAGTAATTGTACGGTATTAAAGCAATTAAAGAGATCACGGCGAGTATATAAGAAAGAGATTACAAAGCAGGATAATCGAAAGAGATCTGAGAGAGAGAGAGAGAGCGAGAGAGAGATAGAGAGAGAGAGAGATAGAGAGAGAGAGAGAGATATATATATATAGAGAGAGAGAGATTCAAAAATCTATCAGCCGTGAATTGAACACATGCCGTCTAGTTGACAGCGAAGCATGTTTCCAGTGATACAATCAAGCTATTTTCCAAACACCGAACGGAGTCGACTTAGTTAACCAAATAATACAATAAAGTTTCAACATCATAACCCTGCAGCTATCTTATAGGCGTATCTCATATATCATTCTCAGATTAGGTTACTAACCTTAAATAACCTTTTAAATATTATGCGATGTTGCGTTTAAGCCTATCAATCGGGCACTTTTAGGAGACATAATAAAGCATTCCACTCTAATGCAGAAGCGTTAAATAGTAAGAATTGTTCTGATTTTGTTTTCAAAATAGACTGGAGCCCTGAATATTGCAGTAATAATAATAATAATAGTAATAATAATAATATTTTAATACATATTTAACGTTCGTATCCTCATCCAAGGATGACGTCAGAATCGTCCCTACAACACACATCACTGTAAATCAATTCACACAAATCGATCTGCCATACACATCAGACGAAGAGAAGTAAGATCCTAAACGATGCCGGTTCTGTGATCAAAGGATGATCAGGATTGATGGATTATTCCCACGTTGTGAAGAGATGTGTCCTAAGCCTGTCTGAGAAAGTAGCTACAATTTTGATCAGGAAATAATTAATAATCATACGGACTAGAGAGAAAGTAGTAAAGCACAAAACCAAATATCAAACTATACAATTGATGTCATTGGCTACTTCTGATAAAATAAAGAATAATTAACATTGTGTTTCAAAATTGTGTAATATAATGCAAAATTTAAAGTCCGCTTGCATTCTACAGGGGATACATTCAGAGGACAACTAGCTGGGATACAAACCAATGACCTCTGTGTTATCATACAAGAGCACTATCACTTAAGCCACACCCACCGCTATAAATTACTAAATCATTTTTGCGTTTTCTCTCATTTTCCATTCATTATTCTATCATTTTCTCTGGTCCTACAGAGATAAGCAGATAAGATTCTTTAAGCGGATAAGCTTCTAAATCGCATAATAGGCTACATAAGGCAACACATTACATACACGTAATATTGTAACACGGATATCAAAAGCATTTAGCACAAAATGCAGTGGTTAGTAACTCAGATAAATCAAGAACTCAAAGACAACATTCAATACAAAGCGCAGCAAAATCTGAGAATCGAATATTTGTTGTCAGTAGGCAAAAGCTTAAAACAGAAAATAAATAATTAATTGGCATTAAATTAAATACAGCAATACACAACCAAAAAACATCACAGCTATTATTTATTGACACACGCAAATAAACTTTAAGCGCAATCAATGGACACATCACAAATGTAAAACAAAAATGAAATTCTTTGGTGGATCTTTTACCAAGCAAGAACACTGTTCTAAAGTCTCAAATCTGTTGTCGTATTGACTAAAAGCAATAGAAGTAATTGAATTACCCAGAAAACTTTAATCAAAAACAAACACCATCAATCTCTGTAATTAATGTTCGTATTTCACAAAAAAATCGAATTCTAGCTTTAAAAGACACATCCCAATTCAAATCAATCTGAAACACATATACGAAAGAAAAGCAGCATAAGCTTTCAAAGTAGATTTGAAGGCCAGTTTCAGTAAGACACCATGTAAAATATGCATCAAAATAAATACTCAGTTTTTAATTCTGGTAAATTTAATTAGATAATAAAGTGGCAGTTGCGTCAGATCGGCTCATCTGATATCTTATTTTTCACTTGAATAAGAGGAAATCAAGTGTTAGATATGTGAGAATAAATTGTCCACTTCACCTACGAGAATATTTTCTAAATGTCACAAGCGAAGCATTTGCGACATCGATGAAGGTTCTCAGTAAATTGAAAATTAGCTGTCCCAAAATTAACAATTCTGATTTTCCTTATATAACTAAAAATAGATATCAGGGCATCTCGACCAATCGCTGCGCTCCTTACATTCCCAGTAGTTTCCTGTGTATAACTAAACATAGATATCAAGGCATCTCGACCAATCGCTGCGCTCCTTACATTCCCAGTAGTTTCCTGTGTATAACTAAACATAGATATCAAGGCATCTCGACCAATCGCTGCGCTCCTTACATTCCCAGTATTCTCCCGGGTATAACTACACATAGATATCAGGGCATCTCGACCAATCGCTGCGCTCCTTACATTCCCAGTAGTTTCCCGTGTATAACTAAACATAGATATCAAGGCATCTCGACCAATCGCTGCGCTCCTTACATTCCCAGTATTCTCCCGGGTATAACTACACATAGATATCAGGGCATCTCGACCATCGCTGCGCTCCTTGCATTCCCAGTACTCTCCCGCGTATAACTAAACATAGATATCAGGGCACCTCGACCAATCGCTGCGCTCCTTACATTCCCAGTACTCTCCCGTGTAGATATGTATTAGATTACCGGTCTGAGGGTCGGTCTCTTTTCTGAACCACCGCGGTGTGAAGCCGTGACAGTCAGCGCCTGTGCATCATAAGTCATGAAACCAATTCAGTTTAGAAAAGGAACTAACTTGATGCTAGAAAACTCATAAAACTAGGGTAAAAAACTAAACTAAAAATGTAAAAGTACCTGAAAAAAAAATAAAAATAAAAAATGACAATTTTGACGTCCTTGATGTGTTATGACGAGGAACTGGACGTTAAATTCTTAGTGATTGATTGATTAAATCTATGCTATATATAGGACTAGTTTCCTGCTCAATAGCTTATCAGTGACGAAGAGGGCACTGGATTAGAACCCTACTTCATCAAGTAGCTCCATTCACTGGCATGAACAATTATATTCTAGTCGCATAAGGAACACTGTCATGTCAATATCTTGGAATATGTTCAACAGTAATCCGCACATACTCAGACTGTATGTTCAACAGTAATTCACACATACTCAGACTGTATGTTCAACAGTAATCCACACATACTCAGACTGTATGTTCAACAGTAATCCACACATACTCAGACTGTATGTTCAACAGTAATCCACACATACTCAGACTGTATGTTCAACAGTAATCCACACATACTCAGACTGTATGTACAACAGTACTCCACATATACTCAGACTGTATGTTCAACAGTAATCTACACATACTCAGACTGTATGTACAACAGTAATCCACACATACTCAGACTGTATGTTCAACAGTAATCCACACATACTCAGACTGTCAGCCTTGCTGGCCGCCTCTTCCATCACGCTCTCTCTCCTTCTCCTCTTCTTTCTCTGTTTCTCTTCCAGAGCGACCTTGACCTCATTAGCTTTCTCCCACTCCCCTCGCTCCATGTGCCTCTGATCCGGTCTAAACCGACTGTCGCTAGGGGCAACGCCTGGCTCTAGCTCGTTCAACTCCACTGCAAACTGAGTGAAGTTGTAGCACTTCTGAAACTGCGGTCTACGAAATAAAATAGCAATCATTGTAAAATATATCTTAAGAATATGCGCATAAGTCAAACACAGATTAAATCCGTGAACCGGTGGATTAGCATGATATCATAGCATTATATTATTAGCATGATAGCCGGAGCCAGTGGCGATGTCGGTAAGATACTCGACTGCGGGTCAGCATGTGCGGGGTTCAAATCCTGAGCTCGCCCGTCACTGACTTCACTTTCGAGTGAGGAAACTGACGTTAACATTAGCTTTACCAGCTTTATAGTTTACATGTATTGTACAGTGCAAGCATGATTAGTTTTTATCAATTTTTATTACTGGCTTTTGTTGATTTTGAATTTGCATTTTTATTAGATGTCAGTAAAGTTTAGAGTTTAAGCTTAGATTAGATTTTGAGGTGTTTGAGTTTTAATTTAAACTTGTAACAATCATTAACAATCATTGTAGTGTGTCAAATCGTCTTCAAGAGAACCCTGTGCTCCTGACCATGACGCTAAACACACTACAGCCTAAATTAGTTTATGCCGGACACTAATTTAGGCCAGAATTTAAGATAAGGATGTTAAGCTATAACTGTTAACGACACCAACGAAACTAGTATCTAAATTAAATAAGAAAGTTTGAGCATAAAGAGTAACGTATACCACAATACACTGGATGCACAAAACAACTGGAAATATTAATCTGCTGAAGTTAGGGGAATATCTAAATGGCAGTAAGCCTACTCCAATGCAGCTTGAAGACTGTAGTTCAGTTAGTGCCCGTTAGTTAAGCCCCCGTTTAATTACATTCACAAATAATAGCTGAAGCATAGAGGCTACCATCCTGGGTGAACAACAACAACAACAACAGTCAATCCAACTAACGGAGGATAGATTCTCTGCCATAGCAGCAGAGGCTCTTCGCACTCGTACTCTTGTTTTCCGTTCTTTGAAGAAGTTTCGCGCACTATCCTAGCGCACTCCATCTTGTTATCCCATGTCCCTTCCAGGGTGTAGCGAGCAGCTCCGGTTCCATCAACAACTGTGCCAGATACCTGTAGTGAATTATCATCATCATCATCGTCATCATCATCACTGCCACTGTAAGTAAAAAAGAGCGTAGAACTAAATAAGACAATGTTGTTCTTATTACAGCAGAATATTACAACCAGATTATTACAGTCCGAGATACGCATTCCACTATATCGTATTTTAGTGCACTGAATTGTACTGTATTGTACTGCACTGTACTGCACTGTACTGTACTGCACTGTACTGCGTGGCCCTGTATTTTAGTGCACTGAATTGTATTGTATTGTACTGCACTGTACTGTACTGTACTGCTGTACTGTACTGTACTGCACTGTACTGCGTGGTCCTGTATTTTAGTTACCCTGCGTGGGGTCTCTCTAGAGAAGTAGGAGTAGGCTGAGTATTTGAGGTGACAGGACTCTCCGTTCAAGTGATTCGTGATGTCCATCTCTCCATGGTTGTCCACCCACAGGCTGCCCACTATGATGTTGTTGACAGTCGTCGTCACCTTGCGCCACGTGTAGTGGTTACCTGACTGAGGAAACACCAGGTGTGCTATACCTGCCACATACCAGTCAATCAATCAATAAATCAGTCAATCAATCAATCAATCAGTTAGTCAGTCAATCAACCAGTCAGTCAATCAATCAATTAATCAGTCAGTCAATCAGTCAGTCAATCAATCAATCAATCAATCAGTCAGTCAGTCAATCAACCAGTCAGTCAATCAATCAATTAATCAGTCAATCAATCAATCAATCAATCAGTCAGTCAGTCAATCAATCAATAAGAATTTAACGTCCGGTTCCTCGCCATAAGGCACTGTCAGGGACATCTCTTGCAGACTCTACACAAACAGGCGCCAAAGCACCACACGATGACGACTGAGATATGATGACCATAACTGACTGTTTGACACACTAGTCAATTCATCAATTCATCAATCAATCAATCAATCAATCAATCAGTAAGTCAGTCAGTCAGCGAAGTTAGACTCAGCTCAACTGGAGGACTTGTCAATATTATATCATATTATATTATATCATATCATATTATATTATATCATATATCATATTATATTATATTATATCATATCATATTATATTATATCATATTATATCATATCATATCATATTATATCATATCATATCATATTATATCATATCATATTATATTATATCATATCCTATCATATCATATCATATATCATATCATATTATATTATACTATATTATATCATATTATATTACATTACTATACTATATCAATACTGTTTAGAATCATATTAATTTACATTGATTGATTCACGGAGGTAAGGACACAGACCTAGAGGAATGATCTGCAGATATTTCCCTCTAAACTTGCTGAACATGGTGAACTCCTGCCAAGTGACCCAACCCCGCCCCTCTGTGTACATAGACACCATAGGTGGGTGATGGCTAACCTGTTAAATCATGTCAATCAAAACACTATAACCACGCCCCTCTGTGTATATAGACACATAGGTGGGTGGTGGCTAACCTGTTAAATCATGTCAATCAAAACACTATAGCCACGCCCCTCTGTGTACATAGACACCATAGGTAGGTGGTGGCTAACCTATTAAATCATGTCAATCAAAACAATACAGCCCGCCCCTCTGTGTAAATAGACGCCATAGTAGGTGGTGACTAACCTGTTAAATCATTTCTATAACTGAATGACAGAGCACTAGCAATGAAAGGTTAAAGTCCTCACATCGTTCAAGAATATAGAGGCAGGTGGTGTCTAAGAGGTGGAAGCTAAAAACGGTGATGGCTAATGGTGGTGTCTATGGCTCGTGGCTACAAATTAGAGCTAATATAGGCCTACACAGCGCTAATATACACAGCGCTAATATACACAGCGCTAATATACACAGCGCTAATATACACAGCATTAATAGAAACAGCTTTAATAGAAACAGCTTTAATATAAACAGCTTTAATATAAACAGCGCTAATGTAACTGGCGCCAATTTAAACAACACTAATAAAAGCAGCATTAATATAAACAGCGTTAATGTCATCATTAAAATAGAGATTAAATCGACCTCAGTTATTATGTAAGAGCAACAGTCGGCTATCACTTAAAACATCGAATCATAGCTCTCGCAGAAAATAGCCAAACAATTGCTTAATATAGACAAAAACATCAATAAATCCTCCCACAGTAACAGCTCAGCAGAAGATCAAATAGGACCTAATCAGAATAGACCAAATCATAAAGAAAAGACAACGAATCAAGGCTCTCACATCAAACAGCTAAATCCTATGCACATTTATGGACGGGTTTTCAATTAAAATACCTATCCACTCCAATCCAATCCAATCTAAACAAGCAAACTATGAGGAACTACTTTCAGTCTACCTGCGTTAAACGATGGATGAACGAGTGTGACACTTGCTAAAAAGAAGAAGAAGAACAAGAAGAACAAGAACAAGAAGAAGAAGTCTACCTGTTCAGCAATAGATCTCCACCCATAGTCAGACGTCCTGTCGCATTCGTAGGTCTCACCCAGCAGCGGGTTGAACGGTTTACCAGTGCGCAGCGTTGTGTTAGCATAGGACGACACTGTAAAGGCTGCCACGTATGCCATCTGCAGGCAGGAATCTGTGCATTGGGCAGCTCGATCCAAGCACGAGGAATATTCGTAGTCCTCTGTGAGACGTTGAAGAAATGATAGCGGCTCACTAAAGTTCACCTAGCGATAGTTTATAATATTATTGGAACAGTTGCTACGATAAAATCATTAGGCAGTTAATCAACAAGTAGCATACATTAAGCAATAAATGTGCGAAGTATTCATAAACTAATCAATCAACTAATCCATCAAACAAAAATCCATCAATTGTTCCATCAATCAAACAAATAGTAATGAAGACTTATCACCCGTTTCCTAATCCGAGAATGACGTCCGGAATGCCCCCACAGTAAACATCACCATAAACTATTATTTCATTAATCATTGAATCAGTCCATCAATTAGGCTACCAGGTAGTAAAATTATCTATATTTTTAACACCAGATGTAGCGTTCATCATCATCATCATCATCATCTTCTTCTCTTGAATCCCAGTTTAGCTAGGGTCGGGATCAATTGGGTAACAATAATGCAATAATAGTAAATATTAACGTAGCGCTACTAACAGGAAAAGGAATCTTGCTCAGTTCTTTGCCGATGCAGTTCTTCATGATGCTCCACACGCTCAGACTCACGTTTGGCTTCTCCGGTATCGCGGTGCGGCGCTGCTTCATGACTGAGCTGACAGGTGGCGCCGTGTACTCAGCCATAACTCCTGAAGGCATTCCCTCCGTAACCCCAGCCAATGGCGGCTTACCCTTCGAGCCCAACACCTGCGGAGACTAATATATGAGAGCCAGTGGTTTTAGCAACAGAGCTTTATTATTGGTAAACTATAACGATAGTAATAACACACATTACAGTGAAATGATCAACTATATTGATATCTATCACTTTTAATACTACATGTTTAAACCGTTAGGCAATTTAGTCCATTTTCCATAAAACCAGTCCAGTGAATGTCCGAGATTTTACTCGCAGATCAGCGCGGCTGGGATTCGAACCCACGAGGGTTCTATTCACCTCAGGGTCTGTCATTTAAAACTTCATGACGTTATCTACACCTTTAACCATTGCACTATTGAGACATTCAAATGATAAAAGTAGTAACAACAACAGTAGCTGATACCCCTAAGGCAAATTCCTTTACTAAATTCACTTTCACGTCCTCTGGTATTGCACAGAGCTTAGAACCGAAAGAAAATAAATTAATTCTAAAGAACTTAAAGGAATTTTCTGAAGTTCAAATCTTCCCTGCATTTAATTCTTCTTCAGTGCACTGCCAAGTGGCAGGTTCAAGGTACATATTCATACTCAAGTCTGTTTTCTCACTCCATAAGAGCACTTCTTAGATCAACAAGTTAATCCCTTCACAAAGTCTATGCCTTATCCATAGTCCGTACCATATGTAGCCTATAGCTTGGGATAAGTATGGCTTCTGAGGTTTACCAGCTTTTGTACTAATTAGATAATTGGTTAACAAAATGTAAAAACTAACTACTTTAATTAAACAGATTTGCTTACCTGAGCAGAGATGACAGGACCAGGTGGCGCTGTAGAGCTGTCCCCAGAGCCCATACTGTAGATACTGTCACTTGAGTGCTGGGTCCTAAGCATCTGTGGGGGAGGGGGTGAGGGGAGTTTGGCCACCCCACCCTCTGAGCCACCTCCCAACCCTCCAGATAAGTGGCGACTCTGTCTCCTGTTAGATTAAAGAGAAACTACTTAATGCCGATAATTAATTACGATTCTTTCCAGTGTTCAGCCAAATGACAGGTTGAGTAATTAAATAGAAACTCATTAGTGCCGCTAATTAATTGATTACGTATGATTCACTATATATGTTTATGTTTAATTAAAAATTCATCAAACACCGACAAATAATATAATTGATTCTTTGTAGTGTTCAGACAAATGGCAGGCTCATAGTAAATATTTTTACTCAGAGTCTGCTTTCGTGTTTCATAGACTAACGAGTTAATCCTTTGCAAAAGACTTGACCTTATGCAGTCCATAGCTTGGGAAAAATTAAGCTTCAGAGGAGGTTTCTAATTGCCTTCTTCAGCTTTTACTTAGTCGTCTCCTATGACACTCGAAGTTTATGGTTGGTCTATTCATCAGTGTCCCAAACAAAATATGGAAATAGGTGATACAGGGTAAAAAATTTAAAATGGTAAAGTTGTAGATCAGTAAATGTTGGGGCAGAAGTCCTAGACAAGGCTGTGACTAAGTAGGGCATCCCTTAGATAAAATAGACATTAACATTGGCTTCAGCCTTCTCTAATCCTTATTTATTTATAAACACTGTCTAAATATACAATTATCGTTATCCTTTCTCTAATTGAATTGTCTAATTTTACTAAATGTATAGCTTTATTGTTCTGCAACTGGAATTCATGGAAGATGATGATGACAGTTTTGTTGTTGTTTATATGCATGCAAAGTAACAGAGTGCAGCAATCTGCTAGATAACTCTACTCAAAACTTGCTCAATTTTCTCATGGACAACAGTAATATACTATTTGGGCATTAAAATCAACATTACAAATTGACTTTAATGCTTTAGTTAACAACTATAGAGAGTAGTATGTAACCTGAGAGAAAGCACATCAGAGTTGAGCATGTCACTAGCATCATAGTAGTCATCATCATCATCTTCTTCTCCTTCTTCTTCAGATGCACCTTCTGCTAATCAATCAATTGATGAGGCAATCAATCATTCAGTTTATTAGTCAAATCAATCAAATGATAACGTAGTCAATCATTCAATTAATCTGTCAAATCAAATCTAATCAATAAATTGATGAGGTAATAAGTCAATCAGTTAACTTAGTTTTACAAATCAACTACTCAATCAACATGAAAATACCAAGCAAGCAAAACCCCTCAATCAATTAACCTACCCAGTGTCAACATTTCAATCTGCCTGAGTATCAATTTTGAGTCATTTTGTAATTTCAGAAGTCAGCAATTCAGATTACGATATACTTGAGATAGCAATTCAATACGCTTGTAAGTAAAGTGTTCAATAAAATAACAAACAATAGAAATTATCTGACTGCCATAGCTCGATGAGCCCTTGAAGATTTCTTTTAAAATATTATTTTAAAAACTTTTTTCTAAAACACTAGAAACCTACTACAATCTACCACAATTTTTAGTTCCACGCTGAAGGATTGCTGAATGATTGACTGATTGATTGATCAATAATTGACAGATATACTAGAAGCAATGCAGTAACTAGCTGTATTCCCAGTCAACTGAAATCAACCTCCATTCTGATGACATACTTATTGAGTTTAGGAATAACGTATTGACTGATTGATTAACGACTTTATTGATTGGTTGACTAATTGATCGAACAGTTGATCTATCGACTAACTGATTTATTAGTAATAATAATAGTAAAAAAGTTAAACTGGGATTCAAGGGAAGATGATGATGGTGATGAATAATAATAATAATAATAATAATAATAATAAAGGTTGAACGTCCGTTTCCTCATACAAGGATGACGTCAGGAACGTTCCCATCACGTGTCACTACATATCGATTCACGCCAAACGATCCGAAAAAGCACGTGCTGAAGAGAAAGAAAAAGATCATAAATAATGCCGGTCCGGTGATAAAACAAAGCAGCATAATAAACTGTAACCTCTCGGAACAGAAGAGCGCACATCACTCGGCACCAGAGATCTACGGATTCTCTTCTCCAAACTGCAGTGCTGCCTGCCCAGCTGCTCTACCAAATCCTCCAGCTGCTGCCTCTGATCATGCTCGTGCTGCACCAGTCTAGACAGTCTGCTACCCTGCTGCTCAGCTATCCTCACATAGTCATTGCATGCCTGCCGCAAAACAAGCAGCAAATAATGTAGAAAGCGAAATACTTTCATTTCTTTACAAATCTTTTACATCCTGTATGGTTTCAAATGACAATATACAATCAGAAAATGGTTAATCATTGAATCGTCATCATTATCATCACCATCATCATCATTACCACCATCATCATCTTCCCTTGAATCCCAGTTTAACTAGGGTTAGAATCAATGAATAACCAATTATATATTATCCAGTGATTAAACAATGAAGAATCAGAATCAATAATGCGATATATAAAAGATTAAGCAATCAACAATCAATGATATCGTCAATCAATGATTAATCAATTAACAATCAATGACAGGATCACTCAATGATTAAACAATGAACAATTGTGTAAGGTATGAGATAAGAAAAACCTCATTGGCTGATGTTCACTATTAAAACCTATGCCGAAAAACTCAGTGCTAAACTCTATCACTAACACTGAGCACACTTCTTCAGAGAGAAATGTGAGAGAAATGTGAGAGAGAGAGAGAGAGAGAGAGAGAGAGAGAGAGAGAGAGAGAGAGTACGTTCCAAACCTCTGCGAAATGAATTTCTTTAAATTAATAACGTATGTGCAATACTGGTCATCAGCTAAGTTTAAGATGAAGCAAGCATTAGAGACTGTATTAAAATATTTTATTTTATTTATTCTCTAATCTTAATTAATTTTTGTTCTTTAATTAATAAAAATGTATTACTATTCTTTTACTTGTAAAAATAAAGAAAACATTTCTATTCCTCAATGTTATTCATCATCTTAGTTACTATTCGTTCAATTTTATTAGCCGCGACATATCAATGCTTACACCAATCATGGCTGAAGTCGTAATACGAAAGATCGACGCCCTCTCGTTGACACTCTTGAGCATCTGCGTGGTCTCAGCGGGTGTGGTTCCGCCCTTCTCTAGTTCAACTAGAGCTTTCTGCAGAGCACTGCTGTGCTTGTTCACCAGATCACAACAGGTTTTTAAGTCTTGGACCTTGGTGGTCAGCGTCTTCACCGATGTGTTCAACTCATCTCGGTATGGTTCTGCAGTGTCGCACTCGTCCTCTGTGATAACACGCATCATAGCAGGTGAGACTAGTGTTGTCATGGACATATCTGATTCAATGAACGGCCGAGATGAGTATGATCTGGTAGGATAATACTTTGGACTGATTTTCTGGATTTTGGAATTTGCACCATTTTAGGACCTTTCATTTTGCTCGCCGGCTTGATTTTGACTCAATAGTGCTCGATGTTGTCATTGATGACTGTAACACTCTAATTGTTGTTATTGTTATTATATGATTTTGTATATTACACAAGCCTCCAGTCTATTAAAATTAACAAGATTCATATGCCAACATATGTCATTCCTGCCTGTCAAACAGGAGATACAACTTGCACTGAAGAAGCTCCTTAATTTCTTTCAAGACAACTAGACACACTCGAGCTACCGCCACTACGATTAATTCTAGCCTATAACATCACACAATACCTAACAGTATACTACTGAGAAGCTAGCAGATTTTTTAAATGAATGATTTTGGAATATGTCATCATAATATAACCAGCAAATACACAAAGCATCACAGTATTAACTAGCAAAGAAATACTCTATTTATAAATCTAAAAATAGTGCTAGAAAAATGTATTTGCAAATACATTCTGTCATATGGATTTATCTATTGTTGCACAGATCTACAGCTAGCGTACAGAATTATATTTAAAATTTGAATAACACTCATAATAGCAGAAAATAATACCTGACTCAGCTTGATGGATAGCCCTGGCTTTGGCTAACTCTAAAGCCACCACCCATCTCTGTCTCTCCACTTCTGAGCTTGTCTTAAGGTGCAATGTTTTTGTTGTTCCGTTGCTCAGAACAAAGCAACACGAGTCGTGGGTGTGAATCAGTGCGTTAACGAGGCCCATCGAACCGCGACAAGCGCCTGATGCATCTGACTGAGCTCTAGTATATAACACAAGTCTACAGTGGTAATATAGATAATAATATACAATATAATATACAAGTATACAGTGGTAATATAGATAAAATATACAACATAATATACAAGTCGACAGTGGTAATATAGGACCTCGTATTGAAATCTGTAGAAAAGACTTGAAAAAGGAATTAACGCGAGCTACAAGGATAAGACGAAATTTAATAAGCAAGCGTATAGGTAAGAGTATCTATAACTAAGAAATGAAAACAGCGTTGAGCTCATGAAATTTTGCTCGAAGTCAATACGAGAGCAATTTGAACTAACCAGATACTCTCATACAAATCTCACATGTAGTTTAGAAACGTAAAAAAATCTATAAACACTATGTCGTTCAATGATGCCACGTTTCCTTTCGTTATACATTTCTATTAAACATCATAGATGCCGATAGTAATGCTGACAAGATTTCTTCTACCAGTAGCTAAAATTCTTATACAATCATTGCATGTTTTTTCGATTCTCTCCTTCTTTACTCTCTCCGCTCAGCTCCTTCATTAGTTTATGGTACTTGCTACTTTTTTATTACTATTATTATTATTTATTTATCATACGCATGTCACAAACATAGACTTTACAATTATACACAAACAGCATCAGCGCATGACCGGAGATAAAGGCCACAAGTGGCACTTACATATTCCGAATTTAAAAGCAGAAGGAAGTAATCATATTAAAATATACACAAAGGTACATTTAGCAAGTTCAAATATTAAAATGATTAGGATATTGCACAATTGAACATCATAAACGTGAAAATACAGGCACATAATTTAAGTTAAACAGATTACTTTACACACAGTTGTCATAAATGGCAATATTAAAATAGGTAAAAACAATAGATTACTTAGAATAAAAAAAGTAATTATATGAAGGAAATCTTCACAGATAACGAGATAATGCTTTTAATACAGTTCCTTAACTTTTCAAATATTTGCTAAGGTCGATACCATCTAAACTCTTTTTAAAAGAGTTTAAGTTAGATGCATTTACAATACTTGGGGGTAGTGAATTCCAACAATCAATGCATCGGTTTTTGAAATAGTACCTTTCAGCATTAAAATGGAATTTATTCAGATATAAACTTAAACCATTGTTTCTGGTGACACCTTTTTTGAAAACAAAAAAACTCTTCTAAAGGTAGGTCGACCAATCCAGAGATGATTTTATAGTGCATGCATAAGTCGGATTTAAGTCTTCGCTGTTCTAGTGATTCAGTAGCCAATAATTTTAATCTCTCCTTATACTGCAGTCCCATCATACCACTGAGCCGTTTCGTGAATCGTCTCTGGATTGATTCTATCAGGACAATATCACATTTTCTGTAAGGAGACCAAAGGCTTGAACAGTAATCGAGAATTGGACGCACAAAAATTGTGAACGCTCTAAACAATGTGACCAGGTTTTTAGACTTGAAGCAGTGTAAGATTATTGAAGCCCTTTTTCTGGCTTTATTGCAAATATCTTTTAAATGAGTAGAGAACGATAGGTCGCGTGTAAACCTTACTCCCAGGTCCGTCACTTCTTCAGTTATAGATAAGGGAACAGAATTTAGATTATAATTAAAGTTAAAAGGTACCAATTTTTGGAAAGAGTAGATTATCACACATTTTTCTATAGCGAGTCTAAGCTGCCAAAGGCTAGACCAACGTGAGATACTTACACAGTTACACTAATTAAATCTCTGATGTCTCATTTAACTAATTTAAAGATCTAGCACAAAAGCTAGGACTTCTGTTTAATTTTATATCATTTATGACATCAAATGCTACTGTGCAAATAATTATATAATTGATATCTAGCTATTAATCAATTATTGTATAACTATTATATATTTTATGTTAATTGTTATTCAAATCAATAAAATACATACTATATGTACTGCATAATGTACTACATACTACCCAAGAAAATAATTTATTTTTATTCAACAGATCTTCACAGTATTTACAATTAGAAATCCACTAGCTAATAACTAAATTAGATTAGATGCACAATACAGCAAAGTAATGCCGATCGATATGAACTTTAGTTTTTAAATATTAAAATACACACCTGTAGTATCTAAGAACGCCATCTTGAAGAATAAACCATCTCTTTTGATATCCTTTGATGTAATTTGTCCACTTATACAACCATCCTTTAAACTGTTCTTGAGATGTCGATTCTTCTGAAGACGTCACGTTAGACTTTGCCGTTCCTGCATCGTTTGAGTTTCCTGAATGAGATTTTACGCCGGCCATTTTTAAAGGTCACTGATGAACTAGCAATTACATAAGCTAACAATATTGAGGCATGTGTAAACTGACAAAAGTTTTAATAACGAGATTCTACGAGAGAATTAATGGTTAATTAATTTAAATAAAACGACAACATAATTTAGATTGCGAATTGCGCAACAGGGCTAAGGCACATTTTTATAAATTCCACAACAGCAACCAGCTGATCGCTTGTTGACATTTAACACATTTTTACTTCCTGTACCTAAAAAGAAACTCATCCCTTATGTTATCATTATCAATAACAAATACCATAACTTAGGTTACGTAACACGCGCATTATAATGATATGATGAATTATGTTGATATATATCACTTTTTAATACTACATGTTAAAACCGTTAGGTAATTTATATCATCTTCCGTGTAGCCAGTCCAGTGAATATCCGAGATTTTACTCAGATCAGCGCGGCCGGGATTCGAACCCACGAGAGTTCAATTCACCTAAGGATCTGTCATTTAAAACTTCACGACGTTACCCCTTCGCTATTGAGACATTCAAACAAAAGCATAACATAACAAGAAATATAATAAGTAATACAACAAGGTCCAAATAGGCCCTATGCTGAATTTGTTAATTTTAACTTCGAAGCGAAAACTTTACAAAAGCATATCTACAATGTAGCAATTTTGTATTCAGCTAACTCCTTTCTTTTCATTTTCCTTTTCTCTCCATTGTTCTTCGGTCTCTTGCAATTCTTGCAAATATACATGTATAATATTATATAGATCTACGCTGTCGACACAGAAAACGATAACGTGCACCAGTACAAATCCATCATGATACAAAAGGTCCAAAGGCGCTAATGTGTACCATATCCAGTGTCAAGAAAACCAATTAATATCCATAATAATAAGGATAATGAAAGAGCCTGCATTGAGCAGCTCATGTGATAGATTATCCTTTCTGGCGCTCTGCTAAACATACCGGGCTAGCTTTGGATGTCTCAGTGGACTTATAGCCGACAAGTCGATGTTGACGTCAGTTTCATCTCTGAAAAGCGACGTAACTGATGGACGAGACCAGGAATTGAACCACGCATTTAATCCGTGCGCTACAAACATGTGTTTATTAGTTTTTTTATCTGTACAAATCTTAATTAGATACGTAAAGAGTACCAGTCTATTTCAGATCAAAATATTTATATGATAGTTATAATTAGTCAAGAACTATATATTTGTGGTGTTTTACCTTACAGATGTATACCTTGTAGCACCTCCACTGCAACTTACATACGTAGCAGGTATATTGAATTATCTACTCGTATAATATATATATATATATATATATATATATATATATATATATATAATATATATATAAATTTATCAATTGCTATGTTGACGGTCTATTGAATCTGTAGTTGTAAAATCCGTATTTCTCTTCAATAGATCAGTTCGGTAATTGAAAACATACTTTGTTGTATGGTAACACTGGTTTGTTTATGTTGACATCTGATACATAAATTTACATGTAAATCTAATGGGTCTATATTATAACTTCGTTATAATGTATGCATACCGTTATAATGGGTGAAAGAGTTAAACTATAAGTGTTAAGTTATTCTTTAATTAATATACGTATAGTAGGTTGTAAAGTAAATAACATTTATAAAGAAAACTTGTATTTGAAATTTTATGAGGAACTAGTACATTTCAATAGTATTCTATGCAGTGTTTACTTTTTCTAGTCCACTGTTTATATTTGGTATCCACGATGTTCTATTTATAGCTATTACCGTAAAGATCTATTTATTTGTTAACATCGAACATTATTAAATTCGATGGATGTATTTACACTGTATGTAAAGAGTTTGGTTACATAGTGAAATATTAATATGAACTTGTGTGCTTGTACATGAGAATGTACTTGTGCCTAAAGCACAAGTACATTCTCATTCAATATCTTCTTTTATCACTTGATAAAAGTCCTGTACTTTTCATGAAGTCTGTCCTTTCACGAAGTCTATACATTTATTTACATTGCATATACGCACATATTGGTAACATTTTCAATCACTGTTTCGTTTTCCAGCTTGACTGCTTAATCGTAACTATACAGGACTATCTTCGATGTATATCAGGGAGTCTCGCCTCCCTCTCCGCATAGTCCGGTGTGTAGAGACGTGGGGACCCCTTGGACCTATCCCTGCCCCTCCCAGGACTATCAGCCTGGGGCCAGGCGTCCTGAATCCGCCTTAAGTTGTCGTAGGATCCCCCGAGGTTAAATGGGGGTAATGATTGGGGTCTAAAGAACCCCCTCTCTGCCTCCATCAACCTCATTGTAAGGTCAGTTCTCTCCATAGACCAGTTCTTAGCGTCCTCTTGTAGCTACAACACAGTAAATTGTCGTAATATAATAATATAGTATAAAGTCTTAATGCTCTGCCGCCTCTTACGACACGTGCAGTACACGATTGACATATTCTTCGGCAACCCGGACACAACCGTGACATCAAGGGTAATATATAGGTATTTATCAATTACTCTGCTATAGTAATGCATACAGTACCAAATAGAAAATGTACAGCCATCAAATACCGGACACAATTAGGTTATATAGTAACGTATATAGTATATGTATATATATATTGATTATTTTTTATGTGGAAGTTGAATTAAACTTAAAATCAATAGTAAAGTAACACTGAAATCGAAATAAACGCCAGAAAGGGCATTCGGTTGGTGAGCTCCTAGGCTCCAGAAATTGCTACGAAGTGTTCCAAAAGGAATGGAAGAGATTATATGGGAGTGACTGATGATATGGTATGGGACAGAGAAGAATGGAGTAGGTCAATTCGCATCCCGACCCTGGTTTAACTGGGATTCAAGGGAAGATGATGATGATGATGATGATGATGATGGTGATGATGATCATTGATAATGATGACGATGATGATGATAAAACAGAGGTAAATGTAAATAAGTAACAACTCGCCTGTTGCTCTAGAGAGCGAATTCTCGCTTTAGCTTTCTCTAGTTTCTCGTGCATCATGAGCAGCTCTAGGGGCTTATCCTGCTGGTTCACCCTGTCCATGGCTCTACTCACGTTCTGCTCAGTAAACAATCAACTGGATACACCCCAGATGTGACAACAACAACACCCTAGGCAACAACAACAACACTCATACCCTATGTCTGGTATGGGTCTTAAACAAGCATCTGTGCTTCCTGACCCAGTGTGCCGTTATGTTTATGTGGTAACCACAATACTAAGACATGATGTGACAACAACAACACTAAGACAGGGTGTGACAACAACAACAACAACACTCTTGATATATTCTAAACATCTCCTAGCCCTAACTCTAATCCTACCACAAGCCCAAACTTGTCAGGTATGGCAGTGAAGAACAGCTTCAGTGAACCCACACTTGAAACCGATTCCAAAGAGTCGTAGATATCTGCAGTACAGCACTGATGATCTATCTCTAATCTTAGGCTGTTAATCTCTCTAATATTAGGCTGCTAACCTCTCACTGGCTGGAGTCAGTGGCGATGTCAGTAAGGTACTCGACCGAGGATCAGTACGTGAGGGGTTCAAATCCTGGGCTCGCCCGTCAGTGACATCGCTTTATCGCTTTCGAGTGAGGAAACATTAACATTAAGAGTGAGCGACGTTAACATTAGTTTTAAAAGCTTTAATCGCAATGAAAATTTGTAATGCGATCTGAAGTCATGGCACTTTTAAATTTAAAGCTTTCGAGCAACCGTGCATCATGTTTCTACCCAATGTTAGGTTGGATCTATTTGTCAACTATACATGCGGCCTGCTTAGATTAAGCCTAGCAATCTTTACAAAAAATTTCCAATTTCCAAAATATAACAGTAAACACTTATTTTAAAAATACTTTTGTTTTAAAATTATTAAAACCGTTAAAATTACTCTAATTAGAAATTTAGCTAAAATGTTCTAAAAATATTAAATATTTTCACAAATACATTCAAGCCTAGCTATACGCAGATCCATTTTGTCAACTTACAGAAAGCTCCTGTAATGATTTACGAAGTTTTTCGTTTTCTTGTCTCAAGTTATCATCAGCGTCTAACCTGGGCTTCTGACTCCCATCTGATGTATATAAATATACTAAATGAAATTTAATAAATTTAAATATGCAAGCATTGTATGTTTAATCGTTACGTATTTCAATTTATTATAAGTAACAACTATAAAATCTTTCTTTAAATCTTTTCTTTTTTTAATTTAATTTAATTATTTTCTTGTTCGTTGTTTTCTATTTATAAGTTGTAAGTTTCCCTAGTTAAACTGGGATTCAAGGGAAGATGATGATGATGATGATGATGATGATGATGATTAGTTACAAGTTATTTGAAGTGATGAAACAGTCGATACTAGCGTATGAGTCAAACAATAGATTAAGCAATATCTTTCATGCTAATTGGTTGAACTAAATATTTCAAAATATCATACAGTAATGCTCCCAGACGCACATGATTGAAATGTGGGGCCCGACCTTAATGTAGAGGATTGTGGTTCAAAAGTCGAATAAATTTTGCAGAGATATGAGAGAAAGATATGAGTTTTTGTGAAATTGATAACAGGGTGCATGAATATTGATAACATGGTACATGAATTGATAACAAGTGCATGAATTGATAACAAGCGCACGAATTGATAACAGGTGCATGAATTGATAACATGGTGCGTGAATTGATAACAGGGAGCATGAATATTGATAACGGGGAGCATGAATTGATAACACATGCATGAACTGATAACAGGGGGCATGAACTGATAACAAGTGCATGAATTCATAACACATGCATGAATTGATAACAGGGTGCGTGAATTGATAACAGGGTGCAGTAATTGATAACATGGCGCATTATTCGATAACAGGTGCCTGAATGTTGACAGGATTATTGCTCTCAGTATTTAATGAATTAATGTATGACAAATGAATGAATGAATGAGCGAAAGAACGAACAAACGAACGATTGAATGAATGAATTTATGAATGATTGAATGAATGCATAAAATACTGAATGAATGAATGAATGGATGAATGGCGACAGAGGATGAATAGTGAGAGGGTGCACGATAGATGGTGCAGTACTACGATATCATGCAATTAATAATCTGCAATTAATAATATGGCAATTATAATGTAATTAATTATATGGGAAACCGTGATACGTTTGAGGAGCAGTCCGAAATTTAAGAGTTGCCATAATTGGTTTACAAACTTTTGTGAGATCTGGCTGTCAGTAATTTCTCCATCCTATCCATTGTTTTCTCCTGATTAACTATCAATTGCTCCAACACTCTCACCTTCAATCAATCAATCAATCAATCAATCAGTCAATAAATAAATCAATCAACAAATCAATCAATCAGTAAATCAATCAATCAATCAATCAATCAAATGAATAATTAATCAATCGTATAATAATTAATGTGTATTTGAGATGTCACACTTCAGCACTTCAGTGTTATCGGTTGACTGATTCAGGAACACAAACAAGTCGTACCTTTTTAGTTCTCGCTGCCAACTTCTCTTCCAGTTCAATCTCCCTCCTTCCTCTTAACTCCTCCACTCCCTCTTTCTTCTTCCCTGACTGAGTCAGCAATTCCTTAGCCTCTCTATTTTTCTGAAAATAGAGGCACAATATAACAAGCAGGACCTTCAAATTTGGTGTGGTTGACGTCAAACGAGGAAGCTTACAGCTTTTTTCCAAGAAAGATAATATGAGAATCATCGTAGCCAATAAACCGCTGAACAGTTTATAGTAAATTATCCAATTCACCTGTCCTCTGCATGATCGAGAATCTTTACTTGATCAGCTCAAACATTCAAACGATAATTCATATGAAAAGCACTGGAGCAGTTATTTAGAGTTTCTAGACGTTACCATTGACTCACACACTTAACTAATGTTAGAATATTTGAAAAGCTAAAAGTGAATGTTAACGTCAGTTTCCTCAAAGCGATGTCAGTGGCGGCAAAGCTCAGGATTTGAACCCCGCACATACTGATCCGCGGTCGACTATCTTACCGGTATCACTGGCTCCAGCCAGTATATTAGGGGCATTAGATTAAATATATAAATTTTTAGTGGCACGAAATTACATAAATTACAACATGGTACGGTCTACGGCCATACCACAATGATTATTTCTTACACATTCTACATGAAATATGAAGACATTACTCGTATGAGCTCTTGCTGGAGCAGCAGAACTTTGTCTCTGTAATCCTTCACCTCCCCCGTCTGTCGAGCCAAACGACTTAGCAAAGCGTCTGAAATAAACAGAAATACAAATCAGAACTCGTGTTGTGTCCCAGCCATCCGTTAATCGCGAGTCGTAAAGAACGACTAGATAAGAAGAAAGAAAAGCAAATAGAAATCACCTCAGAAGTACTTGTTACAAGCCATAGGTAGTATGAACGTTTGGATAAGTTATAGCACTTCGTGAATGAATAAACGTGTGATCAATGGAGCGCTCTTTATAGATTACTCTTTATGAAGTGCTCTTTATGGAGTACTCTTTATGAAGTGCTCTTTATGGAGTGCTCTTTATGGAGTTCTCTTTATGGAGTGCTCTTTATGGAGTGCTCTTTATTGAGTGCTCTTTATTGACTGCTCCTTATTGACTGCTCTTTATGAACTGCTCTTTTTACTTACTGTACTTGGCTATAAGTTGTTTTTTATCCAAGGCCTCTATCTCTTCCGCAGTCTCTGCATTGATCCTGCTTAGCTCGTTGAATCCATTCAGGTCCCTCTTGAGGTCAGAGTTCACGTTCTCGAGGTCACGTAGACGATGTCTCAGAGACAAAATCTCGTCCGTCTGCTGTCTAACCGTCTCTCTAAAATACAACGGTAGTCCATGATAATATCTAGAACCTTAATTAGCACAGTTATGCATTGCACAACACTTTGAAGTATAGGCTGACTTTTACATTGACGTAAGTTTAGCGTGTCGCTAGCTGTAAGCCGAATCAACCAATCAATAATCAATACGTAAATGTATTTAGACGTCCCTGACATCGCCTTATGGCGAGGAACCGGACGTTAAATTCTTATTAATTGATTGATTGACGTATATTTATAAAGCGCGGCTCTATGAAAAGTGTGGCTAAAAGAACAGTTAAGTAGCCTAATGGTATAAGACTACAATCGACGTAGGGACTAGATCTCTGCAGGTCTGGATGGTATACTACCAATTGACAATTGATCAAAAACACAAAACTCATCACCACATGGCAACAGTTCTATTCGCTGTCATATCTGCGTTAGTCGCCTCTTTAACACGTGCAATTTAATCGTGTGTTGAATTCTGCTTTTTTCCGAACCACTCGAAAACATTCAAATTCTATGATACTATTCAAAAATAACAATCGTAAAGTGCTAATACTAACTACAATATTACATTTATGAGTTGTGAGAGTTGTATGTACTTTAAATATGAATGTGTATGACTGTATGCTTGTAGCATTGGTAAATCTCTCTGGTCTACGTGAAACTGAAGAAAGTCACTTACAAAGACTAATATATGTTGATATCTATCACTTGTTAGTACCAAATGTGTAAACAGTTAGGCAATTTAGACCATTTTCCGTATATCCAGTCAAGTGAATGTCCGAGATTTTACTCTCAGATCAGCGACGCCGAGAATCGAACCCACGAGGGTTCAATTCGCCTCAGGATCTGTCATTTGAAACTTCATGGCGTTACCTGACGCCTCTAACCACTGCGCTATTGAGACCAGTGTTATTTCAGTTCGCAAATTAATTTCGGATTTCTATTACTATTCTATTCAAGGATCGTAATATCTATTATTATTCTAATTTCAGTTCTAATTTGAGGCATTCAATAAATAGTAATTCTAGAGTCATATCTCTGATGACTTGTCACAAGAGCTGCCCACCTGTACTTCATCAGTTCAGCCTGGTGATGGTTCAGCATAGAGGTCGCCGTGAGGTCCACAGGCTGCCGATAGGTGTCCAAGAGTCTTCTGAAATAACAAACAACAAATATCAGTAAAAACTGGTAAAGATAATGCTAGCGTCAGTTTACTCGCTCCAAAGCGATGTCAGTGACGGGCGAGCCCAAGACTTGAAACCCGCACATACTGATCCGTGGTCGAGTATCTAACCAGTAGTATCCAGCCAGTACTATGTATCAAGATAACATCGAGCACTGTGAATCCCGTGGCGTTACAACAATGAAGCAGTTTCAGAAGGAATAGTAAATGAATTGTTTAACTCGACATTATTCTGTTTCACATCGTCACTGGCTTTTCGGTAAGATATTCTATCGCGGATCAGAATGTGCGGGGTTCAAATCCTGGGCTCGCTCGTCACTGACATCGCTTTCGAGCGAGGAAACTGACGTTAACAATAGCTTTGCCAGCTTTTTAAATATAGATTACGTGTTTGATAATACAATTTTTACAACTGCATCAAAGTTTAAACTTTAAATACGATTCATATTCCAAGTTGATTAATTTTAATACATTTATTCTCAAGTGCATATCGATTTCAGTTTATATATGAATTTTGCGCAATTGTTTCTGAACAAATACAAAAGTCATAATTCACCTTAGTCCATGACAAAATAGAACACTAGGCTTATCGATTAGCATTCAACAAACCTGCTAGTTGTTGGCGATGTGATTCTGACATCATCATCTTCGGAATTGAGCAAGTTCAGGACGGCATCATGGGGCGGCAGAGACACGCTGTCATCCAGTAACTAAAGTACACAAATAACATCTACTTGTACGTAGTCCAGTGAGTAGCATGCTTGACTGATGAGCAAGAGGTCACAGGTTCGAATCTCAGCCCGACCGTCTCTAATAGTACAGTCGTGTATGGAAACAGACGTTAACTTATCTTTATAGCCATATAAATAATATAATATGCCTTAACTATATTTATTGCGGGCGAGACTTTTTCTAATAAGTTTCCAAAAATTGAAAACTGGAACAACTGAAACATTCACTAAATTTAATATTAAATATATGACAATTCTCAGAGACCGTATCGTCATGAGAATTACCTGGGAATTAATCACAGATTTACCTGTTTTGAGAGAGATATAACATAAGATAGCGAGAACTGAATGTTAGACAAGAAGAGATAGAGAGGGTATCACTGAAAGAGATAGCAAGAGACAAAGAGAACATGATTGATTGAGACAAAATGACTGATGGAATAACAAGAGGTAAAGAGAACATCACTGATGGAATAACAAGAGGTAAAGAGAACATGATTGATAGAAATAACGTAAAAAAGAAAAGAGGATTAATAGAGAGATAACAAGAGAGAAGAGAACAAGACTGGTAGAGTGATAACATGAGATAGAGAGATAACATGAAATAGAGAGATAACATAAAATAGAGCGATAAGATGAGATAGAAAGAACAGGATTGATAGAGCGATAAAAAGAGAGAGATAGAGAGAAGAGGAGCAGTAGAGTGATAAAATGAGATAGAGAGAACACTGTTGGTAAAAGATAAAAAGAGAGAGATAGAGATAACAGGATTGGTAGAGAGATAACAAGAGAGAGAGAGAGGGAGAGAGAGAGAGAGAGAGCGAGAGAGAGATAGAGAGGTTGAGAGAGAGAGAGAGAGACGAGGATTGACAGAGTAATAACAAGAGAGAAGAGAACAAGACTGGTAGAGAGATAACATGAAATAGACAGATAACAAGAGATAGAGAGAGAGAGATTGGTAGAGATATAACCTTGGTAGACTCTGCTCGGTAGAATGGCTGCGTCATTTCTCTAATCGGTGAACAATTTAAGGTTTTAAGTCCTAGTGATCATACCATTACTGGGTAAAGAATCCATGGATTGTTCAACTTAATGATTGTACGATGTATTTGTACATTATACATGTAGATGTACTTGCTTACTGAAAATCTGTTCAAACAATCCCGCCATGTTAGAGACGTTATTACAATGATAGATTGTAATTATATATTCGAAGTCTTATATTTTATCCACTTTTATATTATCAAAAATTAAAAATATAGAGTAGAAGCCTAGAAATCCGATTAGTACTACTTTGCCTATTTATTTTTAATCATTTAATCGTAGGCCTCTATATTATTTATAAACTCTGACACCTGGCGGGCGTTCAAAGCTTTTTTCGACCTTGTCGACGCACGCCCTGTAAGCAAGACGTATAAAGTATGTTGAATGTTCCAGAATCATCCCTGAACAATCGGACGCCAAAATCCTATGTAACAAAATAAAACACATCTCTTCCCACCATAGACTTTTTTCATCTTGCCTGACTGTTTTTTATCACCGGTCCGGCACCGTTTAGGATATTTTTCTTTCTCTTCTGCACATGTTTTTTCAGATCGTTTGGGGTGAATCGATTTGTAGTGACATGTTATGGGAGACGTCCCTGACATCATCCTTTATGAGAAAACGGAGGCTAAACCTTTATTAGCATTTATTATTAATAACATAAATTTGAAACAATCATGTAATTGCTTCCTGATTCTGTAATGTTATGTTAAATAAGTTGACTATAGACGATTAAAATGAACTGTCCATGCAAATTGGTGTTAATATTAATAACTGTTGCCATGGAAACTATAAACACACCGGTAAAACGTTGGCAGACACGTCTATATCCAGTACATACTTCCTATGATAACGTAGTATTAATTCTATTAAACATTTATCAGTTCGCGAAAGCAAAAATAAGTTAATTAAAACCTCAGTTATATTGGTAAGTCGTGTAATTCGTTAGCTAGAAATTAATTACGTTAACACACGCTAGGCCAATCTTTTAATTTAGGCCCGACGTTGGTAACAACTAACTCAGCCTAGCGCTGTTGTATAAGGCTAACAGGTCTGCAGCGACTGATTGCCTACTTGTAGCAGGCTACCTGTAACCTGTGATTGAGCCTAGTTGAAACAAGAGCCTAGAATTATGCTACAGCAGGCTATATACAAGACCGGTAAAGTTTCAATAAAATCCAAGTTATAGGTCATAAAGTTTCGGTATGAAACTAGAACCTGCAGCTGATAGTTAAGCTAAACTATAATATTAAATTCCTGTATTACCAAGAATCTTACATATGGCAGAATTAATATTAATAAACAGACCAAACAGGATGAGATCCATTAATATAAAAATACACACACACACACACTCTCTATCTCTCTCTCTTAGTGCACTGCCTATTGGCAGGTCCAAGTTATGGCATATAACTCTTCTTTATATTCTATAGTCGGCTTTTCTCTTCGCATCTACATACGAATTGGTTATAAAATCATTCAGCATCCCCAGTCTCGGTCTTCCTCCAAGCTTTTTTCTATTCATTCTTCCCTAAATAACCTCTTTGGTAAACTATTTCCTCTCAGTATATGATCCATATAGTTCTACCTTCTTTTCTTTACGATATTCATCAATTGCCCATTCATGTCAGCCATATGTAGTACATGTACTTTTTCGTTCGTAATTTTGTCAGTCAAGATGATCTTCTCCATATCCACATTTCGAATGCTCCCAGTTTCCTTATAAAATAATCCTACTTGCTTAACGTGCATGTTTCACAACCAAGCAGCAGCGTGGTCCAAACTAAACCTCATCTTTTTGGATTTCTTCAAACGTTGTGTAAGTAGTCCTTTCCTCTAGCTGAAGATCTCTTAACGGGTAAAGAGTTTTAGATATTTAGGACACACGATAACAGAAAAGCTGGTAAAGCTAGTGTTAACGTCAGTTTCCTCATTCGAAAGCGATGTCAGTGACGGGCGAGCTCAGAATTTGAACCCCGCACATACTGATCCGCGGTTGAATATCTTACAGACATCGCCACTGGCTCCAGCCAGTGTATGATAAAAAAGCTAAAGTGAAGCTAAGGTTAACGTCAGTTTCTTCACTCGAAACGATATCAGTGACGGGCGAGCCCAGAATTTGTACCCCGCACATAATGATCCGCGCTAGAATATCTTACCGACATCGCCACTGGCTCCAACCAGAAGTTGGGAAATATGAAACTGAAATAAAATGTAAAATTTCTCAAGCAAAAGATACATTCAGTAATTGAAAAGAACGACAAACAAAACGTTCGAAGAAATCCAGGATCTTTTACGTAAATTGTAAAGTCAATTTCTTGTATTAGGTTAGAAAGATTTACAATAGTGAGAAGCGGGGCTGCGTATATCATATCAGTGGAGAAAATCTCTGTAACGATTGAGAATTTCTATAATATTTGATGATGTACCGGTTAATATGAGAAAGACGGTACATTGAGATGGTAGAGGCGTGGACCTGCTAGTAGGCAGTGCACCAAGATATATATATATATATATATATATATATATATATATATATATATATATATATATATATACCAGTTATAGTCCTCTTGTTAGTTATATTTCTCTTGTTAGTAATAATAGACCAATCTGATAGAATATGTTAATATATTAAGTCTGATATTTCCCAAAGCAATGGACGCATATTTAGAATAATAGTATTTTATGCATATATTTAGGTATATTTAACAGCGATGAGAATGGTAACTAGGTCATAATCTCGTTTTACTATTGTTGCATTGGCAGCTTTGTTTTCAGATCAGTGTCCTTAATGATAGTGCTTCACCTGAATGGTACCCGATAGGAAGAGATTATTTTACAAGATTCTATACCGGAACTGCTGTGTCTACACACTAATCGATCTCGCTTTTACGTAGAATTATTGAACTGTCGGTTGTTCAATATTGGTATTGGAGGTTTACTCTGTAGTACTACTGGCTGGAGCCAGTGGCGATGTCGGTAAGATATTCGACCGAGGATCAGTATGAGCGGGGTTCAATCCTGGGCTCGCCCGTCACTGACAGCGCTTTCGAGTGAGGAAACTGACGTTAACATTAGCTTTAGCTCTTTACTTTATTTGCTTGTTTGTGAGTGCGTGTGTGCGATTGTTGTTATGTGAGGATTGGGGATTCGAACTCTAGTTCCAATTGCCAACCCCTACTTAGCTGAAACGCTACCCTGGCATGTCGTATTGAGACCGGGATCTGATTTAATTAGAGTTTAATATAATTAGTTAAGTTAATCGTTACACACTTTTGTAGGTTCCAACAACAGGTTCTAAATACATCAAATTGCTGTAGTTTAACTATTAATAGAGTTTATGGGTTTAGAACTATAAATAACGATAACTATAACTGTAACTTTAATGTAATAAATAGTTGAAAGTAAAACTTACATATAGATTACAGTATTAAAACACAGATACAAAAGTTTAGCTACTAAGTTCACATTTAATATACAAAACTTTGAGCGTGTACTGCATACAAAATGTTCAAAATGTTCATAAAAGTCAACTCCCTATCGACACTCTCCCACTTAGGCTTGCCTACCCCCCACCCACACTCCTACTTCAACTAAACAGCCTTCATCTACCCCTCTCCCCCAACCCCCACATAGAATTTGACAAATAAAACAATGTTTTACAAGTTGAAACCTCCTAAATTCAGAGACAAATTTAAATACTATCAATGGCTTGAGTCATCAGAAAACATTACACATTATTTTATTTGCATCATCATCATTGTCATCCCCATTATCATCATCATCATATTAATCAACATCATCATCATCATCTTCATCATCATCATCATCATTATCATCGTCATCATCATCGTCACCATTACCATTATTCGACGATAATGATGATGACGATGATTATGATAGTGATATTGACGACTGCAACAGCCTTTTATACCAAAACTTATTTCATACTTATTAAAAAAAAGAAATGAAAAAATGCAGTAATAATGAGATGCTTCAAGAACTATTCGATCTGCTAGCAATACACATGTACATTTATTGAATACGCCTTTAACATTGTAAATTACATTGGCAACATTTGAACACAATTTTGTCGACTTGCTATTAATTTGATAATTTGCTGCATAAACTTGAACTGAACAATGAATGCGACGGTAGCTCGAGTGTATCGAGTCGTCTTGCAGATAAAGCTAATTCTTCTGAACCTTGACGTTAAATACATTCAAACTTAGTCAAACTCTCATCTCTAATATATATATATATATATATATATATATATATATATATATATATATAGTCTAGCCATTATTCAGAAGCCAGCTTGCTTCTGAGCTTGATGTTAAACATACTACAATGTACCTAAGCCAATATGTAGAGGACAGGAAAATGTAACATGTTTTAGTAGTAAGTCTGAGTGATAAGCTAACAGATGAAACATTGCTGAACCATTTTGTAAGTACAGTACAACAGAATCCTTTCAGTAAGTCCTAAATATTAATTAAAATTAAAAATGATTAATTAATTAGAGTGCTAATAGCAAAAACTATTAGCTATGCTAATAGATTAAACATTTCTCAACGTTATAGGCGCGGTACGTAAGACCAGCGCCATTGAAAACAACTGTCCACAGTTTTGTAGTTTTCCAAGATTTGACGCATAAAAAAATAACGGCACACTGGATCAGGAAGCACAGATGCTTGTTTAAGACCCATTTCCTTCTTCCTCTCCAAGGTTATTAGTAATCGTTGCCTTTTGATGGCGCATGAATCGAAGCCGGCGCGGATTTAAGAATAACCTTCCACCCCCGAAGATGTCTATCTTAACTTCGTTAATTGACGTGCAACTAAACCACGTGCGCTAAATCCCGCGCCATCGACACAAACCTATACGCAGTAACTACTTCAAATAAAGGACTAGAATACTAACTTATACTTGCGTGGCATAGAACGAGGTACTGCAGCTTAAAATAAAGCGAACATTTAATTGTTAAAGTAAAGCAGTTTTAACTTAAATCTCTCGGACTGGCCTCACACGTTGGTTTAACAGAAGCGTACGCTAACTAAGAGTTATCAATACTTCTACAGTCATCATCATCATCATCATCATCATCATCATCATCAGCCTCCCTTGAATCCCAGTTCAACCAGGGTCGGGATACGAATAGACTTCCTCAAATCCTCTCTGTCCCACATCACGTCATCAGTCAATCCCTTATTTTTGATTTTTACATTCGTTTAATTTTTGTAGCAATTTCTGGAGCCTAGGCGCTCACCAACAGAATGCCCTTTCTGACGTTGGCATGGATCTTAGTGCTTTAGTCGCCTTCTACGACAAGTGCAGTCACCGGTTGGTGAATTCTTCAAACAACCCGGACACAACACGGGAAACATCAATATTTCTACAATAACTAAAAAAATTGAACACAGGAGCCTAATCAATCAGGACCGTGACGTCACGACGACAGGTTCATCAACAAACACATTGTCCAGGGATTGTCTGCGAGAGGGTGGTGCCGACATCTCTATGTTAGGACCCTTAGTGCCTGAGGTGTCACCAATATCCGACCACTCGTCCAACCAAACCTCGTCATATTGAAGAGGCAGATTAATCAATATATCCACTTTCGTCACGACGTCATCTTCAGCAGCTGTGAAACAAACCCTTGGCGTACTTAGATTCGATTTATCTGATTTCATAGAGGCCACTTCAAGATGTATAGCACTGCCATCTGATGAGTTAAACGAAGTTGGCTTTTCACTTTTTTCTACCACATCCACATTCTCACTGCCATCTGGCTGTCTTCTATCGTACAGCTTGGCTACGCTATATTCCGGCGGCTTTAAAAATGAATTCGATACTTTATTGTTTTCCTTAGTCGAGGATTTATTAACTTCTTTATTTTTGTCTTTCAATTTGAAACTATTTCGAAACTTTTCTGTTTCTTTGTAGCGGTCCATGAGTTTATTTTTCGATTTCTCTTTCTCCGCATCTTTTTCATTGGAAGTTTCTTTATTTTTCTCATTGTTTTTATCAACTCTTTTATCGCTATTTTTGTTATTTTTGTCCTTGTCTTTATCTTTCGAATTTTTATCGTCTTCACCGTCTTTTTCTTCCTCATCTGGGTTGTACAATTCAAAAGGAAAATCGTAAATTGGCCAAAGCTGAGCAAAATTCTTAATAACCTCATCCAGTTTACTCTTAAAACTAACCGTTCCCATTTCTATTTCAGGTTTCTCGGGTTCCATAAAAGTCCTCATAATTAGAGGGAGCGAACCCCCCGCAAGGGCCGCCAACATTTGATTGGTCGATGAGATCTGATGAGCGCTTCCGAATGAGAGAATCACCACAAATATGAGCAGAACAAAGATAAAGATCTTCAGGAACTGCTTGAGCGCCTCCAGAAGTCCGGCGTATATAGGACCAGGCACACCGGCCACTCTGATCTGACAAACGTCCTCGAAAAGTTTCTTGGGAATACGAGGCATGTCTTCGTTGTCGATGAACAACACCAGGTCGTTTATCATCCAGTGTCTGGAAGGCTTTTCCGTGAGCTCATCGGGCATCTCGTAGTCCGCCTGTTCGTTCAGTTCCTGGGATTTGAAGCCGTGGTTTTCCTGGAGGTACGAGGGAAGGCTGGTTACCTTTTCCAGGTCCTTGATCCTGAACTTGACCTCGGAGAAGAGCGCCTTGTTGAGCTTGAGGTAGCGCTTCTCTACGTTGTTGAAGGAGTCGTAGCTATAAGCCACCACGAGAACTATCAGAGCTATGTACTTGAGCAACTGATCTGAAATATAGCAATAATCATGATGATGATGACGATGATGATGATGATGATGATGACGATGTTGATGATGATGATAGCTGTACGCTACCATCAGTACTATCAGAGCTATGTACTTGAGCAGGGGATCTGAATACATCAATAATAATAATAATAATTATTATTATTATTATTACTATTATTATTATTATTATGGCCGCGCAAAAGTATTTATTATTATTATTATTTTTATTACTATTATTATTATTATAAAACATATAATTAATGCACGATAACTGAAAAGTAAAAGACTATATTTTTCTATAATTTAATTAATTTTAATGTCATTATTATTATTATTATTATTATTATTATTATTATTAAACGTTGCTGGTCGCAGGAGCGAGTGACATTGCCCTGAATTCACAATTTTTGGCTCCAGCAGCGCCCGTCTCCACTTCATCTGTTATCGATCCACCACGACGGTGACTCCCGTGAACAGGCGTTGATGAGGCAGTTGTGAGAACTCTGCTGGGAGAACCGCTTTTAGAAGTCATCGACCCTGAAATCTGGATAGCTGTTCCTAGAGAATTTTGGGAGCGAGTATCCGCTTGATTTGAGCTCTGATTTGTAAAACCCGATAAGCTCTGCCTCTCCGCCTCAGCCTGCCCAAAGGCCAACATCTGGTTCAGCCTTTGACCCTGGTGCTTATTATTATTATTATTACTATTATTATTATTATGATTTTTTTTACCCCGGTGTAAAGAACCTGGGGTTTGATAAAAACGATTCAAGCAATACGTGCTGAATCGCCGCCGGCTACTCGAGGTCATCAATCGGCTTAAAAGAATTGTTGAAGCAGACTGCATGAAATCTTTGCAAAGTCATGGAAAGCCTTTGCCAAAGAAAAGATGTCTCTCGCTTATCGTCGGTTTGCTCTGCAATAAGTCTGCCTATGCCATTGATGAAGTCAACTCCTTCGGGATTCATCGGACCCATGGTTTCAATGGCAACCGGAACAACTTCATATCCTGAGGACAGATCTCGGTATTTATCCAACTTCCTAGAGGCGGCATGAACAGCAGCTCCACCGGCTGTGACTGAAGTCGTATTCAGGTAGGAGTTTGCCATAGTGTCAATGACCGTGACGTCCCATACGGCACCTTTACCGTTGCACCAGGGCACTAAATTATGATTATTATGATTATTATTATAATAGGATAAAAGAAAGACTTTATTTAATTAAAAGAAAGATTGATTAATCGACGTATTGATTGATTGATTGATTGACGCGATGAACTCACTAGCATTGACGATGATGCCCATGGTAGTGAAGACAAGTATCTCTATGAAGCAGCCCACGCACTCTGACATGACGACGAGGATGGAGTAGAGAGATATGACAGACAACGACGCGGCCAATAGGTGAAGCACGTGTCGTCGTAGCTTGAAAGCCCGAGTCTTCGTGTACACTGAAGCAACCGATGGCCGTCGAAATTTACGCAGTCGATCCGGGTTTAGATTGTCGATCTCGTCCAGCTCGTATGTCTCAGATACGTGTGATCTCTGTGATATTAGTTGTAGAGTACGACCAGATCTGGTTTAGAGACAACAACAACAGCAATAGTAACAACAACAACAGCAATAACAACAACAAAAATAATAATAGTAATCACTATAATGATAGTGACGATGATGATAATAAAAAATAATAACTAAAAATAGAAATAATAATAATAATAACCTATTAATAGGGGTAATAATATTAATATTAATATTAATATTAATAACAATAATACTAATCTTTATCATCATAATCATAATAATAATTATAGTAATAACCATAATAATAATTATAACAATCATTAGCATAATAAAAATAATATTTATGAATCCCAATGGAGTTGACTTTATTAATGACATAGGCAGACTTATCGCCGAGCAGACCGGCGATAAGCGAGAGACATCTTTTCTTTTTGTAAAGGCTTCTAAGGATTCTCACAAAGATTTATTGATGTCTCCTTCAGCAGTTCTTCTAATCAGAAACACATTGAGTAGCTCGGGTGGTTATATTCAGCAAGTTCTTTACTAGATTCGTTCATATAAAAACCCAGATTATTATTTACACATTAGGCTTGAAGATAACAATAAAAAGCAACAATTAAAATGGTGCCGTGGTAAAGCTAGAGAAATACTAAGGTAATGGCATTCATCGCTCAACATATCCAACGCCATCCCACGTATGTGTTTTTACTCTAATAGGCGAGGTTTCACAATTCGATGCCCGTAGCGACTTTATTCTAGAGTAACTGCTTCTACTTTTTTTCAAAACGACCACACATCTCTCTTTCATCTCTCAACACAGATAGCAAAATGAAAAATATAAATTAAAACCCAGCTGGCTCACGTGGAAAGCAAAGAATGATCTTTGACAGAGAAAATGAACGTAAAATCTAGAGATAAAACTGAAAAAGCTAAGGTTAACATCAGTTTCCTCACTCGAAAGCGATGTCAGTGGCGGGCTAGCCCAGGATTTAAACCCCGCACATACTGATCCGCGGACAAATATCTTACCGACTTCGACACTGGCTCTAGCCGGTGACTATCCGCCTAATACACGATGCTGCACTTACTCAGTCTCATCCTCTCCCAATCCTTCCTCTTCCTCATCTCCATTGCCTAGGAGGAACCCAACATCGAAATGGTGCATGGTGTCATCTAGATGTTTGTGGACCCGGTATGATCGGCTGCCGCCAAACCTCCTGACGGTCTCGAGGAAGGCTCTGCGGGAGTAGAAGAACATCCTAACAGTGAGGTAGACAGTGGGCAGACAGTAGAACAGGTAGACTATGACTGTGAGAGGCAGAGCAATGGGCCAGTAGATGATGGCTAACGGTACTCCCATCAAACCGTATCTACAATCAATCAATCAATCAACCAATCAATTACTTAATCAATCAATCAATCAATCAATTATATATAATTATCAATCGGTACACCCATCAAATCGTATTAAGAGTCAATCAATCAATCAATTATATATCATTAGCTGCCGGTACACCAGTAAAATCGTATTTAGAGTCAATCAATCAAGCAATCAATCAATCAATGAATCAATCAATAAATCAATCAGTCAGTCAATCAATCAGATAATCAGCCCATAAATTAATTAATCAATGAGTTAGTCAACCAGTCAATCAATCAGCGCACTCTTATGCTGTCTCAAATGCGCTTTATGAAGCAGAAGCGACCAACAACAACAACAAAAACAACAACAAAAACAACAAAAACAACAAAAACAACAACAAAAACAACAACAAAAACAACAACAAAAACAACAACAGAAGCCCAGCGTGTAATATTCAATAACCCACGTTAACCCGAGTGTGACTAAAATTAGGTATAACGAGAGAAATATGACCAGGATGTTAAGAGAGAGATAACGTCTGGTAGAACTATAATTACTGAGCTCTAATTCAATAGTCTACGAGCTTATTTATATCTTTTAAAAACTCAGCGAAATAAAAGCATTTCCAAAATAATTTATTATAAATATATATATATATATATATATATATATATCTTAGTGCACTGCCTACTGGCAGGTCCATGGTACATAACGCCTCCACTCTTCTCTGTCTTCCGCCTTCCTCTTCATTTCCACATATGAGTGGGTCTTTAAATCATCTAACATACCTAATCTCGGCCTGCCCCTGCCTCTTTTTCCTTCCATTCTACCTTCTATGACCTCTTTTAATAGACCTTCCCCCCTTAGAATGTGTCCTATCCATCTCTTCTTCCTATTTCTTAATACATTTATCAACTGTCATACATTTTTTTATACATTATATATATATATATATATATATATATATATATATATATATATATATATATATTTAAAACATTGTAAGATCATTTCTTTTCAAAGATTAAAAGTTTACAGTAGTGAAAGCTGTTAGTAATAAAACTCTTCTTGCTTGCACACCAACAGAAACCTGAGGCAGTGCTCACTGCTCAGTTCAGTGTTCAGTGCTCAGGTCTAGAACAAATAAATAAAATCCTGCATTAAGAAAGATTTCTCGTATATCTGCGCAAGTGCAAGGTAGAGTCAATCATATGCGTAAATGATCGTGAGTAATTACGGGACGAGAAAAAAATAACTGTAGAAAAGCAGAGACATCGCAGAGAACTCCGGAATTATGTGTACTGTACCATATATGTACATGTATATAATTCATGAATGCCAAAAACAAGTAACCAGCTCTAGCATATCAATGAATACAACATAACGGCACACTGGGTCAGGAAGCACAGATGCTTGTTTAAAATCCTTTCCTACTTCTTACTCATGGTTACTAGTAATCTCTGCCTTTTGATGGCGCATCAATTGCAGCCGGATATAAGAATAACCTTCCATCACACTGAGATTTTTTCCTTCCTAAGCTGTCAACACTCGGTCTTACAAAGTGGTCACCCACAAAGTACTAACCGAGGTCGATGTAGCTTAACTTCGATAATTGACGCGCAAATAAACCAATTGTTCTAAATCCCGCCGTAACAAGCGCGCCTACCAATGCATGGTAGGCGCGCTTGTGGCATGGTAGGCATGCTTGGACCTGCGTTTGCTAAACAGCGGAGACATTCTACGAGAATAGAAATGAACTCTAACAATTGACTAGTTTTATACTGTAGAGATCCTAGGACACAATAATTCTTCTATTGTTATAACAGCGCAGTCACAGCCAGCTATATATTGAATATTGTATTGACGCATTTATAGCGTTCCTTACTCGACTTTTGTTTACCAACAAGTCAAATCGATGCCGCTTTCTTGTCTACATGCTAAAATGGAGCACCGTAGCACGCAGCGATATGCTAACAGCAAAATATATCTAACTAAATTATCTGGAACTATATTCAGTATTTAAGAAACTGATTATCTTGAATTAATTTAATTAATTAATTAACTTTTAGAGTGAGCACTCGAAAAGACGCTCAGTAAATGCCTGGCGAGCGCAAACTCTTAAAAGGAATACCCATAGTTATTGTTATAATGAAAATAAAATATGGACAAAAATGATCGCCACTGTAAGAAGACAGTGGATAGCATTTCCACACGCTATCTTTTTATCCCGGCAGAGAATAGCGAATAGATCAGTCTTCCTAGTGTTCTGCAAACAGGCTGGTTCAAGGTACATATTTCCTTTCACACTCTGCTGTCACTCTCCATAAAGAGCACTCAATTATCACGCTAATACATTCATAAAAGGCTATGTTTTATTCGCACGCATGTAGCCAATAACTGAGAAATAATGGATTCTGGGGTAGCTTCCCGTTGATTTCCTCTATTCTTGCTAAATCGCCTCCGAAGATACTTGCCGAATACAGATGGTCTATTCTTCCGTGACAAGGACAGAAAACGCAATAGATTCCAAGCCACTATCCGGCTGGAGCCAGTGACGAAGTCGGTAAGATACTCGACCGCGGATCAGTATGTGCGGGGTTCAAATCCTAGACACACCCGTCACTGACTTTATAGTGAGGAAACTGACGTTAACCTTAGCTTTTTTAGCTTTATCTGATAATCACGGCAGTTGATGCCGAACAAGAAACGGGCAAACCTTCTGAAGGGCCAGATGACGTTGCTTATCAGCAGCCTTAGGACTTTAATCCAGGAGAGATTCTTGAGATCCGTGAAAGCTCCCACAATGATCTTCCGGAACCTTCCTTCGTCACTCCGCCGAGCCATGTAGGCAAGGATTAGCGCCGTGAGGAAGTAGATGATATAGATGGAGATGAAGATGGGATGATCTGCAAGAATTATATCAAACCATGGACACTTTTATCTATACATTATATATTAATATATAATATATAGTATATATTATAATATATATTAATATATGATACATTATATATTAATTATCTAGAAGTCCATGATCAAACATATTGTCATATGCGAAATTTAAGTTACTTCAATACAGTATTGTTTTGATCGTGAACAAAATTTGTGCAGAAAAGATACTTTTAGAAGTGTTATCATACAGGCGATTTTCTATATTAAACTTTTATTTACAATTTAAAAGTATATAGGAACTGAAGAATATACATAGTAAGCAAATAATGCAACAAACTTAGAACTAATGTGGAACAAGATGATATACTAATAGCTATACTTACCACATTCTAATTACAAAATCAATAACAACGTTAACACCATTTTTACATTGCTCATTTTATTTACTTATTGAAATCAAATAACGTATTCACAAATCATGCACTGACAGTCTAACATAGTTCCGAATACCTTCACCGTAATGTAACATTGAGCAGTAATTGACCCCTCTTATATTTAATTACAAGTTAATCAGAGTTAATCAAATTAAAGAAACAAAATAAAAAGTAACCAAATCTATCGATGACATAAAAATATCAAAGAATCAAGTAATCAGACGTAAGTAATTAGTGAATAAGTAGTCCGAAGTGAGTAAACTAACCGAATAAGTAATCCGATGTAAGCTAAATGTATAAGTAATCAAATGTAAGTAAACTAATGAATACGTAATAAGATGTAAGTAAACTAATGAATAAGTAATCAGATGTAAGTAAACTAAATGAATAAGTAATCCGATGTAAGTAAACTAAATGAATAAGTAATCCGATGTAAGTAAGCTAAATGAATAAGTAATAAGATGCAAGTAAACTAATGAATACGTAATAAGATGTAAGTAAACTAATGAATAAGTAATCCGATGTAAGTAAGCTAAATGAATAAGTAATCCGATGTAAGTAAGTTTGATGAAGGTATTCGGAACTATGTTAGACTGTCAGTGCATGACTTGTGAATACGTTATTTGATTTCAATAGGTAAATAAAAGAAACAAGAAATAAGAACAAAAGAAAACAAACCAGTTAACAATCGACTACGAACCAGGCAAAAGATAGTGGACGAGATTGTAGTCAAACATCTCCAGAAGTTGCAGCCTTTGAGCAGCCTCCTTGCGAGAGATCAGTTCCTCATACTCGTACTCATAAAGAATGAAGAGACGGATGTAGTAAGGAACTGGAATGAGCAGAACCAGCAGAGCAAGTCCTATCTTCCTCCAGAGGTTGATCCAAGGCACGGGGGACTTGATGCAAGGGAAGTGCTGGAACACAGCGTGTCTGAACATGTTAGTTCTGCGTTGAGAGTATAGCAACAACAACAGAAATAAACGTACAATACAAATAATTGATTCAAGCTGACTCATCGATATCGCATCAGTACAACTCTCGATCGACCGTCGCTGATGTTTCTTCGTTCTACAGCGCTAACGTTGAGCCATACCTAACCTAAGGGGAGCACTGATATTACCGTGTCCATAACTAAATTTATGTTAACCCCCCTAACCAGTAACTGGGTTGTGAGGGGTGATAGGGGTTATTTCATTTCATGCATGCTTTATTTGTATCTATTTTAGTTTTACCTGTTTCAATTATGAAGATTTATTTATTTATTTAGATCACCAAAAAGGGTCATTCAACCCTGTACAGTTCACAAGAAATGCAAAAAACAAGTAAATGCAATAAGTGAACACAATTTAAATGTGAACCATGGTGAACTTAAAACGAAAATATAAAGTAGAAATTAAATAATTGAAATAAAGAAATTCAAAATAAAGAAAATTAATGATAATTAATGATTAATTATAAAATAGAAAAGTTATTTTAAAGGGAAAATTCAAAAGTATCGATGCCTCAGTCGCTTAAATACATACAGTCAGTCTGATAATATATAATTACATATCTCTTGTTATACTAATGATCAAAGGAAGTGGGCGGTCAGATCAATAAGCCCACTTAAAAATCATTCTAGTTGATTGTTTCAACAAGTGTCTATTGAAACTTTCAATTACACGACGTGGTTAGGTTTGTACAGCTGTGGCTTGTTTGTTAGCAGGTGACTAATAACTGTGATAACAATGCATAGGTGAAATGCACTGAGTGCAAAAGCAATCGGTTCATTCAGACTCTACTGAGCATACTGCCTATAGCGTCTTCAGTGTAAAGTCATTTTGTTATCAACAATAGTTCTGTGCAACAATTAACTGCACCAAAAAAAATAATATATTAGGCCTACTACAGCCTGTAGAATTTATACTTTGATAGCGTCTGCTATACTTTTCCCAAGATATAGGCTACATAAGGTATGGATAAGGCATAGACTTTGTAAAGGGATTAACTTGTTGATCTAAGGAGTGCTCTTATGGAGCGAGAAAACAAACTTTGAGTATAAATATGTACTTTGAATCTGCCACTTGGCAGTGCACTGAAGAAAAAGCGTCTGCTAGCAAACATATCGTTTAACCTTTGGCCTTGCATACGAATATACATGCAGCAAATTATTCTCACTTTTAAGCTTTATATGACGTACTTATTAAAATATATTATTAAATAATATAAATTGATTGAATGCTGGCGTTGTGAAGTGTGCAGACATTGATGTTAAGTTACGACCTAAACGTGAACTTCCATTACCTTAACCCATATCTTTCGATTTGGTTCCCGGATATATGATATGTTTGTTAGACCGTTCAGTATATTTGCTCGTCGGTATGGCTTTGGTTTCATAGTGCTTGATGTTGTTATCGACGACCATTTTACATTGATGGTTGTGGTTGTTGTTGTTAGATAACCTATAGACATCTGCATCTATACCGTTCAGACAGTAGGTTCTACTGAGTTTGGCGATTTAACATCAACAATCTGTCTTTCAAATTAATAGCTTAATTAATAGGTAATAGAGAGTGCAATAACAAAGCGATAAGAGGCCACAACCAGGGTATAGGTCTAGAACATTTCAGCGGTCGATCTAGACAAAGAATCGTTTTCACGTACCAACCGAAGTCAGTTTCTGCACTAATCGCCTTTTAGCATCATCTTAGAGAGAAAGAGAGAGAGAGAGAGAGAGAGAGAGAGAGAGAGAGAGAGAGAGAGAGAGAGAGAGAGAGGATAGAGAGATAGGGAAGGAGGAAAGAGAGACAAAATGAGAGACACTATTATTTGTATAACATAGTATGCATTCAATGCATGCAGTATAAACCTTTTACCAGGCTACCAAAGTCATATCAAAGTGTACAAATCTATTTGACCCCTATCAGGTTGGCATGGCGACTAACTAATTGATAACTCCAATTACTAATTAACTGACAGAATAATCGTATGACATCTATTCATACCTACAGCACTGCTGAAACGGTTCTATATTCCTCAACTTGCAGAAGAATATTGCCCTCGCTATCGACTTCCAGAATCCAATTGGAACCTTATTCTCCGTTAGCAATCTTCTGTAGTTAACATTAATATCGTACTGCGTAATCCTGACCTGGAAAGGTTTTCCAATACACGGCGAATTGTACACGGCTTCTCTAAGCTTAGGAAAACCTCGTTTATTGGTCAGATTCAGCACACGGTTTGGTTTTATATCATCTGGTGGGTGTTCATCAGAACGGCACAGTACGATAGTCTTTATCAGAGGTTCCTTAAGTTTTACCGTGTATGGAAATTCATCTCTCGTCAGTCCACTTATGGCCGAGAGAAAGAAGAGAGGACCGAAAGCCACGATGGAGACTCTCACAGCTGCCAGGAGAGCGTAGAGGAAGGTTAGCCAGGCGTTGGGTCTGCAGGCAGCGCAGCTTGGCTCTCCTTCAGGCGTTCCTTCATTCACTCCACAGCAGAATACAGAAAACTTAGCATACCCATTCCTATCTTCTATTATTTCGTGACAGACAGATCCGGTGAAGGCCTGGGTGTCACTGGCATCTTCTCGGAAGTCCTTCATCAGCAGTTCCAGTATAAGAGCAACCTTGTCGACTTCATCCAAACTAACGAAGCAGCCAAGAGGTACATCTTCTAGGTCGACGTCAATGGCTTCCGTGCCGATCTTTAGCGTCATCAGGGACAGGATTCCGTAGTTAAAGGCGAGGGTGAGTAGAGTCCTGCCGTGGTTGGATTTGACCCTAGCCCAGCGGTCAGCTCTGTGGGATTTGGATATCCCCTCACGTAAAATATTCCCCGTATAGTTCGGATAAACTAAATTTAATCTGTACTCTATCAAATTCGTTTCCTCCAAACTTTTCTCGATGCTGGCATAGAGGAATCGCTTCTTTGCGCGAAGATAGCAGTCTGACTTGTTCAATCTGATTCTCTCTATCGCTTCTAACGTCTTGTTTCTGAGATCTGGCAGTATATCCATTGATGCTGGAAAAACATGAGATGTGTTTTTAGATGTTGACTGTTTGATAGAATTTGGAGTTTTTGCGCCACTGTCTGAATGCAGAGGCTGATATGGCCATGAACTTTCAGAGGACACGATATTGGTGCCTATTACATAGGCAGCCAAGATAAACCACAGCCAAGGTTTGCTGCTTGATGTGCCATGGTATGCCACTTTAGACGTGGTTGTTACATTTAACTTCATTTTGACAATTACAGGGACATTCGAAATACAATTTATGCAAGAATGGACGAGGTTTAAACAAGAATGGACGAGGTTTAAACTAAAGCAATGTCGCTACTTTTACTATATCCGTTTAGCTGATGTATTCCACAGAGTAGAGCAAATATCTGCTTACATCTATTCTACATCTCTCTATAGTTTAATTCATAAAAGTAAATATAATATGAACCTACAATCCTTTCTGTTAGGCAGTACGAAATTCTCTAAAAGTACAAAAGAAATGATTTAACTTAAACTTTAATTTAAACTTAAGTACAGTCAATGAGTTATAACTGCAGGCGCTAACTAACAAATAATAACTAATGAATTAACCAATTAGGTAGAAGATAGAGAAGTTATTAAGAGATGATATATTATACTGATAAGAGCTACTCTATATCTCTTGGAGTACTCTTTTCTTTAATACATGTAGGCTACGTTACTATGTAGCTTATTATATGCTGTATGGGCTCATTGAGACGATACTCATCAAAGGCTTTACTATTTACAAGCTGGTAGTTCTGAAACATTGACCACAAAAGTGGCAGGCTATTTAAAATCTCTAACGAGAGAACAGGGGACTTGTAGTCAAGTTTTGGTGTATTATATAGATTTACTTAATTCTAGGGCCTATATAGTCTAAATAATATATAGGCAATATATAGATAATATATACGTAACATACAGATAATTATCGGTAATAATAGATAATTCAACAACTAAGATGCAGTGGAGTAGTTTCTTACTACTAATTTTACTCCAAATCTACTACTTATCTAACTTACTAAATCTTACTAAATCTACTACTTATCTAACTTACTAAATCTTACTAAATCTACTACTTATCTAACTTACTAAATCTTACTAAATCTACTACTTATCTAACTTACTAAATCTTACTAAATCTACTACTTATCTAACTTACTAAATCTTACTAAATCTACTACTTATCTAACTTACTAAATCTTACTAAATCTACTACTTATCTAACTTACTAAATCTTACTAAATCTACTACTTATCTAACTTACTAAATCTTACTAAATCTACTACTTATCTAACTTACTAAATCTTACTAAATCTACTACTTATCTAACTTACTAAATCTTACTAAATCTACTACTTATCTAACTTACTAAATCATACTAAATCTACTACTTATCTAACTTACTAAATCTTACTAAATCTACTACTTATCTAACTTACTAAATCTTACTAAATCTACTACTTATCTAACTTACTAAATCTTACTAAATCTACTACTTATCTAACATACTAAATCTTACTAAATCTACTACTTATCTAACTTACTAAATCTTACTAAATCTACTACTTATCTAACTTACTAAATCTTACTAAATCTACTACTTATCTAACTTACTAAATCTTACTAAATCTACTACTTATCTAACTTACTAAATCTTACTAAATCTACTACTTATCTAACATACTAAATCTTACTAAATCTACTACTTATCTAACTTACTAAATCTTACTAAATCTACTACTTATCTAACTTACTAAATCTTACTAAATCTACTACTTATCTAACTTACTAAATCTTACCACTAAAATACAATGAAAAGCCTGATTTTTATAAACACTAAAACTAAGCGCTCTCTGACTGACTTGTGACCTACAACTAAAAGCAAGTTGACTGTTGAAAGTCTGCAAGCCTCACAAGCGGGCCAGTGCGTGCAGGTAGGCAAGTGTGAATCATATGCCACAGGCATTCATTGTGCATCCTGCAGGCAACCGCAGCCTACGATATCCTGCTCTGTTCTTCAATAGTAGAAAAGAAAAAAAAGGTAGCCAGGGGCGGAATAAATTAATAATAATATTTATACTATTTGAATGGAGGATGTGCCAGCATTCAACAAGTGCGAGATAAGGGGGCCGGGAAACGTAAAGCCCTTTAAATAAGATTTATAAAATATATTACGTATGTGTAAATGAATAGGAAAGCGTAAGAGAGAGAAGAGTGAAGGCGTCATATACCATCGACCTGCAAGGAGGCAGTGCACTAGAAGAGAGAGAGAGAGAGAGAGAGAGAGATTACTCATGCTTAAAAAAATAATAAAAGTGGTGTTGAAGCCTCATAGTCCTTCAATTATTTTCTAATAGCTATTCAAGCGTAGGCCTATACATTTATCGATATAAACTTTAACTAGTCATCGCCATACGATGAACTACGATTTCTGAATTATACGCGGAATTTCTACAACAGTAATAAATGTTGAAGCGACTGTAGCCGCTTATCGAAGCTGATTATTCAAAGTCTCCTATACATGTAGCTCTCTCCAGCCGAACAGCGAATGTTGACTCTACATTTGATTAAACCTAATTGACTCCCTTATATGCGATCCTATGGCCGAGGCTTTCCCTCCAGCATTCTCAGTCTCCCTGTATCCGGGTTGAAGCTATAAACAAGTAATTAACGGAACTCTATAGGTTTATTCCTCAGCACACAGACCTTAAGACAAAAGCAACTTGTCCTACAAACTGGAACTAAAACAGTGTTAGAAGTTTTTCAACACTCCGTGACCAACTGAGGCTTTTACATCAAAGCCTTTGAAATTCATTCAAATATAATCAGGAAATTATACTTGAAAGCTTTAATACTTTATAATATCTATTAAGAACTTGCCGTACTTTAATTACAGCATTCAAATAATAATTAACTAAACTATTAATTAAAGACTATCGAAACTATAATCTATAAGTCGACATTATAATAATCTGTTTTTTGTTTTTATAATACTACTACTTGTACTACTTGTCTTTATTGTTAATGTGACACTGTATTTAATTTACCTATTATTTCAATGTAACACCAACTTCTTTAATTCATGTTTTCTAATAAATTTAATAATATATATGGAACACTGAAACGACACATACAATAATACGATACTAATACAAGGTCCAAAAACAATATTAAGTCGTCCTGGTCTCTACTCAGCCAACCTACCAAGTACTCTACATTTAACAAGTGTAGGCCGCTGAAAACGATAATTTAGAGACCAGTACAAATTAATATTAATTTAAGGATTAAAGAAATAAAAAGTAAAGTTTTCAAGTAGACCTTAACGAGGAACTACGCTGCCCTCAACAGCTTATTGCAACTTACAATATATCCTGCACTAGCACATAGAAAACCACTGTTCGCAGAAATATTAATTTTTCAACATTCAAGCACTCTAAAACCTTTACTAAACCACGAGCAAAAGTATTCAACTTATCTTCCAGTTCCACATAGGATATCTCGAGGATCATATAGGAGGCTCTGACGCTTCATCATTCCTCTAAGCGACATATAAAATTATTTCTATCTCCTAAAAACACGTGCTTCTTGCACACCACACTTCTCCATGTCATCAAAAATAGTTCGCCTCTACCGGAAGTGACGTTAACACGTCATTAAAGAAACTTCGTAAAAAATGAAAATTAAGCATCTTAATTTTAGAGCAACAACAACAATAGTAATAATTTTGCGGCATAACAACACTGTCTAACAGTAGCAATGCAATCGTCTAGCTTGAGAATAACTTCTTGATCTTCAGAACGGTCACCAACACCTTATAATTATCATTTAATTTCAATAATGCAAATCAAGAAGGATGAATCCGATGAATGACTTAGTTTGCCCGTTTCACATCCGAACTTTTCTTTCGTAAAGACTTGGAAGCAGATCAAATCCGACCCTTAATTAATTAAACCTTACTAGCAATTAAAATTGCAGAATATCGCAAATATCGAGTGAAAAATACAAATGAGCATATAGCTCAATGTTAAATGCTTTATTCTAATAAATGTTGGCAGGTTTTTAATAAAATATTTCCGAGATTGATCTTTTAATTCATTTAGAAATTAAAATTCTGCTTTAGAAATCCTGGCTGAATATGACTCTGCTCTTTAAATTTTCTCATTGAAGACGAACAGCTAACCTTGAATAGCATTAATTAATTATATTATTAGTAGTGAAATTGTAAATACAAATTAAATTTTCCAAAAAAATATTTATATTTTCATTTAAATATGACAATTAAAATTAACACATGCAGTAGTTAAATAATACTGAGAGTATAAAGTGTAATAATTTCATATGGTATATTTAAATTGTAATAATCAATAACTAATAAACATAAATAATAAATAACTAATAATTACAACTGTCTGTTAAAATTCCAACGTCCGAAAGGGCCTTCGGTTGGTGAGAGCCTAGGCTCCAGAATTTGGTACAAATTTTTCCAAAACGAATCGAAAGGAAGGTCTATTCGTATCTCGACCTTAGTTGAATTGAGGTTCAAGGGACGACGATGATGGCTATTTGTTTTAATTAGTATTCTTAGTGATTATAATCGTATTAAAATGATATCTATGTAAATTAAAAGTTTGTAGCAGTTTTGAGTCAGTACCAAGCCTTTAACGATACAGTCTGACATCTCAACGTCTCATTTCAGGACATGGCTCCAAGTTCACTTCTTTAAAGTAAATAACGCAAACCTACAACAGTGTCTGCAACATCAATTATACAGTACTGTCACATTTGCTAGAAACCAGAGTCAACGGTACAGCATAGCGGTGTGGCAGTAGGCCTATAGTATGTGGCCCGGGCCCGGTGGCCTAAAGCAGGCCTATGCGTTCAAGGACCACTGTTTTCTGTCATTGCATTAAAATTGAAATATTGAAAGTGTGGTTTAAAAATAATAGAGATAATTGTGACAGTTATGATTTGCTATTTTCTTTCCATGCCCTTATATGGACAATTTCAATGCCCTTAAAGTATGCAAACAATTTTTGTTGTTGCAAACACAAAATTGAGCATCAATGGATAAAACTAAAAGACACATGTACAATTGTACATGTATGATAAATTTACAATGTGGAACTTCAGAATTAAACGATATGAACCAATGAATAACACAAATCCATAAAACAACAAATAACTTAAATGTATCAGAATTTTAGCCAGGTCTCTTTCAATTGGATGAAATGCTGCATATGTCGTATCTTTCAAATATTACTTTGTGAAAAAATTATTCACGTTTCAATCAAGTACCTCGCATTAATAATTATGCGATGTACTTGATTCGTCCGTTGATATCAATTCTGTCACTGTATTAGCTATTGCACTTGTAAATTATAAACTTGATTATTGTAACTTCCCGCTTTATGATCTCCCGAAAACCACTATAATTCGCCTCCAGCAAGTACTAAATGCTCTTTCTCGAATCGTCTATATTGTAAAAAAATTTCTGAAATGGCCTTTTGTGAATGGATTAACCCATTGATCTGTGGAATGTGAAAGCAGCTTGTAAGTAGGAATATGTACGTTGGACCTGCCATATCTTGAACCTGCCAGGAGCATGTAAAGCGGTCTCGAAGACCGGACACCGGCCACGACACCGTTATAGAAATTGTTGGAGGTTATTATTTTTACTATAATTATTAGTGTTATACATATTATTATTGTGAAAAGTACAATTTGAGGTTATTATTATTTTTATTATTATTACTACTACTATTATTATTATTATTTGGCAGAATACTGAAGAGATTTCACTTCCAAGACTTTAATCACCTGAAGTATCTGATATATATATATATATATATATATATAAATATATATATATATATATAGAGTTAATCTCGAAACGGCTTCACCAGCAGGAATCCGGATTGGTTAATAGATGACACATCAGCCTAATGGTTACAGCTTTTGCACGGCGTCAAAAGCTTTAGAGGAATCCCACTGTGGTATACAACAAATAACGACAACAGATGGATTCTACTAACGGATTTTGATAGATAATTAATTGTTAGCGATATAGTAGCATTAGCGATTTAATTAGCATTTAGGCCTCTAAATAGAGCCTATACTATTTTGTGTTTTATTTGAGCATTTAGGCCTACAGATACACTAGTTAATGTTTTATACTTGCATTTGGGCCTAAAGATATTACAATTTGTGCTTTTCAACGCTAGAATTAAAAAGCAGACCTCTCAAACCTCTTAGCACTGGTAGGAGTAGTATTTGTTTCTGGTAATATTAATATTTAATGTTTCTTTTATAGTAATAATAATTATTTAAGGAAAAATCCATTCATAACTTCTCGCTAAAAATATAGTTGGTTGCATGACGCTACTAAAATATGTAATGAGATCAAAATATGTAATGAGGTCAATAATATGTAATGAGATCAACAATATGTAATTAGATCAATAACATGATAACGATATCATGAGACAATAACATATATCATGTTATTGACTGCTTGTTTTGCTGCGCTAAACGATTATTTAGTGACATGAATTTGTGCCTTTGACTTGCTACCTCCGGGAATGACGGATAGATCAAACTTGGATTCAGAGATAATGGTTGTGTTTACTTTTGTTTCTGCACAATATACCGAAATTAAATTTTCTATTTCTTTATATCTGAAAAATTAAACTAAATATTTAACTTAAAATTAAATTAAGGGCTTAATAAAATTTAAAGAGCTATTTATTTTAAATGGCCTGACTAACTATTATAAAAACTTTAAGGAAATTTGATGACAGCTGGCATACCGCAGGATTTGAACTAGGGAGGTGGGTTGATTAGGCCCATAGCTTGTGAATTCGTCTCAATTAATACCATAGCGGCCTTTTTTATATATGAACTTCTCTGGCTGAAAAATAGACAATTACACAACGGAATTATCAACCGCCCCCTACCCCTATCCAATTTTAAACCACCCACCCCCTAGTATTCCTGTTTGAAACAAGGCTTGTTTAAGGATCATATGTAGCTGCCAAATTATCCCAGAGTGACACCTGACATGGTTTGTATAAGCCGTGGACGGAATGAAGCCTGCCCACTGTATAAAAGCGCAGAAAAGGTCGGAAAAGCAATCATTTGTGGAATTCTTACGACGACGACGGAAGCAAAGAACATTCCATTCGTATATCATTTCAGTTTTATTACGATTAGATTATCTATACTGTACTAATCATTACAAGAACTTCATTATATTCAGCAGTAAGCTAATGTCACTGAAATTAATTGAAGGAGGCGAAACGAACGTTAAAACTGGACTGATATAGTAATAGATTAAGAGAACTACGTAGAAATTAACAACGTTGCATATTCTCGAAATAGACTAGAGTATACAATACTATATAGTTTTCTACGATATTAGACTTAAATAGACTTTGGCGAAAAATTAAAGAGGCTCCCACTGGCGAGTTACCGTAATAAAAAGATTACTACGTACTATTAGCAATAGTACGATAGTACTATTAGCAATAGTACGATAGTTCTGGTAGTAATAGTACGTCTATATAGTAGGTCTACTAGTAGTAATATTACGATTAGTACTCACTATGGAACCAGTAGTAGAGAAGTTCGACACTAAGTCGAGGAAAATGACCGTGTCTCTGGAGAAGAAACTGGAGATCATAGAGCACGTATCGGCCGGACATCGGCAGGCCAGGGTGGCGGAAATGTTTGGAGTGAACAGGAAGACTGTCTGTACCATCTGGAGCAACAAGGACAAGATCAGGGCGGGCCTGAGGATGGGCGTGCCCTCGGATAGGAAGAGGATGCGGGGAAGGTTCAAGCCTCAAGTGGTAAGTGATAGTTTTGTAATATTTTGACGATATATGAATAAGAATATGAATAATAACTAATATGATGATAAAAATAAAATGATTCATTTTTGTTTTATTGTAACTTTTTTACATAATAATTATTTCAGTTCTACTGTTTCTATCGGTATTACACCTAGTTTAGTTACACTTTAAATTATATACAGTCATCGTCATCATTATCATCATCTTTCCTTGATACTAAGTTTAACTTAGAATCAAGGAAAGCTGGGATTAGAAAATCATGCAGCAATTTCTGCCCAATATTGTTACTAATACTACTATTATTTAAAAATTCTAGGCTACTATTCCAATAAGGACTTAATCTATTTTGTAAAATGTAACGTTAGTAACACTGTTACTATAATAACAAAAATAATAGTAATAGTAATACTAATGTGTAAACATTTTTTTACAATTGGTGTATTGACAGAATTTAAATTTGTTACCAATATCTGTAATTAATTATCCATTTATTGAAGACACAAAATTACCCATTTTTTGGCATAATATAATGGCACAACATTATACATATATGTTCAGTATAACTGTATAATGTATACATGTAATGTTCATAAAATATCACCCTTGTATGATGAACATTAAATCCTTACTGGTTAATAACGTACAAACACAATTATTTAATGTTATTAATTATTTCTATTTCTTTACTTAGCAGAGACAAGACCTTCAAAAAGATGTTGCCGCATTGAAAGCCTCAGATTCTGATGAAGCGAATAATTTGTACTCCATGGAAACAAATATTACCAGTGGAACTGACACACACAAATCTGATGATATCGTCACTACTCCAACTGTAGTGGGAACATCTTCGATGACTGGGAGTAAGATACGAAAGCTACCTAAAAATTACTACGTAAAATTGGCAGAGAAGACAGCTTTCAAAACGAAGATTGAAATATGCCACTCAAAACTCTCACGCAGAGATCTTAAATTGATGCCAGAAGCAGAAGATAGAAATCTGGCTGGAAGAAAGACCTCTGCAGCTCGAAGCAGCATCTTTAAGAGTATCGAAGAAATGGCAGTGTCAGACGAAAAGGCACCATGGTATAAAGGAGTCGCTGATTCTCAGCAAGTATCTGAACTTCTTCTCCACGCTACCTCTGGAGTAGCAGAGCTATCAGAAGCTCCTGGTTCTCCTCTGGACAATTTCAGTGCAGGGTTAGAGTTACAGACACTAGTAGGGTTAACAGCTGGAATGAATCCTTATTTCGGTCTGTATTCTAGACTTTTCAATCCATTTCCAACCTCATCGGATTCACCAATGGACCTGACATCTCCTCAGTCAAGTACTTCCACGTCATTCTCTGATGGCTCTAGTTTCAGCAGATCTTACAGCGGATCACGTGACGGCAGCTGCGCTATGACCTCATCTCAGGGTCATCCTGGAGCTATGACCCTTCTAAACCCACAGTCACAAGGGTTGACCAATCACCTCTCACTAGCTGGACCGGAAAGATTTCCGCCATCTTTGTTTCCACTGTATCCGTATGATCTAGCAATGATTAACTATCACCGATATTTGAACGCTCTAGGATGGCACGCAGCAATAAACCTGGCTGCAACCACACAGCCGGATAATACATCCGTCAAACAAGAATTAATCGATCAAGAATGGAACTCCACGGAACCAGCCAGATAAACCATATCTGCTTACATCAGTTAGTCCAACTGACATCTCGCAGTGTAATTCGAAAACACTTTTAAATAATAAATAAATAAATAATAGAGGTTTAACGTCTGTTTCATCATCCAGGGATTATGTCAGGAACGCACAGCACTAAAGATCAATTCACCTAGACCACTCTACAAAAAGAATGTGCTGAGGAGAAGTTATGTCCTAAACGACAGCCAGTCCTGTGACTTTACCAAAATCAATCAATTTATAGCGGAAGTCTGCAGCATTTGGACACGTCCAGAAATAGTCCAGATCGAGTATAATCCGGTTCTCATCTGCCTGCTAACTGCCTTCAATCAGCTTGTACCTCGACTGCTTCTGAGGCAAACACGTAATTCCACAAAACTACTAAATACCAACTGCGAAGAATCAGTGGACGGATCATAGAATGAATATAATGAAACTTCTATTCTCTTGATTTTTGAAGAGTATACCAAGCAGATAATTAACGTTAAATATGTTTAGTTTGTTATGTGACGGTTCGAAAGTGCAACTTTAACTTGAATTGAGTCTAAATGGTTGATCAATGTACATGAGCTTTTTTATTAAACGTTATTAAAAATTGCATATCTAGTTGTACAAATTGATTTTTATCATGAAAAACCTGTGTTAGAATTGTCGATGGTGAAGGGGGTGTCTTACTATTTGTGGTTAAGGGGTGTCTTACTATTTGTGGCTAAGGCGATAGTCTTACTATTTGTGGTTAAGAGGGTTTTTCTATTTATGATGTTGATGTCCAACCCGTCCTTTAATTTACAAGTTTCAAAATGCAAAAACTTTCAAACTAAATTTACAATTAGGCCTACCTAAATGCTGTAAAACGTCCATACTCTTCTGGAGAATTCTAACACAGGTATTTAAATGACTGTAAAAGATTTATTAATGTACTAAGCGACGATTCAAATAAAAGTTGGCTAAGAGATGACTCGCAAAGATGTGTTAATTGTATTTATTAGTGTCGAGTTTACCAAACATCAGATGTTGAGTTTACCAAACATCAGATGTTAAGAATCTAATCAAACTTATAATATTCCTAAAGATACTACATCGATGAATCTAAAAGTTGGGATTGCCAATTTCTTGGTGACTATTTAAATGGAATTTATTATCTATGAAAATTATTTCATAGATAATAAATAAAAATTAACGGGGAAGGTCTATTAAAAGAGGTCATAGAAGGTAGAATGGAAGAGGCAGGGGCAGGCCGAGATTAGGTATGTTTGATGATTTAAAGACCCACTCATATATGGAAATGAAGAGGAAGGCAGAAGACAGAGAAGAGTGGAGGCGTTATGTACCATGGACCTGCCAGTAGGCAGTGCACTAAGAGAGAGAGAAATTTATTATCTAGATAATAAATTTATTATCTAGATAAATAAAGATAATATTTATTATCTAGATAATAAATTTATTATCTAGATAAATAAAGATAATATTTATTATCTAGATAATAAATTTCATTTAAATAGTCACAAGGAAATTGACAATCCTAACTTTTAGATTCATCGATGTAGTATCATTAGAGAATATTTAGGAATATTATAAGTTTGATTAGATTCTTAAATTTAAGGTCCAATATGTGGCTTAAATTGACCCTGCAATTTGAAGAAACTCTAGAAAGAGAGAGGCATATACTGTGCAGGCTAGTATAAAGATTACAACATAGCTTTCGAACACTGACATGCTTAGCCTGATTTATCTCTAGGCTAATAATTATAGCAATGGAAGAAATGAATTACCTTGCACACATTCCACAAGAGAAAGCGATATCAGCATCGAACACCAATGAACCACATCCTAGCCGACCAACAAAAAAAGGGTCACAACGGCCAATCCAAAATCCAGAAACCCCTTCCAAAGATCAAGCCTATGGTTCACTTTTAAGATTCCAAATAGGCAGACATCGAACGACAATTCCATAGGGACAATCCATTGCCACACTTTAAAAGTTTGGAAAACGATATAGAATATCGCTACATCGCCAGAAGTATTTAGGCGACCGATAGTTATCGTAATTCCTAAAAAATCGCAGTGGAATGTTCGGACTACAAAATGAAAAGCTTACGTAGTAAATTTTAGAAAAATAAAAAATAAACTGACACCGTCTCTGGAGTGCGAGTCTTGCTAACGCAGCGTAAAGCTAATTAATTAACTGATTGATTGGCTGATTGACTGATGGATTGATCGATCGATCGATTGATTGATTGAACGATCGATTGATTGATTGACTGACTGATTGATTGATTGACTCATTGATTGACTGATTGATTGATTGATCGATTGATTGTAGGACTTGTGCTATCCCTCGTGTAGAGACATGTGTAACTGCAGCATATGCTGAAGGAGAAGTGGTAAGACATACACAAGTATACTTGTATTAATACAATCAATCAATAAGAATCTAACGTCCGGTTCCTCGCCATAAGGCAATGTCAGGGACGTCAACATACTAACACAATTAACTAGTAAATTATGGTTTATGTTTCTACATAATGTTGCTTCGAAGATTTTAAGAAAGCTTTTAACAGGATAGGCTGGTTGAGTATGTTAACACTTTTGAAAATAAATTGGTGTGGCCTGGTGAAGTAGAAGAATATAAATCTTTACATGAGCGGAAAGACAACTGTAAAAGTACAGCTTGAATATTCAAAAGAGGGAGGAATAGAATGCGGAGTAAGGCAAGTCTGCTAGATGTTGCCATTTTAAAACTAAAGGATAGATATTGAGGATGGAAGCAATAGAAACATCGAAGAAAGTATAAACATTGCATGCAAACTAATGAAATATGTAAGTTTGCCGACATAAAGATAGGAACAATGGTAATAGAATCAGCATTGTCAATAATAATTTCTGATACTGTAGAACAAAGTAACAGTGCATTGCATTTGATTGTGTCTAATACTGGATTAAAGTCATTCAATTATTATATGATAATTCATAATAGTTTCATAGTTGATGCTCTAAGTAAATGTTACTCTGGCTTCTTCTATCGTAGAAAACGAAGAGTTTAGCATCTGTGCAACACTGACACTACCTCATTCAAACATTCACCAAACTAATCAACTGCTGTTAGACTCTGCAGAAAGTTTGACCCTTCATCAGTTGTAAGGTCCGGGATCGATCTCTGCATTTCAACCAGTTTCCTCGTCTGTTGCATTATCTGGAGAATCTGCTCAGCTGTGTTCAAGATTTTGCTATCTTCTGATTCTCTCTGAGCCTTAATTCTAAACATTTCCGTTCTATATTCTAGCTTTTTATTATCGACTTCTAATTTTGCTTTCTCCATCTCGCGCTCATGACGCTTCTCTTCTAATTCCGCATCCAGCTTCTTGTTCCTCATCTCTACTTCCTGCTTTTCCATTTCTCGAGTGTGACGTAGCTTTTCCTGATCATTTTCGAATTCCTTGCCTTTCAACTCGATATCCTGTTGAGCCATTGCCAATTTGACTTCATTCGGATATTGTTGAAAAACTTCAAATTTATGTTTTTCTTGCAGCATCTTTAATTCATGATTATTCTTAATTTCCATCATTCTTCTGTCGTGTTCCTGAGCCTGTAATTCTTCCTACAAAATATTTAGATTTCAGACCAGCATACAATTATATAACTTCAAATATTGATTAATGCAGGTGGCTGGTGAAAGCTAAAGCGAAAGTTAGAGTCAGTGTTCTCACTTTGAAGCGATGTCAGTGACGGGCGAGCCCAGGATTAGAACCCCGCACATTCTGATCCGCAGTGGAAAATCAATATTTTTTGTTGACCATATTTGGGGTGGCCAGCCCTTCATTTGGGGTGGCCGTGGACGCCCCAGACCAACCCTCAGAACCGCCGCTGGCTCACTACCAAATTATGGGGGCGAAATTTATAATATGAATAATTATGGGGGGGGGCGAAACTATAAGTTCGCCCCCGCAGAAATTATTGAGGGGGCGATCGTCCCCTTTGCCCCAAGAGATCGCGGTCACTGGTGGACTCCAGTGTATTCTCGCAGTTAAAAAATATCTACCATGAAAATGTTAGCATTTTTTACTGAAATATTGATTTTCATATCACAAATATATCAAATAGCTATATCTTCTTCTTATCGTGTCCTCATTCAGCATTAATTCAGCGTCTGACGCAGTCTCTCACCCGATCATTAATTAAACTCTCTGAGATCCTCACGCGTGACCCACTCACCGCTCAAGTTGCAGTTCATCAAATGATCTATGTCCTCCTCTTCCAGGCCGTATTCACATACTGTAGAACAATTATAATATCCCCATCGGCTCATTGCAACCTATGTCCGACCGACACCTGTCCTAAATCTATTTAAGCATAGCCACGTTCGTCGATCCTCATCGCACCCACACGGAAGACTTTCTGATGCTTCTACACATATTTTATCCTCTGGAACTGATTGGAGATGTTCTCTCCACATCTGGAGGCGAGATTGCTCAACTGACTGAGTTAGTGGCGACACTGAATTTAAGAAGCTGTGCCTTGATTTGAGTCGCGATCTCCGAGGATTTTCACCATGTAATGTGTTGATCCTGTTCATGTCTACTCCGTTCAGCTTGGCTAGCGACATTACGTCTGATGGCTGGTGGTGCTATGACAGAGAGCAAGTACAGACTGTCCTTACTGGTTGGTTTCAGGCAACCTGTTATATGACGACACGCAGCATTAAGAGCACTGTCAATTTTATGGGCATGTGTGGAGCGACCCCAAACGACACAGGCATACTCAGCGCTAGAGTAACAGAGGGCCAATGCTGTAGAGCGTATTGAATTGGCCTTTGCACCCCAATGAGTGTTCGCCAGCTTTCCAAATATGGAATTTCTTGTGTTGACTTTTGCCTTCGTCTTTCCTACATACTGCTTAAAACTCAGAGTCCTATCTAAAGTTACACCAAGGTATACTGGGTATGTACAGTGGTGTAGTTCTACAACCATCCCATGTATCTTTAAGCTCCTTATTAGCATCCTTATTTCTTAAATGAAAGGCGCACACTTGTGTTTTGGTAGGATTAGGTTTTAGATGACTTTCAACATAATATGCCGACAGTGATTCTAGGACTTCATTTAGTCGTTTTTCAATGTCACTGAAATTCTCAGATTGATAAGCGGAACAGTTGTCATCAGCATAGATGAAACTTCTGGTATTCTGAATAATTGGCTGATCATTCGTGTAGATGTTGTAGGCGCTAAAACACTCCCCTGAGGAAGACCATTCTGCTGCTTCCTCCATCGGCTCTTTGGGTGACCTCCCAGTTCAACTGGCTGGAGCCAGTGGCGAAGTCGGTAAGATACTCGACCGCGGATCAGTTGATACGGGTTCAAATCCTGGGCTCCCCTGTCACTGACATCGCTTTCGAGTGACGAAACTGACGTTAACCTTAGCTTTAACATAGAATTGACGATTCGTTAGGAGTTGTTGGATAAATTTAGCCAATGTATAGTCCTTCGTCATGTTGTACAACTTGGTGATGAGTCGTCTATGACACACAGTGTCGTATGCAGCTGACAGATTCACAAATACAGCTCCAGTAATGAGACCCTTCTCAAAGCCATCTTTCGATGTATTGGATTAGGTTGTCATGTAATGTGACAACGTAGTGGAGTAATAAAATGAAGTAATAACGTTAGGCTGTCATGTAATGTACTAGCTATATAATTAACAGTAAGCTACAGATTTATCACAAATGTATACCTACTTTGCTCTCGGAGGAACCCATATTTCTTATCGTCTCCAAGAAAATCTGTCTTTCTGTTAAACAAACAATACGGATATAAAGTGTATTTACAGTGAAAAATAACTATATTTTTGTAGAGTTGAATTTTTTCCATTCTCTAGATTAGATCTTGATTGGAAAACAAAGTTCGATAAATGGAAAAATCAGATGATCGCCCTATAGAGATTAAAAAATTAAGCAAAACTGTTTTACGTGTATATATATATATATATATATATATATATATATATATATATATATATATAATCTAACAATTATTTTGATTGAGTATGTCTATGGTGGGAAAAGGTAAGTCATACGCTTCTCTAGCAAGCTTAAGACTTACCTTTTCCCACCATAGACATAATCAATCTACCCTGACCATTTTTGATCACCGGACTGGCTTTCGATTATTCGATTAAGACCATACTTCTCCTCAGCACATTTGTTTTGCAGATTGGTCTGGGTGAATTGATCTGTAGTGATGTGTGCTGTTGGAGACGTCCCTAACATCATCCATGTATGAGGAAACGGAATTATTACCTGTGGTGTCTTTTTGCCTTGTCACTGACGTCATATTAAAAATATAACTACAAAATAGTCAAAATGTAACTACCTGTACATTTGCTAATAGAAAGTTTGTGTTAATGCTTTTAAAAAGTGCTTGGCAGCTATGAATGATATGAAATAGGATTCTATAGGCCTATTTAGACGAAGTATTTGTTGGTCAATGCATTGTGACAGACAAAGCCATGGTAAGCGTTCACGTTATCTAAGGAATAATTATGATTTTACTCTTTTAATATTCTATGTTCTGAATCTTCATTCGCAGTGGTTTCGATGTAACCCAAAATAAGAATTTGGAATAAGAGGATGTGTGAGAGGATTTGTAGGAATAGACTTTAAAGAGTAAAGTAATTTTAATTTTAATTTTTTTAACTATCCTTAACACTAACCCTTACCCTTTACCTTAACCCTAACATGCCGTATTCCTAAGAAATTAATAATATTTAGTCAAACTTTAAAAAATAAAAGTGACTCTAGTCAGAATCGAACACTGAACTTCATGTTCTAACGTCTGTCATCTTTACCACTGGGCTTCCGGTTAAAACTTGTTGAGCAGATGATGTAAACATATCATGGATATGTAAACAAAATCTTGTAAATATATAAACAAAATCCCGTTCCAAAATATATTTTGGGTTGCAACTTAACCACTGCATTCTCTTGCTGATGTTAATTTGATTCAAGAAAATGTCAACGTAGGATTAGAGATAATATGAATTACTAGTACTCTATGTCATCATGAAAATAATCAGTGTTGTGAAGTAACGAAGTAAAAATACTTCGTTACAAGTAAAAAGTACTCAAGCGGTACTTTTACTTGTAACGTAGTACCCTATTTGTCCTGGTACTTTTTACTTGTAACGAAGCAATTTGTGTAATACTTTTTGCTTTTACTTTTAACAGCTTAAGTGAAAAAGTCGCGCTACTTAATTTTTTGAAAACTGTATGAATATTTATGGCCAAATGTTCTACTAATTAATATTTTTTATACAAAGAGAATTAGAAAGTAAAATAGATTCATCGATATCATATCTGTACACCAGCTAGCGCCAGTAACTGCCATTAATCAATTGTTTGACGTAAATCAAAGCCTATGATCTGAAGTGTACGTGGGTTGACTGATTTGACTGTAATTTTAAAGTCTTCTGTAGATAACGGTAGGCTTGATAATGAAAGTGATGGAAGATAATAATCACAAATACAAATATATACTTTATTCATAATAGTTATACTTTTTTTTCTCAATTTAGTAATGATAGCATAAATATAAAAACATAAATCATGAATCTACTGCTATATTTTGTAGACCTTGCCGAAATGTCAATGATTATTTTTCAAATAACGATTCTGAGTTATGTTGTGTTCGGGACACAGAAGAATTTTAACCGCTCATAAACTGCTTTTGTCTTAAGAAGCTACCGAGTTAGATCTGAGAACGACAACGGAAAACCATATCAGAAGCCATATCATTCCTATTTAAGTTGTCACAAAATTAAAGTGTAATTCCTAGACATTTGAGCAAGGATTAACTCGTTAGTCGGCGGAGTGCTCTTTAAGGAGCGTGAATGTAGTAAAGGCAGCATGTGAGTAGGAATATGAACACATTGAATCTGCTACTTACTTAATAGGACACTGGAAAGAAAGTCTGAGTTGACCATGTTAATTTAACTTAATTGTGAATTCATAATTTAATCTAATGAAAAAATTTAAAATCTAACATAAGCCTGCGCATGTGGGTCGAATATTCTTTTAGTCCAAAAAACTTAAGACACTGAATTTAAACTTTTCGTTCGTAATATGAATTAAATTGAGTGACTAACTAAACTAGTTTAAGAACGTGTAAAACTCTTCTATCAAGTTATATATTTTTTGTTTTCTTAACAAATTCAGAGTACTTCTACTTTTTACTTAAAAGTACTACATTTTTGTCGAGTACTTTTACTTTTTACTTAAGTAAAATTATGATAAATTATTTTTTACTTTTACTTTTACTCTTGTCAACCATTTACTTTTACTTTTTCTTAACGCATTTTGCTAAGTACTTCGTGCAACACTGAAAATCATATGTATATGCATCGATGTTTTCACCGTCTGGGCAATTAGATTGTACTGCACTGACCTTTTCAAATCTACTAGCACCGGGCAAGTTTCTTACCCTGTATGTCTATCTTTCCTATGTATTTACCCAGTAGAAGCTTATGATTGTATACGGCTTCAAAGCATCTTACCATTTTCTATCTTCTAATAAGAAAAAGACACATTGAAAACAACTATTTTGTGCTTTTAAAATCACACTGCTAGGATCGAGAATACAAAAACAGCATTAAATTTTGTAAGTCAACAAACTGCGTCCGGCCTTCACCTTCTAGTGCCGGTTTACTTATTTCCTATTGGTATATCCTTCAAACTTGACATTGAATCGTCACATTTTACGAGGAATTAACTATCCACATATGTATCATTGCCTGTGTTTCGTGCCTGGGTCTGAGGCTGGAGTGAAAGCAAGTATCTTCACTTCGACAGTTGGCCGCATGTCAGATGCTTCCATTTATATCATATTGTAGCATCATAGGGATTGCCTTGGATAAGACGAGTGGCCATGTGACATATTTATATATAAGTATACTAAATTCAGGTTAATTGATTGATTTGATGAAATTAACAGATTCTAATTAATTCATTTTGTAATGGAAGAAATGAGGGTATTGGAAACAGAACCAGTTTTTTGGTTTATTTTTAATGTTCTTGTGAGATAGTATTTTGTAACGAATGCTGAGATTTCTCTATACAAAGTACTTCTCATCCCTTTTTAGTTTGATATATAATTAGTAGTAGTTTCAGTTCTTTCCTTTTATTTTTTTATATTATTAATCTATTTTCAAATTCCATTTTTTATATTTGACTATGCAATTTTCTTTATCTGATTATGTTACTTGTTAAATAAGGACATTTATTTTCTTGTCATATATTGTTTTTATTATATTTTGTTTGAATGAAATAAAATATAGGCTAATTTAAGTTAAGTGATCTAAATCCTTTCAATTTATAATACATTACCTCTGTGTCGTTATAAATAAAACTTCAATTATAAATTGTAAATGAGAAGTAGTTATTTACAATTATTGATCATCATATTTAAGTTGTGTCTTTTAAGATTAATGAACCAGGTCTAGTTTAAGGTTCATTCTTAAGACTTGCTCAGCTTACGATTGTACGATGTATTTGTACACTATACATGTAGATGTACTTGCTTACTGAAAATCTGTTCAAACAATCCCGCCATGTTAGACGTTATTACAATGATAGATTATAATTATATATTCGAAGTCTTATATTTTATCCATTTATAAATTCATCATCATCATCATCATCATCATCATCATCATCATCATCATCATCATCATCATCATCATCATCATCATCATCATCTTCCCTTGAATCCCAGTTTAAATAGGTTTGGGATCCAATAGGATTATTTTGTCCACTTATATTATACAAATATAAAAAATAGAGCGAAGAAAGCTAAAAATCTGATTCGTACTACTTTGCCCATTTATTTTTCAATCGATTTCGTCGTAGTCCTATGCCCTATATATTATTTATAAACTCTGCCACCTGCCGGGCGGTCAAAGTTTTTTCTCACCGTTGTCGAATCCAGAATCATTACTGAACAACCGGACGTTAAAATTTGATGTAATACAAAAAAGTTGACTATAAGCGAATAAAATAAATTTTTTGTGCAAGTTTGAGTTAATTTCAATAACTGTTACCGCGGAAACTATAGATACAAAAATAAAAAGTTGGCAAGCACGACTACCTGTATATCCAGTCCTATGATAACATAGTATTAATTCAATTAAACATTTATCAGTTGAAAGCTAAAATAAGTTAATTAAAACCTCAGTTATACTGACATAAAGTCGTTTAATTCGTTAGCTAGAAATTAATTACGTCAAAGCACGCTAGGCTAATCTTTTCATTTAGGCCTGACGTTGGCAACAACTAATAATAATCACAGCAACAACAACAATTAGAGTGCTACAGTCATCAATGACAAAATCGAACACTATTGAGACAAAATCAAGTTGGCGAGCAAAAAAAGGTCAAAAAAAGGTGCAAATTCCAAAATCCAGAAAATCAATCCAAAGTAAAAACTAACAAACTTAGCCTAGTGCAACTGTGTAAGACTGGTCTGCAGCGACAAGTTGATTGCCTACTTGTAGCAGGCTACCTGTAACCTGTGATTAAGCCTACGTGAAACAAGAGCCTAGAATTATGCTACAACAGGCTATATGCAAAACCGGTATAGTTTCAAGAAACTCAAAGTTATAGGTAGTAAAGTTTCGTTTTGCAACTAGCAACCTGCAGCTGATAGTTAAGCTAAACTATAATATTAAATTCCTGTATTATCACATATGGCAAAATTAATAGAAATAAACAGACTAAACAAAATAATATCCATTAACATTGAAATATACGCACATACACAATCTCTCTCTCGCTCTTAGTGCACTGCCTATTGGCAGGTCCATATGTCATATAACTCTTTGATATGTTTTATCGTCTGCTTTTCTCTTTGCGTCAACATACGATTTGGTTATCAAGTCATCCAGCATCTCCAGTCTCGGTCTTTCTCTAACCTTTTCCCTACCATTCTTCAATTACCTCTTTAAGTAAGCCATTCTCTCACAGTACATGACCTATCCAGTTTCTCTATCTTTCCTTTATGATATTCATCAATTGTCTATTAATGTCATCTACATTTAGTATGAGAGACCGGAGCTGAATGCTACAGGTGTTGTTATTCGTTACAAATACAGTATCTTAAAATCGGTAGAAGTTAATGTGACAATATTTATAATAGGCCTATACATCTTTATTTCACCAAAACATATGGTAGCATAACTACAATAGGCACACAATATAGAGTACAGAATATAAAGTGACATCATGTTCAACGAAATAGGCAAAGATATAGAGTTCGAAATGAAAAGAACATGAAAAGTCACACACATGTACTCGAAAGCAGTGAAAAGAACAAATAACTCAATTAAATTAGAGAATTATAATATTTTTCTTTTTCCGATATCGATCATTTATTTCATATTTTATTATTTTTTTTATTTTCAAAGTTTAGACTCAAATAAAACTTCCAGTTTACTTTTGAAAGATCCGTAACATTACATCCGATAAAGCAATTGTACTCAATCATTAGTTTGCGAAATTCTTCATGTCTGTAATCAATAATTTCATTGTAATAGTTGCCAATTGAACTTTGCTAAAATAAGAAGTTCAATCTTCGTATTGCAATTTTTAGTTCAGCAGGTATTTGTCTTTTTTCAACTAAAAGATAGATATTGAGGATGGAAGCAATAAAAACATCGAAGCAAGTATAAAAATTGCATGCAAACTAATGAAAGATGTAAGTTTGCCGACATAAAGATATGAACAATTATAATAGAGTCAACATTATCAGTAATAATTTCTAATAAGCCTACTGTAGAACGAAGTTACAGTGCATTGGATTTGATTGCGTCAAATACTGGATTAAAGTCATTCAATTATATTATTACATGATAATTCATAATTGTTTCATAGTTAATGCTCTAAATAAATGTTACTCTGGTTTCTTCTATCGTAGACAACGAAGAGTTTAGCACCTGTGCAACACTGACACTACCTCATTCAAACTTTCACCAAACTAATCAACTGTTGTAAGACTCTGCAAGATTGACCCTTCATCAGTTGTAAGGGCGGGGTCGATCTGCTCTGTATTTCAATCAATTTTTTCTTCGCTTTCACTTTTTGAGAGTCTGCTCAGTTTTTGCCGCATTCAAGATTTTGCTTTCTTCTGGTTCTCTCTGAGCCATAATTCTAATCAATTCCGCTTTAACTTCCAGCGTTTTAGTTTCGGCTTCTAATTTTACTTTCTCCATCTCGCGCTCATGACGCAACTCTTCTAACTCCGCATCCTGCTTCTTGTTCCTCATCTCTACCTCCTGCTTTTCCATTTCTCGAGTGTGACGTTGCTGTTCCAGATCATTTTTAAACTGCATTCTTTTCAACTCGATATCCTGTCTAGCTGTTTCCGACTTGACTTCATCCGGTTGTAGTTGAAAAAATTGCAATTTCAGGTTTTCTTGCAGCCTTACTTCATGTTCGTTCCTAAGTTCAATCATTCTTATGTCGTATTCCAGAGTCAGTACTTTTTCCGACAATATTTCAGATTTCTCCTGTTCTGCGCGTTTTCCGGCACTCTCTGAGCTGGCTTGCTTTCCTGTAAGTATGCACACATTCTGAACAAAACACTCCAGACCAGCACACACTTATACAACTTCAATAGCTGATCTATGCAGGTAGCTGGTAAAATCTAAAACTAATGTTAACGCCAGTTTTCTCACTCAAAATCGATATCAATGACGGGCGACCCCGGGATTTGAACCCTGCACATACTGATTCGCATTCGAATATCTTACCGACATCGCCACCGGCTCCAACCAGTAGCATGTCAACAACAACAAGAACAGAATTAGAGTGCTACTGTCGTTCATGACAGCATTGAGCACTATGGTACCAAATTGAACCCGATGAGCAGAGTGGGGGGTCCAAAAACGATGCAAGCCAAAAATCCAGGAGTTCGGTCCGAGAAAGGGTACTAGTGGAATGGATTTTTACGTATTGGTCTCAGTTCCTGTGTAATGGTTGAATAAGAGAGGTTAAAGAGAAAAGGCCTTCAACCGTCTATGAAACTGTTCCTATACATGTAGAAGGGAAGGATGATCAGGAGCAGAGGAGGGGGCGCAAAGTGGAAGGAATTGTTCATAGGTTGTACTACATTCAAAGTTTTATTCAAATCACTTTCATTCATTGGAACGAAATTTATATACATGTACATGTACGCTTGTATTTGACAGAATTGGTTGCTGGTAAAGTCCTGCAAATTTCATGAACATCATTCAACTCGTTATGACTTTATTGTAAATGAAATATAGGGCTTCGATAATAAAAAACAGTGAAAATATACATGTATGTTCCACATTAAGAAATGCTATTATGCTGATTGAATTTCTTTCGCTGATACTAAGACATAAAATGATTTTCTGCATTCATAGGGGGTAATGTCACTTCCGTGATGAGTCCGACCTGTATGAAGAATTGACCAACTGGTGACTGCACGTGTAGAAGAAGGCGACTAAAGCACTAAGATCCACACCAACGTCAGAGAGGGCATTCGGTTGGTGAGCGCCTAGGCTCCAGAAATTGCTACAAATATTTAAATGAATGGAAAAGTCTCAAATAGGGATTGACTGATGGATGATATAATGTAGGACAGAGAGGATTTGAGACAGTCTATTCGTATCCCGATCCTAGTTAAACTGGGATTCAAGGGAAGATGATGATAATTAGGGCAACGTCAAATATATCGCGATAAAATGGACTAGTTTACTTAATTGACACTATCAAAACATCAGTTCGAAAAGGTTATAATTATTTTTCCTGAACCATATACTACATGCTGTGCGGCTCTTCCTGTGCATTCTCTGATTTAGCAAAAAATCTATTATGAAAAATTATAAAAAATTATACTAAAATATTGGTTTTTATGTCACAAATATATTAAATAGCTACATAGGCCTAATTAACAATAAGCAAAAGAATTAGCACAACAGGGTACTTACTGCCTTGCTCTGGAAGAGACCCATTTTTCTTATCGTCTCTGAGAAAATCTGTGTTTCTGTTAACAAACAAGACAGATATAAAGCGAATATGTAGTAAAAAATAATTATATTTCGTAGAGTTGAAATGTTCTTCCATTCAATAGATTGGATCTTGTCTTAGTTGGAAAGGAAAGTTTCAATAAGGGGAATCATCGCTGCAGAGAATAAGAAATGAAGCATAACTGTATATACATGTATATATATATACATGTATATATATATCAAACCACAAAACAGTTAAAATATAACTAAATGTAAATATGCTAATAGCAAGTTTGTGTTAATACTTGTAAAAAGTGCTTGGCAGCTATGAATGACATGAAATAGGATTCTATAGGCCTATTTAGTATTACGTATTTAGTAATACGAAGTATTTGTTGGTCAATGCATTGTGACAGACAAAGCCATGGTAAGCGTTCACGTTATCTAAGGAATAATTATGATTTTACTCTTTTAATATTCTATGTTCTGAATCTTCATTCCTCATTCTGTTGCCGCAGTGGTTTCGATGTAACCCAAAATAAGAATTAGGAATAAGAGGATTTGTGAGAGAATTTGTGGGAGGATTTTTGGGAATAGACTTTAAAAAACAAAAGTAATTTTAATACTCCTTATTTAACTATCCCTAACCCCACACTTTACCCTAACTCTAACATACCATATTCCTAAGAAACTAGTAAAATTTAGTCAAACTTTAAAGAAATAAAGAGACTCGAGTCAGAATCGAACCCCGAACCTCATGATCTAAAGTCTATCATCTATACCACTGGGACATCGATGCTTCCGGTTGAAAGATGTTGAGCAGATGACATAAACATATCGTAGTACAAAAGCGTAATCCTATACAAACAAAATCTTGTTCTAAAATCTCTTTTGGGTTACAACTTAACCAATGCGTTCTGTTGCAGATATTAATTTGCTGTCTAGACACTGTCAAGGTAGGATTAGAGATAGGGGCCTAATATAGGCCTATTAGTACTCGATGTCATCATGAAAATAATATGTATCGGCATTGATATTTTTACCGACTGAGCAATTAAATTGTATACTGCATTGACTTTTTCAATTCTGCTAGCATGGGGCAAGTTTCTTACCCTGTAGGCTACGTCTATCTTTCGTATTGAGGATCCATATATGTATTTCGTGCCTGTACGACTATACGGGAAAAGATGTTGTTAATTTGTATTTTATATTAAATTTACGCACTTCTAATATCGCTTCTAAAAATGGAAAAGTTTTCAAAGGTTAACTGTTTGAAAAACTTGGAGTTGAAAATCCCTTTAAAGATCAAAATAAATTTTTAACTACGTTTTAGAACAAGGTTAGGAAGAGTTTTGTTTTATCTACTTTTAACAATTTTAAGTTTAAAGTTTACAAAGTTTAACTACTGTAACCGCTGGTTCAAAATTTGGTCAAATTGCTAATCACTCTTGATTTTGTGAAATATATAATTGTAATGTTTTATTTTCCATTTTATTTTTAATTATGAATGTTAGATGATTTAAAGACCCACTCATATGCGGACATAAAGAGGAAAGCGGAAGACAAAGAGCAATGGAGGCGTTATATACCATGGCACTTCCAATAGGCAGTGCGGTGGTATATAACGAGATAGATAATTTTACTTACAAGCATATTTCTATTATTTACAACAATCCATGAGAAAACTTACCTGCAGCTTTAGGTAGAGAAAGTACTCTGCTGACTGCTTTCAGCAAGTGAATTAAAAAAGTGATGACAGAACGCTAGAACACCTGTAGAAATGCAAATCAGTATAAAAACGCAGTTTCACATTTTGCCACCTGAGCCGAATTCGAAACCATTGCGCCTAGTTCTGTTTCTCTAAATGAATTATTTACTGGTATATTTAATTTTATCTTTTATCGTCTCGCTATTTACAAAAGATTCCTTCAAGTCTTCTACGTCTGCATAGTGTCTACTATATAGGGGAAGAAGATTTTTGCTGCGGTACTGTGAAAGAGTCCGGGGCTAGAGTCCTGTACTTTAAGAGGATCCAGGACTAGAGTTCGGTACTTTAAGAGGATTAGGGACTAGAGTCCGGTACTTTAAGAGGATCAGGGACTAGAGTCCGGTACTTTAAGAGGATCAGGGACTAGAGTCCGGTACTTTAAGAGGATCAGGGGCTAGAGTCCGGTACTTTAAGAGGATACGGGGCTAGAGTCCGGTACTTTAAGAGGATCAGGGACTAGAGTCCCGTACTTTAAGAGGATCCGGGGCTAGAGTCCGAGTTATCGGACTTCTCAATTGCCGGTAAAGTCGTGCACACCTAAGAGTATATTTTCTCTTTCTCTCTCTCCCTCTCTCTCCCCCTCTCTCTCTCTCTCACTCTCTCACTCTCTCTCTCACTCTCTCTCTCTTTCTCTCTCTCTCTACCTCTCTCTACCTTTCTATCTCTCTCTCTCTCTCTCTCTCTCTCCTTAGTGTTCCACCTACTGGCATGTTCAAAGTACCTCTTGACCTTACGTATTCATGCTCAGAGTCGAACATCACTATAAGAGAGAATTCCAGAGATCATCAAGTTAAACCCTTCACAAAAGAGTTGTGCCTTATCCATACCTTAGTATCCTAAGTTGGGAAAATGGCTTCTGATGTAGTTTCCTGTTGACTTGATTATTTCTTGTTTTGTCGCCCAATGCGACCCTTTCAAGTAACTGTTGGTCTATTCTTAAATGGCCCACCACACGAGATTAATAAAATATTGCTTGTAATCACATGTAGGCCTATTTGATTTCTGAAATCTATATTAGTTAAATAAACTGTTTTCTGAATCAGACTCATGCCTATCACCGTTGTTGCTATACATACAGAGTGATGAGCAAAGCCGATTGATTAGTCAGGCCCCGACCAGAGTAATACGAATCTCTCTCTTTCTATCTCTTAGTGCACTGCCTACTGGCAGGTTCATAGTATATCATGCCTCCACTCTTCTCTGTCTACCGCCTTCCTCTTCATTTCCACATATGAGTGGATCTTTAAATCATCTAACATACCTAATCTCGGCCTGCCCCTGCCTCTTTTCCTTCCATTCTACCTTCTATGATCTATTTTAATACGAATAGAGTTCGTTAAATAAGCCACTAGTAGCCCTCTCCATTCGGTACTGTAGCAGTCTTTATCAATCGGCAAACAATCAGCCAATTAGTCAATTAATCACTTAATTATTCACTAGAACAACCAAGCATAAATGCTAATGGAAATATATCGTGTTTAACGTCGCTATACTGTCTGAGAGCCCGCCAGTGACGGGGAGTTTACGTGATTTGAGCCCTGCACCTACTGATCCGCTGTCATAATAATAACAACAATTAGAGTGCTACAGTCATCAATGACAACATCGAGCACTATTGAGGCAAAATCAAGCCGGCGAACAAAAGGAAGGTCCAAAAACGGTGTAAATTCCAAAATTCGGAAATTCAGTCCAAAGTCGACAGACTTACAAACAATGAAGGAGAATGAATATGCCAAGAAGTGCCATCACAGAATCAGATAGAGAGTGTGAAAGGGAATGAGAGAGAGAGAGAGAGAGAGAGAGAGAGACCGACAGACAGACAGACAGAGTGAGCAGAGAGAGTAAAAAGAGAAAAGGAGTTGGGTATTTAGAGATCGAATGAAAAAAGAGTCTGAGACAGAGATTCAAAAAGAGAGTGTGTTTTTGTAAGACAAAGAGAATGAAATAAGGAGGATAAGGAGAAGGATAGGAGGTGACAGAGAGAGAGAGAGAGAGAGAGAGAGAGAGAGAGAGAGAGAGAGAGAGAGAGAGAGAGAGAGAGAGAGAGAGAGTAGAGAGCAACAGAGAGAGAAAGAAAGAGAGAAAGAGAGTGAAAGAGAGTGTTGAAAGCGATAAAGAGAGAGAGAAAGAGTGAAAGAGAGAGAGAGAGAGAGAAAGGTATCAACCACAAAGAGTCCTCTGTATATCCAATGCGCAGTATTCATTATTCTAAGTCAGGAATTCTTATCAGTGCTAGGTTCTCATGTGAACAAACAACAGCACAGTGCTTCAACTGCATTCATCTCAGTCACATTGGGTTGATGCTGAAGTGCCTGCAGCTGTAGAACCTGCCTGCATTTGATAGCATAAACAACTTACTTGTACTACGTGGTAGCTAAACAGTACATTGTGTCTACTCAATACATATTTGAGAGTACTCTTATAATATTATACTGTATAAATGTTATAGTTATAATGTTATATAATATGCATATACTATGCAGTATACTAATATATAATGCTAGAATTCTAATTCAAATAGTTGTCTACTTTTGCTTTTTTGTAATTACAGCTGTGTATTGTCATATCTAGCTTAAATATGTATATTGTGTTAGTTAAGTATATATATATATATATATATATATATATATATATATATATATATATGCATTCTTGTTAGTTAATTAAGTAGGCCTATTTTATTAGTGTTTTGAACGTATATATATATATATATACGGCACATAAACATAAACTATATATATATATATATATATATATATATATATATATATATATATATATATATATATATATATACATATAGTTTATGTTTATGTGCCGTATATAGGCCTAAGCATTCAAGCATTTTCAAAACCAAATGGCATAGGCATTTGTAGCATTATCAGCTGTTTATCTCATTTTCTCCAGGCAAGGATTTGCTCTAGAAATAAGCGACTAAGCAAGCAGGTCGCAACTGTCACTATTACTATCGTAGTAGATTGGTATCTTAACGTCAGTTTCGGCATAAGCCATGTTGTTGTACAATATGATATATATCCGTTTAATTAGCTTTCGTGGTAGTAGATCACTTTCCATTATGTACTCGAGCTAATGAATATTTCAAATGATAACCGTTGCCTGTGAGTTCCTTTAAGTAATTTGAATTAATTGAGTTACTTGTAGCTATTTTTATTAGTCTACATTTATGTTTGGTTTCTTGTAATTATGTGCGTCTGTAGAACACCATATAAACATCATAAACAGCATGCACGTTAGTTTAGGGTTCTTAGTCTTGATTGATGCTTCTGAGTGACTTTGTGTGCTTGAACTTGCTCTTGTTCTTTCTTCTTTATCCCATCCTCTTCCTATCTTCTTCTGTCACGAAAAGCCTTCGCGTCCAAAACACTATCGTATATTCGCCACTTTTCGCGTGTTCTTGTGTGATATCGTATGTCAGGCAGGTGATTTAACTTGTAACATCTGCTTCAGTAGTCACTCACCACTCCTTTATTTACCTATTCTCCTTTACACAAGGAAAACAAAACGAGATCAATTCGCGGGAAAAAGCTACTGGATTCAATGTATAGATAGAACTGTTTATTTTTAAATTATGTTTAACTTTTGCAGAAAATTAAAATAAAATAATATGAGAAAACCTTTAGTCAGCGGCCAACATCAGCTAAAAGAATAATAAAAATTAGCATTTCATGCAAGTTAAGAATATCATCTGTAGTGAATTAATGACCTGATTTAATTAATATCAACAAATTATTCAGAACCAGCGTAACGACAAAGTTGTAAATAAACATTGGAGCAAAGTTTTTCAGATTAATCTTGCAGAAATGACGAATCTACTAAAATCTGGAAATGACACTAACTTCGAAAACAAAACTGGTAAGTTGCTGATGTGCATTAGTTATACCGTTTTGATATCTAGTTCGTTTTTTTAATTATCCTGAGGTCATAGATAGTTTGGACCTGTCTATATTCATTAATTTAGATGGATAGATAGATAGATATATAGATAGATAGATAGATATATAAATAGATAGCGAGAGAGAGAGAGAGAGAGAGAGAAAGTGATACAGAGAGAGAGAGAGAGAGAGAGAGAGTGAGGAAAAGTAAGACATAAAACTGCTAAATAGAAAAGAATTCAGGCACAGTTTCTTTGTCAATGTCCGTTTATTCAGCTTTGCACGGTATATACAGTACATGTAGACTATGAGAAGAATTTTATCGATTTTTCTGGATTTCTACATGATGGTAATCGACAAAGGAGTCTCCTCGTACATGATTATGTCAGATAATGAAAAGTATTGATAGGTCTGCAAATAGAGGATCAAACACAAATGTTGAACTAGAAATTTATGTTTGTTCTCATTTTAAGCTCTCTGTTAATTCTAGCCTGCCATTGAAATGTTATCCTCTTCTTCAATGCACTGCTAAGTGGCAGATTCAAGGTACATATTCATATTCAAAATCTGTTTTCTCGCTCCATAAAAGCACTCTTTAGATCAACAAATTAATCCAGTCATAAAGTCTATGCCTTATCCATACCTTATGTAGCCTATAGCATGAGAAAAATGTGGCTTCTGAGGTGGTTTCCCGTTGCTTTCCTCAATTAGATTGATTAATTACCTTATAATCCTGAGGGAAAATATTTTATGGTGAGGTGGGTCCCCTCAAGTCATCCTCAGCTCCTGCCTTAGTAGCCTCTTACGTACACGTACGATTGTTTGCGATTGCCCTATTCTGCAGTAGTCCAACCACACCCGAGTACAACATGGGGGCCGTTTAAACATATGAATAAATATATGACCTTTTAGCCGAAACGTGTATCTATTGTGAAACGTGCCTGTATAGATAGAGTAGAGATTAAGGAAGTTGATTGACTTTTAAATTCTAGAACAAGGCGTTTTCTCTTCATCTCAATGCGGAAGAATGATCTAAACTATTCTGCAATTCATTTTTCTGTATTATCCACAGAGCATCGTAGTTGAAAATGTTACACTATTTATGTAGGTTTTTTTACAATTTTTGCTCGCCGGCTTGATTTGGTCTCAATAGTGCTCGATGTTGTCATTGATGACTGTAACTCTCTAATTGTTGTTATTATTTACTAAAATGTTACACTATTACGAACATGTTTCTGATATTAGTAACAGTTTAAGGTATTCCCTAAAAATTAACAACGTTAGGAACAACTTATTAGCATAATTGGAAGTTAACGTTGTTTCTAGTACTTTACCTCTTCTATTGGCTGCTTATATCACTAACACTAATATTTTAATTAGTTAATAGATAAAGTTAACATTGTAACTACCAATATAAAATTCCTACTCCGTTATCTATACTTGTCGCAATAGGCGACCAAGCAGGAACGGTTTATTGATAGAATCATCTGTAATATCTGTATAGGCATATTTTAAAAAGTCTACTTAAAGGTTATATGTGCTTTCTAAACTGAATAATTTCAATAACTAAAACTTCACAAGCATGTTTCTTCCATATCCGTGATCTTCGTCGAATACGTCCATATTTGTCACGTGAGACAGCAGCTACAATTGGTGCTGCTCTTGTGCAATCGAAGTTGGACTACTGCAATTCCCTGTTTTTAAATCTCCCTGGCTGTGAGATTGATCGGTTTCAGTTTGTTCAGAATTCTCTTGCGCGAGCAATTTTTTGTAGTTCCAAGTACTCACATGTTACGCCTATTTTGAAGTCTTTGCACTGGCTAAAGATTAAAGAGCATATTATTTACAAAACAGTTTCGTTAACCTATAAGTCCATCACCATCTCTGGACAAACTTGTATGTCTCACTTGATTAAAGTGATGCAGCCTGCTATTACTCAGTCTTCTTAGTTAATTACTCTTGTGAGACCTAGCTTACCTTCACGCTCTAAGCTATCTAATCGTTCTTTCCAGCATGCTGCACCTCATATCTGGAATTCTCTTCCATCCAATCTTCGAAAATCTTCATTTGAATCATATCAGCCTTTGCTTTCCTATGAGCAGTTCCATAAGCAGTTGAAGACCTATCTTTTCCATCTCTCTTTTCCATCCAGTGTCCATGAGCAGAGACCTGCGCCTAAACCACATTTTCTTTAACTCCCTTTACTTTGAACTGAATTTCTGGATTTTGGAATTTGCACCGATTTTGGACCTTCTTTTTTTGCTCGCCGGCTTGATTTTGTCTCAATAGTGCTCGATGTTGTCATTGATGACTGTAGCTCTCTAATTGTTGTTATTATTATTATTATTATTCTACTTTACCCTTTAGTTGAATAAGAGAGAGAGAGAGAGAGAGAGAGAGAGAAAGAGAAAGAAAGAGAGAGAGAGAGCAAGAGAGAGAGAGAGAGAGAGAGAGAAAGAAAGAAAGAAAGAGTGAGAGCAAGATAGGGAGAGAAAGAACAGAAATATATTAAATTGACTTTCAATCTATTTTTCAAACTTGAGTAAAGGCCTACTTGTTTTCTTTGGCAAGGAAATAAATAGAGAAAAACTTTGATAATTCTTTACTCAATTCTTCGTCTGTGATTCGTTATGAATAGAATAGTTATGAGAACCCTGGTAAATTTTTTTCTAAGATATAAAAAAATTAAACATTAAATTGAAATGATCGATTATGCTGAAATCTATCACTTTTAATGCCATAATTTATGCTTAAACTGTAAGGTAATTTAGATCATTTTGCGTATAACCAGTAGTCTAGTGAATGTCCGAGATTTCACTCTCAGATCAGCGCGACTGGGAATCTAACCCACGACGGTTCAATTCACCTCAGGCCAATTCATTTAAATTTCATGACGATTCCCCTACTCCATTAATATTGTACGCACTACGTACATGCATAGTGAAATAATGTTAGTTTCGGATACAAGAGTTAGTAAGTTAATATTATTGCAATTGTTACCTTCCTACCCTTTCTCTAGGCTTTCTTTCTACGTTTTGTTCTCATTTTATTGATACTCTCCGCAGGATTCAAAGTTCTGAGTTATTCAGCACTTTATTACATGAATTGCACGATATGCACTTAGATGCAATGTCTCGCAGTTGGTCATGATTTGGATAATGTACATCAATCGAAGCTCGAAGTCGTGCTTAAGTGTATCTTTGTTTCATTAGTGGATTTTATCTTCTTGTAAATGAAACTCGCTGGATAGATATCATCGATTCAATAGCGGATTCGATGTAGATATTAGTTTTAATAGTAAAAGACGTCTATTTGGTTTTTCTGCTACTTGTATTGGGTTTGGTTTTATTTGAGCCAGATTGAAAAATTAATTAGAATTCCTTATTTGTAAATTTTTAAAATACCTTTCAGTATTAAGATATGGGCCTACTTTCTAATAATAATAATAGTAATAACCATATCATCTTCTCTTGAATCCCAATTTAACGAAAGTCGGGATTAGAACTCTTAGCTATTTCTGGAGCCTAGGCGCTCACCAACCGAAAACCCTTTCTGAAGTTGATTTGGATCCTAGTGTTTCGGCGCCTCTTAGTATAAGTCCTATCCAGGGTTAGTCTATTCTTCAGGAACCAGGACACAACACGTAAACTGTTTGATAATAATAGAATGATTCTTATATTAGTCTCTCTCTCTCTCTCTCTCTCTCTCTCTCTCTCTCTTTCTCTCTCTAGTTTTCTCTCAAGTGGCAGAAGTTTATATATTTTTGCTCAAAGTCTGTTTTCAGCTCCATGTATAGGCTCAATACTCCACAATATCTTCACAAAGGCTATACCTCACCCATGCCTTATGTAGCCTTGAGATTTGTAGAAGATACGACGTTTGAGGTACTTTCCCGTTTCTTTCCTCGCCTTTTGCTTTATCGTCTCTTGCTACATGAGCAGTTACCGGTTGATCATTTCCTCAGAATCCTGGACACAACACACAAAGATACCAATATAATATGTAGGCCTATTTATTAACTTTTCTCTAGAGCTGTTATTTAAATTTGTTAATTTATAGCATCAAATGGGTTAAATATAGTCAAACACGCCACATATCATCAGCTATTTCCTATTCCCCTGGTTACATGCCGGTAACTATGTACGTATATTATATGACGTCATAGTCAATGCGAAGGATACCCTGGATACATGCCGGTAACTATGTACGTATATTATATGACGTCATAGTTAATGCGAAGATATTCTGATATTCTGCTGCGTCTAAGTATATCGCTATATATATATATATATATATATATATATATATATATACTATATATATATATACCATATAGTATATATGTAGTATATACATATATATATATATATATATATATATATATATATAGCTATACGGTATTTCAATTTTTTACATTTTCCTCTCCGGGCTCAGCTGTAGGGTAACGTGACCGGATGTTAATATTTTAGTTTATCCCAGCAGACAAACATCTTGAATACAGCAGAGTGGGAGCTCGGGTTTCTTAAATATCTTTTCCTTCGTCTTTATATAATCGGCTTTGTGTGAACGGATTTCTTGGCAGTTCTAAACTTGGATCAATTTTTGAAAAGGTTCTATTAGTAAATCAGCAAATTAATTGGCCGCTATGCGCCTATAAAATGTTTAGTAATTATAGTATATGCATTGTTATCAGTGTAACATTTTCTAATTAATATCTGCAAAAATTCTGTATGATCTTTTATGATTTTCTTCGTCAATTGTGTCTTTGTAATATCACAGTAAAGAAAAGGTTCCTATTCGTGTCACAATATAAATTCCAGACCTTGGAAATTATAGCATCTCATTAAATAGGAACACAAATTGGAAATACATTTCTCGAGCATTAGGCTTAAGGTCTCGTAAATTATCTACTCTCTCTCTCTCTCTCTTGCTCTCTCTCTCCCTCTCTCTCTCCCTCAGTGTACTGTCTACTGGCAGGTCCATAGTAATAACGCCTCCACTCATCTTATCTTCCGTTTTCATCTTCATGTCAACACAAGAGTGGGTCTTTAAATCATCTATATCATCTCTTTTGATTTGCCATTATTCTTGGAGGATTCTGCTTATAATGAGGTGGGCCCGCTATGCCTTCCTCAGCTTCGACTAACATTTACTGGGCAGGGGCTTTGATCTAAGTTTTTTGTGATTTCTATTGAAACATGTTTTTATATAGGCCCATACAAGAGCAGTAAATCAACTGACTCAAAAGAGTAACTACTGGAAAAAAACATTTCAAAGCTCTCTGCGAACGATTTCATTTCGCTTCGGCATTTAAAATGTTCAAACTGACTGTGTACTTTTATTATAAATCTAATATACAAAGTATACATATTTCTTCAATTGTAATAATAAACATACGTTATATTTCAGTATCTTGCAGTGGTACATGTTTCGAACATTGAACGTTACTGTGAATTCTGCAAGGCCTGCGACATCTAGTTTGGCGTTCCTGACATTGTCTTATGGCGAGAAACCGGACGTTAAATTTTTATTGATTGATTGATTGATTGATTGAGAAAGCTGCAAATATTGAATGGTCTGGATTTAAAACACTTGGTTTAAGTGCGTGTCAACGAACGAATTTAAGCTACATCGGGCTCGAATAATACATGGATGGGTGAAGGCCGTTTAAGAAAAAGTAAATAATAGCTTTTTGCATTTAAAAAATCATCAGGGTGTTGGAAGGTTAGTTTTAAATCCAAAGTGGTTGATATCAGAACGCTTCAAAAGCAACGATTACTAATAACCTTGAAGTGGAATGAGGAAATAACGAAACATACAAAAAATAGAAACTAAGCAAAAGAAACGTTTTAGCATTATTTTGCTGTCTGTCATGTGCGTAACAATACGAACAAAAAAGAGATAATTACCTGAGAATTTCATTCTTTAATGGACACTAACGGCTCTTACACAACTACTGAAAACTTTCGAAAGATCATAAAATACTTTCGTTCACTTACCTTTCAGAACCAGAACTGTGACTTTATCTTCTCTTCCTTGACATCATTATCCAACCACTAATGACTTCAAATTACCTTCCACTAGCACTAAAATTATAATGTTTCCATTTCAAGGTTGAAACCGAAGCAGCAACAGATAACACTCAAGCACTGAAGTTTCGCTTGAAGTTAAATACAAAAGCAAATTCAGAAAATTACTTTATTTTAAATGGATCAGTATGGACTGAAGCATTTATAAATAGCTACTGCTATTATCTCAGATTATCGAATGCTTTGAATTGTCGAATTTTAAAGCAGGTGCCTTTTAGGGGTCTCTAAATAATATAAAAATACCTAAGAACACAACTGATTCTAGTTATGAATTAGTTGGTAAAGCCTGTAAAGCTAAAATTAACGTCACTTTCCTCACTCGAAAGCGAAGTCAGTGACAGGCGAGCCCAGGATTTGAACCCCGCACCAACTGATCCGCGGACGAGCATCTCACCGACGTCGTCACTGACTCCAGCCAGTTACAGATTTTGCTAGAGATTTTGTTAGTTAGAGATTTTGTTATTTAGAATTTTTTTCGAGATTTTGTTAGAGATTTTGTTATTTAGAATTTTTTTTAGTGTTTTTGTTAGTTAGAGATTTTGTTAGAGATTTGTCTGTTTGAACGACTGTTTTCTCCAGTATCAGCACAACTGAATTGAAATCCCATAGAGCTGCAGAATTGATTGTGTCGAGCAAGGCTACCCAGGGAGCACAGGTTTTGCGGATGTCCATGGAATGCTTTGTTTTACGAGATGACGTATCGACTTGATCCGCCGTTCATTTCCTCTGCAGCCACTCCATCAGTGCCAATTGACGTCCTCATTTCTCAGAATATTCGCACTGATTGGTGACAGATTCTAATATCAATTCAGAGAAATTTATAGAAATGCATTTCCTAGAAATATGTGTCATATAAGTGGTAAACTTATAAGTCTAACGTTTTATAATAGTTGCTGAAAATATCTTAACAATGTATTAAAACATTTTCTATACGACTGTATGAAACCATAATGGGGTAAATGTTGAAATAAATATTTAGCTGCTGACTTTAAGAATGAGAACCTTAATTTAAACAATTAAATCCTTTACGAATAAGTACTTAAAATAGTATTTAAATTATAACAAAGTTTAAAAACTTGAAGTTAGACATGCAATAAGTTGTTCTGATTTTCCTTTTCGTCACAAGGACCGAAGTTATTAGAAATCCCTAAATATTCGGGGGCTTGGTTGTATCCCTTCCAATTCATTTCCCTGACTGAAATGAGGTAATGGTTGCAACTTCGTGTAAACGTCAATGCAACTATTCCAAACACTCGATCCCCACTTTTGAAGAATTCTAACATTACATGAGGGCGGGATTTAGAAAATTGAAGACAATGATTTAGCGCACTTGGCTTAGCGTACGCAACAATAAACGAAGTTAAGCAACGTCGGGATAGGTTGGTACTTGGATGGGCGACTACCTGGGAAGACCGAGCCATAATAACTTTGAATGATCAAAACACCCAGGGGTGTTGGAAGGTTATTCTTAAATCCGCGCCCTTGCAATCGATGCGCGATCAAAAGCAACTAATCTAAAAAGCATTGATGTGAAGGAGAAAGTAACGAAAAATCACAAAAACAAGAGCAAGCAATGAAACACTGTAATCATATTCGGTATGTCATGAGTGAGGAAATAATTTTAACTGCAGAATGTTTAACACTAGAACAGCCGCGATTGCTATATAAGTATACGAAAGAGAATGTTTATGATTCTTAAAATTTATTCATTTTGTATCAAGTATTTCTAAACTATGTTAATTAAAAAATCTTTTAGTATTTTATCTGCGCTGTTATAATTACTATCTGCATTGATGTATCAGTGCAAAAATGAGAATATTGACAAATTAAGAAAATTTAGGCTTCCAAGCATTTCCGCAATATTAACCTTAATTAATAAATCCGATTGATTCTGTTAGGAAATATAATATTGATCAGAAAGAAGGGCTGACACATTTATGGTACAGTGGTCATACTGTTTTCTTAATCTAACCTTGGGCGTGATATACGTGTAATTATAAGTGACGTTTTAAATGAACTATTGAAGCAATATATTGACTTCATGATAACGTCTGGCTGGTCAGGAAAGCTTGCTATCAAATGGGTCATCAGCTATCAAAAGCAATTTGCGATGAGTTGCAGAGTCTCAAATCGGTGTCAGTTATTCAGTGCGGAAGAGCCTAATAAAAGCAATCATATTTCTTTTTTCTCCAGTGGAAAAGAAAAAGAAATGATCCACGAAGGAAAGTGTAAAGTGGATAAATAATTGTAATTTGTGATGTCATTTATTATACTCTAAACAACTCCCATGTTGAAGTAAGTCGTGAGTAAACAAGAATTACGTTGTCAAACATTATCGAGAGCATTCTCTCATTTTTACCGTTAAACGTATAATTTGCAACCTCACTCGATGTTATTCTTAAGTGAGACCGCTATTTACTGCAGTTAACGTTGTCTTTGACAGTTTTATTAAGTGCAGAGCAAATCCAAAAATATACGAGTTGATGTATTGTGGAAGGTCGGAGGCGTCAGGTGTCAAGATAGAGCGTTTTATGAATTCCATATTTGTATTTTGTTTTATGAATTTTGTTTCCATATTTGTCGTTTTTATGACGTGATGGTTATTATTTAAAAAAGCTAAAGCTAAGGTTAAAGCTAAGGTTAACATGAGTTTCCTCACTCGAAAGCAATGTCATTGACGGGCGAGCCCAGGATTTGAATCCCGCACATACTGATTCGCGGTCGAGTGTCTTACCGAATTCGCCAAAGGCTCCAGCCAGATAAAGGATAAAGGATCATCACCGTTTAAATGCGGCTACCATAGTAAAAGTTTTACTTCTTGAATTCCTCAAAGCAGTGGTAGGAGGCATTAGGTAGATTTTAAATGGCAGATACTGACATTGAACTCTCCTGTATTAAAATCTTTGACTTTTACTGGACTTGCTACACGGAAAATTTAAAAAATTGCCTACCGGTTTAAACATGTGGTGTCAACAGTGATAGACATCAACATAGTTGGCCATTTCATTATAATGCATCCTATTTTATTTCTCTGGAAAATTTTAAAAGATAATAAGCTTATTAGAAATTATAAACTGCTATATTGCACCACTAAATTATGCAATACGAAGTAGCTTAAGAGATTGAAATACAACAATATTATGAACAAGCTCATGAATCTTCTCTCATGGCAAAGATCAGTTTGCAAAGGTCTCATTGTTTTCGAAGATATTTCTCAGTTACTTATGATTTCAAACTCTAGCATGAGATGCAAAGATCGCAAAATTGCTAACATGACACTTCAAGTCTTTTTATTGATTCCATGAAACATTTTTCAGAATTACTACAAATCAGCTATAGAAATGGACCTTAGAACTATATTCCATTTTTGTTGTAAAGCAAATGGGGCATATATTACAGTACTCAATAGACGTCCTGCATTGTATGGGTAGCGAGGAAAACATAACATAATATAACATAACAGCATACTGGGCCAGAAAGCACAGGATGCTTGTTTAAGACCAATTTACCAAACACTTTAACATTTTCCAGTTCAAGACCAATTCAAACAAGTACTTAACTATCACAATTCAGTCAGTAACCTAGGATGTATTTAAGTATTAATCTACATAAAAAGCATAATGTACATTTAAATCTCCATACAGTTTCATAACACTGAAAAATTGGCATAAAAATTGATGGCTCCTATTTTTATCACATCTGGTTTTGGAGCGTATTTACTAACTCTGCCTCCACAACTGCACTTGACAAGCTGTTTGAAAAACGAACAAAATATATCATTTTAGGTTTGGTACATCTTCTGGTACATTCTTTTGGTATATTCTCATTCATTTTGGTACATTCTCTGCTCTCATCATCATAAATTTGGCGGTGACTCTAAATTTTCTCTTGAACAGGGGCCTACATGTGAATTCGGTAATTACGTTAATTCAGAAATGTCGAACATGACCATTAGTATGTGACCGATGGGTCAGCACTCAATGTGATAAGACTTATTTACTCCGGCTGAACGCGATCGCAGGTAAGTGCTAATTACACAAAAGTAATGCGCTGATTGAGAACTACTAAAATTTCCTTCACTCTTACGTAAAAGATGAATGTTGTTCTGCTTTTCACTTTTAAATTTGGGGGACACTTTCTAGAATTCTGCAATATATTTTATCTACGCTCTATTCCACTGAACTCTTGTAAAATTTACTAAAACTCATTTTTAAGAATTTTTTGAGCAGTGATTGGCAGGAGATTCCATCCTAGATCCCTTTCATCTCCAATCCCTTGTAACACTAAATAAAACAAAGTGGTAGTGATACAATGCAAGTATAAACCAGGTAAGAATGTTCAGCGGCTTCTTCCTTTATATCAGTTCCATCTATTGCGCTATGTTTAGCCAGGTTTAAGTATCGCTTTATTTAGCTTTTCAAGTGGTTAACCTTTCAGATAGAGACGAATTTATAGATAATTCGAAGATGTGCTCATTACTGAACACGGCAGAATTTGTTATCTTGCCAATAAATTTTAATCTTTGACTTTAAAATCCAGCCGACCGGCCTAACAACATAATTAATTCGAGGCTGTAGCAAAGGCCTCTCTTTTTCTCCTCTACGTTTTTTGGGTCAGATTATCCTGAGAATGGGTTAGATTTTGTGCTAACAAAACCAGAGCACAAAAGATATATATATATATATATATATATATATATATATATATAATATATATATATATATATATATATATATATATATATATATATATATATATCTTCGTATCCTGGAACTCTTCTCTGTCATTTATTTTTTTCTTCAAGTCCACAAAAATTACGAGTAGATCTTTGAATCATCAGCATTCCTAATGCCGGTCTGCCTCTGTTTCTCTTTCCTTCCATTCTACTTTATATGACCTCCTTTACTAACCCCTCCCTCCTTAGAATGGATCCTACCCAGCTTTTAGTCCTGTTTCTTAATACATTTATCAACTGTCTATCTGTACTAACTCTCTCCAGAACTTCCTCATTTGTAACTTACTGGGTCCAGCTTATCTTTTCCACTCTTCTCAATATTTACATTTCCAACATTTTCAGTTTCCTGATATTTTCCTATCTTAAGGTCCATGTTTCACATCCATGTAGCAGCGTCGACTCTGCCAAAGTTTTACTATCACCAGGTGTCATTAATGAAGCAGAACTATTACCATATTACAGGGATGTGATTTTCATTTTTACAAAATATAAGATAGTATGCTACCATTACTGAAGAAGGCAACGGGAAACCACCTCAGAAGCCATACTTTTCCCAATCTATAGGCTAAATAAGGTATGGATAAGGCATAGACTTTGCGAAGGGATTAACTTGTTAATCTAAGGAGTGCTCTTGAAGTAGCGAGAAAGTAGACTTTCAGTATGAATATGTACCTTCTTGGCAGTGCACTGTAGAGAGATGCTACAATCAAATAGTTGAGCTGCCATTTTTTTTTTTTTTTTTGTAAACAAAGCCAGACAGCGACAGTTAACCATACTTTACTCACAGTTATCTGTTCAACTTCGGGTAATTAGTAAACAGACTGTTAAATGCTCGTTAATCACAGATTAAGACTTCATGAAACGGAATTTTTCTTGATCCTGGTTAAATCAGTTGTTAAACTCTGATTAGGACATAATCATCCTTCATGGGGATTGCTCTAAGCCATCTCTCAGCCAAACACTCCAGATGCAGATTTAAAAGCTGCAGGCGAGAGCCGTCAAGAGTTTTTACTGTACTACTCTTCCAGTCTGCATTCATTGCGACATTTCTCCGGACTCGATTTTGTTTGAAAAAATTGTTTTATTAGCGATGAACTGGAGAGATTCTCATAACAGATTAAATTCCAAGTTTTTTAATGTCATAATATCTTTATTTCATCAGTATACCAGCAGTGAACTCAACAGAAAATAAATAACCAAATATACATGTAGATAGGCTATGTCCTCTTGTATGTTGAGGATTGTTGCGGAGAGAAATTAATAGCTTCAAAAATAAAAGTCCCGCTCTTCTAAACGTATTGTTGTTCTTAGACCTAATGTCATGTATATAAAACACTTTCAAAATTGTGGGAAATGTTCTCTTCAAAATCATAACTACTCTTTTTAGGTCTATTTTATTAATGGTAAAACAATTTATACTCTACTGGAACATTTAATGATTTTTTGTAATGATTTTTTGTAGCGACTCTTCGATTGAGTGTGGACAAACCACGAAGCACACGTTCCCTCTACAACTCGTAAAGGAGTTTAGTCACGTTGCGCCGTAAAATGGAACCGGATCAAATGCTGTAGTAAATATTTGCAGTGTCCTAATGTCTTTACTAGAGTGTACATCGGTCAATCTTGAAACACTACAAAACTTAGAGTTCACTTTCTAATTCAACGTAGGATGTACGGATATTTAGCTGTTTTTAGAATTGAAATCAAATACAATTTTAGTAGTTTAGAATTTATACTTTTATTTATTAAATTACTTTGAGTTCATTTAAATTCATTCATCATCATTAACTTCCCTTGAATCCTATTTTAATTATAAGGTAGGAATTAGAAAATTCTGTAGCAGTTTCTGGAGCCTAAGTTCTCACCAACCGAGTGCCCCTTCTGTCGTTGGTTTTTATCTGCTTTCTTGCCTTTTAAGCGCGTACAGTCCACGGCTGGTCTATTCTTCAGCAACTCGGACAGAACACGCTTAGATAAAGAAAATTATAATAACCGAGTTTTAGGCATACTTAATAACTGTTCCACCTTATAACATCGTATTATAACTTCCTTCGCCTGTACTGATACTCATATACATGTATATCAAATGGACTGGAATGAATGCTGAAAACTATCATCCACTTTACTAATGTGTCCCATCAAGCAGATAGTTTATTAAATTTTGCTCAAAGAATCTGTCCACTCATTTAAACCACGGTACGATAAGTTCACGGCGCTGATCATGGATGACGGGAGCAGGATATTTTTAGATATTTTCTCAATCCGTCATCCTGGCAACGCACATTCTACAGTACATTAATGGTTAGATTTTTTGAGGTTTCCTAAAACGATATCAATTGTGAAGATATTCGTTCATAGAATTTTATCAAATAGGCAACCTGATATCAAAACACGAGGACAGCAGACATTCTAATTAAATTCCTCAATTAGGATAGATGCTTCATTTCTGAATGGTGTTAAATATAAATTCTTTATTTTAGAGTTTCGTCTAGATGTTGTCTACGTAAGTATAATAACAATCATTTTGTAAACAATATTCTCTCCATACAGAATCTACGTCAAGCAGTTAGCCTCATGTGGTAAAGCACGAGATTCGCTGAACCTTATTTCGGCGCAAGTTTTTGTATTTGCTCAACCAGCTGGAATCATTCTCATCTGAAAAGCAAACGGAAACCAGATGCTACCTAGAAAAGAATGAGAAAAAATCAAATTCTTACACCAAAATGAAAATATAAAAGGGGAGAAAGATTGTGCAGTGATCACGGGAAAGCCCTAATTTTTAACGCCCTAAAGATACAACGATTATTAACAACAGCCGTTGACTGTGTTAGTTAAATGAGAGATATCGATTTGGAGCCAATAAAGCATTGTAACAGTTAATAGAATGTAATAGTTGTTTAAGCTTGAAATTAACACATCCTAGGACGTTAAGTCTAAAAGTTTCTTTTGCTATTATGTTTCGATTTTGTACTGCTTGAGGAGCGAATGAGCCTAAACTACAGTATAAAATGGTTGATTGAGGAGTTTACATTAAATAATTTGTGCTTTACAGAACTATTTCAACAAATATCCCGCTGCTGATAGAGTTTTGTATGCTGAAATGGCATTATATTAGCCTTGGTGGGGCTAAGGGAACTAGATAGCCGGTAGCGTATAGTTAATGCATCTGACTGCGAATCAGTAGATGTCGGGTTTCAATTCTGTGCTCGCTCGTCACTGACACATGCTTTAGAGATAGATTGACGGTGAGTTAGGCTAGTTCCTTTATCGTATCCCTAACCCTATTGGAGATATGGTTGTAGTAATGACATTGAGGTTAGGTTACATTGGACTTTAGCAAATAAAGAATTGATGGTTCAATCAGTCTATCAATCATTCAATAAGGATTTAAAGTCCTGTTCCTCGCCATAAGGCAATGTCAGGGACGTAGTTGACTAACTTGACTCTGCTCTAAAGTCTACTCAGTTGCTACTGAGAACCTTTCTTTAAAAAATCTACATCTCTATCTACTGTCTGACCTATATGAAAAAGGCTGTGCTCTAGAATTTAACGAGAAATTAGGAGATGACATTGTAACACCATGTCTCGTAGCGTTATACTTGCTATTCACTCAGCAAGGTCTTCACAAATACAAAGAAATATTGGAGCCAATTAGCGCTGGATACCTTGTTACAATTTACCTGTTCTTCTTTTTGAAAACGAGATACAGCTGAATAAAGAAATATCTAGAATCTGCTGAAATAATATAATATTGGTTTGAGAAGATATCACACTGTACGTGTAAAAATGATTAAAAAATTGAGAACTAATTCTTCACAAATGTGTCATTTTGGTTTTCTTTTTTAAAATTACATAGAATTTTGATTTAGAATCTTTATACAATAAAGCTAGCTAAGCTGGTAAGAATGCTGTTAACGTCAGTTTTCTCATTCGAAAGCGATGCCAGTGAAGGGAGAGCCCAGGATTTGAACCCCGCATATACTGATCCGCGGTCGAATATCTTACCGACATCGCCACTGGCTCCAGCAAACTATGTAGAATATTTTATCTAGCTTATGATGGAAATATTGAGAAAGTTCAACATACTTTACACATGAAATCAACTCTTTTTGTATTAAAATGACAATGCGTCTTCGATATTGTAAAGTGAAATGCAGCTTGAAAACAGGGTTGTTAGAGATAAGTCAGACTTTTCCTTATATTTCTCAACTAATGAAGTTATTTCAATTTCATTAGAAAAGTTTTTCTTTTTTTCAATTAAAAATATATAAAAATAATAACATGAGAGATTTTTTATTTTTCATTTGACTGCAATTGTTGTCATAATATATAGTAAGTTTAATGAATATATATTCATAAACTTAAGTTTAATTATTGTAACTTTAATAAATTTAAAAATATAGGTGTTCGTAAATATACATGTAGAGTTAATGAATAGAAGTCTAATAAATGTAGTCTTTTATAAAGATAGGTTTAACACAAACAGCTACTGTTATTGCTGCATGCAGAATTAGCACACACACAATACCAAGAAGTCTGTATTTTACAATCAACAGATTTAAATTTAGTAAAGTTTTGTATATTATATATTTGTGTATATTTTACATTTTAACGCATTTCATGGGAAGATGCTGTGAGGGTTGCTAAAGACAGAAATAATGGAGGAATGTTGCTGCCCTATGTTCTCTTCAGAAAGCAAGGAACTGAAGATGATGATTTGTGTATTTCATATAATGCACAGAAGAAATAACATAATATTACATTGCAAATTTTCAATCACATTTATATGTTGTCGATACCAACGTCAGAAAGGGCATTCGGTTGGTGAGCGCTTAGGCTCCAGTAATTGCCACAAAACTTAAACGAATGGATAAACTTCAAAAGTCTTGGACTGAAGAAAGTCTATGCGTTCCCCGACCCTGGTTGAACTGGGATTTAAGGGAAGATGATGATGATTTAATGTGTTGTCGTTGCAGCATACCCCATGTTTTCCACTGAGTCCCTGCCCGTCTACGACATATCTGACCTTGAGTGGGGTTGGTGGGTCCTCCAGCTTGGAACACCCTTCCTCCTGATCATCGGCATCACCGGCAACATCCTGTCCCTGGTGGTCCTCAAATCCCGTCGCTTCAGAACCAAATCCTACTCCCACTACCTGTGTACCCTCGCCGTATTCGATAGCCTCGTCCTAGTCAACAAGTACATCCACAGGCTGGACGAGCTCATTGCGACTCTAGGTCACTCAGGAGGGGTGTTCGGATCGTTCAGCGACGCTTCCTGCAAGATGCACAACTACACCGAACACGTCTGTTATTTAATGTCATCCTGGTTGATCCTGTGTATGACTAGTGAGAGGTACGTGGCCGTGAATCATCCGTTCAAGAAGGACGCCTACTGCCGACCTCGGAATGCTGTGACGGTGGTGCTGGTGGTGTTCGCCGTCATGTCCTACTCGCAGATCTTCAGGCTGATCCTGATTGAGAATATCTATGGGACCTGCGCAGCCTCGGATAGGTACAGGCACGCCTACGTGGCTCTGCATATCTACTTCTATCAGGTGCGTCCTGTTGTTGTTGTTAAAGCTTCTGTACTTCTATCTGGTGCGTCTTGTTGTTGTTGTTAATGCGTCAGTAAGAGGTATGTCTTGTTGTTGATGTTGTTAATGCATCAGTACCAGGTACATCTTGTGGTAGTGTTTGTTGTTGTTACTGTTGTTAACGCGTCAGTAACAGGTACATCTTGTTGTTGTTGTTGTTGTTAAGGCTTCAGTACCAGGTACGTAATGACATAAGCAAACTGAAGCACAAAGTGATATGATGACAACAGAGGGCGGCAAATGTACTGTGTCAGTTTTGATTTAACGCGATTAGAGCAAAATAGCCAGTGGGAGGCTCATGGCAATAATAATCTGATGACATTTCTCTTTAAATGTGAATTTAAAAGGACAGCTCAAAACTCAGCGCAAATTTTCTACTGTACGTTGAGTATATACCTGCGTATAGCCTATTAAGTGCATTTAGTTCACCTTGTAATTAAAGTGTAGCTGGGTTCTTGGTTATTCTATTCTTATTTCAGGGCACTTAGTTCGTATCATCATCATCATCATCATCTTCCCTTGAATCCTAGTTTAACTAGGGTCAGGATACAAATAGACTGCCTCAAGCTGGCAAAAGGCTAATGTTAACTTCAGTTTCCTCACTTGAAAGCGATGGCAGTGGCGTCCTAGCCCAGGATTTAAATCCCACACACACTTATCCGCGGTCGAATAACGTTGCGACATGGCCACTGGCTCCAACCGAGTAAATATGTGCGTACTGTTCAATAACTAATAGCAGCCAATTACCAATATGTAACAGTTAAGAATTAATTACAGTCAATACTAATTAATTAATCACAGTTAATAGTAGGCCTAAATAATGAACCACTAATAATTAAAAGTTGATTATTAATTGCCAATAAATAATAGTTACTACTATTTATAAATTAACTAGTGACTCACAGTTAATACTCAATAACGAATTACTAATAATACTATTTAAAAGTAAACAACAATTATAATTACTAATAAATAAAAGGCAACCATAAATAAAAATCATTTACTAATAATTAACAATTAATATCTCTAAACACCACTATTTCAGATCGTTTTACAGTTCTTAGTCCCCTCGCTGCTAATTCTTTTCCTCAACCTGAGAATCCTCAGGAAGATCTACGCCTTGCGCTCCCACCTCTACCGCAGCAACTTCGTCGGGTCGAACAACACCATCCTGGTCGGCTCAGGGTCGGGCAGCCTTGCGGGCAGCGGGTCAGCGGGGGTGGACTTCGCCCGTCACGCCCGACAGCAGCGCAACAAGACGACCTGCATGCTGCTCGTCGTGTCCTTCATCCACATCGTGACGCTGCTGCCCCTGGTCATCGTATCCGTCGTGGCGCACGCTCTGACGGTCACGGATCCGGAATCGGCCGGGATTGTCTACGATAAACTCTACAACGTCACGAAGCTTCTGGAATTATTTTCCGAAATCAACTACGCGTGTAATTTCTACGTTTACGTGCTAAGCGGTGTGCAGTTTCGTTACACCCTGCGCTCTATTTGTTCCGCTAGGAACTTTTTCTCTAAGGGGTCGAGTTTTCCGAGACACCCGCCTTGGCAGCACCAGTATCATCAGCATCAGGTTGTCTACTTTAAGAAGTTTGATCACAGTAACAGCTAGAAAATCTTGAGGCTCGAAGAAAAAGAAAACTTCACGTGGATTCTGAAATGAATGAAATTACGAGAGCTTCAAACTCAGTTAAAACTAAACACTGCTGCATACCAGAAGCTAAGCATTTGAGAATTTCTCTAATGCGGTGAATTAGAAATTTTTTTGAGAATAGCATTCTGACTGAAAGCTGTTGGTCTTAGTTGTCAATCTAACCTTGCTGAATATCTTTGAATATCAATAAATTCAATTAAAGACACGAAAGATCAGCAGAGCCTTTTTAAGAAAATGTTAACTTATTTTGATTTAAAGTATAACCAGAATTTTGTTTCTAAAACTTCAATTTTAAATCTTAATAACTAAAGGGATACCAGTAGATGTCGAAAACCCCACCCCACGGTTTAAACTGAAATTTTGATATGACATCTTGTAGGTAAGGGTTTACTTCTGCTCCTATGATTCAAATTTAATCGGTATAAATCCTATGAAACGTATCGCTAAATTAACGTGTTCTCGGTTTAATTTTATTTTCTTATGCATTAATGGCGATATAGCGCAACATGGAATGAATAAAAGCATTTTAAATGACTGTTGCAATCCCACGTTATTTTTCTTATAGGTTAAATGCTCGATTCATGTACAATAAGCATAGAAAAAGGACGAATGCTTTATTCATAGAGATATTGTTTGTTGTCTTGACCATATAGGCCTAACATTGGTTAGTTTATGAATTAGGTTCAATGGCTCGTTTTCTCTTAACTTATCGTGAAATATTGAAGTACCGGTGATTTAATTATCGGTACTATATAGTTATTGTACCGATAACTATAGTTATTGTTATCGGTAGTGTTATCGGTATAATCGTTTAATCATGTCAGTCTGATGTTAAGTGATACAGCCGAAAGTGTTATGAAACGAAATATGATTTTGTGTTTTCATGATTGCCTGCAAAAACGAGATCTAATTAAACAAGTTACTGTATTTTGTTGTTTTTGTTTGACTCCTTATCTAAATACTTTCGCTAGTAGGTCTAAAGAAAATCATTTTCAATGTTGATCCCCTCCAAACATTGAGCATTCCTTGAAATGACTGAAACAGAGCCGCTTGAAATGTGCTGACAAAAAATGGTTACAAATAATGTATATACAGGGTGGGCTCTAGCCATCTTTGGCATCTAATACTACTGGCTTTTTAAATGGATAAATTTCCTTCTATTCCTCTACAATTTGCCTAAAATCTTTCAGCTTCAGCCCACCTGGAGGAGAATTTTCTTATGTATTCTATGGATCCACTAGATTCCCCTGGTAGGTCCCATACAAATAATTATTATAATTAGTAACCATTACATATACGTCATAAAAGAGTAATAAGACAGAAATGTCAGCTTAGACTATCATTATAATTTATCTCTCTCTCACTCTCTCTCTCACTCTCTCTCTCTCTATCTCTTGCTCTCTCTCTCTCTTTCTCCCTTTCTCTCTCTCTCTCTCTAACTCTCTCTCTCTATTTCTCTCTCTCTCTCTCACTCTCTCTCTCTATTTCTCTCTCTCTCTCTCTCTCACTCTCTCTCTATTTCTCTCTCTCTCTCACACACTCTCTCTCTCTCTCACTCTCTCTCTCTCTCTCTCTCTCTCTCTCTCTCTCTCTCTCTCTCTGTCACACACACTCTCTCTCTCTCTCTCTTTCGGAAGTGCTGCTTTATTTACCTAGAATTAACACCACTCACTATCAAAAACTGTCATAGTTTCAGGAATTAATTAAACTTTTCAATTAAAGTTTCCAAGTCCTTCGAGAAGCTTGTTGAGTTCTATATCGATAATTAAAATGTCAAACAGTTACAATATTTGCAGTAAATATTATGTAGACCTATAACTAGAATTCATCTGCTATAGAAATAAGTCAGAATGGATATCAACTGATGAACACAACTCTTGAAATACACTAATCAACATATTTACCACACATTGACAAGCAAACTTTTTAATTAAATTCCATTGTAAAAGACACGCATTCGCTCTTGACAGTTTGATATTTCCTACTACTCATTATAAATCAATTGCTAGCTGAATGCAAAGTTTAAAATCTCAAAACACAGTTGATAAAATTTACATGTACAATAGTACTAGAGATTAAATAACGATTTCTGGAAAAATCCAGAACTTTGGTGGACATGCAGTTAGTTTTATAAAACGCCTAAAATCTCGGAACAGTATTGAATGTCCTTGATTAGAACACACTATAGAATCTGTACAATTTTCTAGAAAAAAGTGAATAAACACTTTTAAATCTTTATCAATATATATTGAGGTCTAGAAAATAAAACTAAAATATCACGAACTGACATTTATAAAACTTTCCTCAAATTTTTACACTTGCAAACTATATAGGACCATGAACACTCTGGTAGCTTTGTTTCACGGTCATGCCATTGCCTTTATAAAATTTTAATTTAAAATGTAACAGTTTAACAAGCCTCCATATCGTTATAACATCCGGATTAGATTGGAACCACATCCGAAATAATGAGTATAACCGGAAGAAGATAATGTTGTATCCATTAGGAAGACTTTAGATTCGATAACAAGAGAGAGGGAGGGAAAATTGAATGAATAGGCCTTATGCAATTTCCGAGAATATATTCTTAACCTGGACAACCATATGCACAGGGGCGGATCCAGGAATTTTTTAAGGGGGGGCCCGAAATTTTTTTGAGAGTGTACATTTTTTTGCTTACGCCTTCTTCGGGACATGTGATACAACGAGACAAATTTTTTTGGGGGGCTCAAAATACGTTCGGCTCATAGAGTGAGTGTTTATCCCCGTACCTTACCCCCCCCCCCGCTCATACCCGTACTAAAGTCAGGGGAAAACCTAAAATCCTACATTTGTTTTAGAAAAAGCAGGTTAATTTTTTCACCTCTGAAGAAACTCTGCGGATCTCTACGAATTGCAAAAGTGACCTAATTTTGGCGGTGGGGTGGGGGCTTAAGCCCCTCCCAGCCAAGGCTGTTTGCACCACTGCTACGGGACAGAGTTCACATTTTTTACTCTTTTTTACACATTTTTCACCCTTTTTTCCTCCAATTTGGTTATGCATTGGTTCAAGTGAAAACTGAGAGCTAGTGAAACGGTCAACATTTTTCAGGCCCCTTCCATTATACAGGGCTCCTAGGATATCCTAGAAAAATTTAGCTTTTGGAACTGCATTCCCTGTCTTACCCTCCCCTCGGGCCCCCCCCTAACCACTGCCATTACTAACATATTTACACATCGAAATTGTCATCTGAACAATGAATATATACCCTGTCTTACCCTCCCCCGGCCCCCCCCTAACTACTGCCACTAATAACATATTTAAACATCGAAATTGCCATAGGAATAATGAAAATATAGTTTAAATATTTTTATTGGCGGACCTAAGGGGGGGCCCGGGCCCCTTGCCCCTTAGGTCCGCCAATAATATTCTCCAGATGTCACAACTATCTTAAATATTGCACACTCGCCAGATGGCTCGCGTACGTGAAATGATTAATACTCTCCAGATGTCGTTATATCTTCATATAGTGCTTCTTGTTGATGTCTTCTTATGAATTGTAGCATCACACTCAAACTATGATAAGGAATTGATATTTTTATAATTTATATTTACTGGCGCAACTTTAAATATTTGTCAGTTTCAAACGAGAACCGTATTAGCAATATTCTCAAATCACAATAATCATCTATAGTGCAAAATGTAAACAATGCAGTACTTTTTATGTTCTTCTTATCAAAAAAATACCATAAAAACGTCCGTCCGTCCGTCCGTCCGTCCATCCATCCATCCATCCATCCATCCATCCATCCATCCATCCATCCATCCATCCATCCATCCATCCATCCATCCATCCATCCATCCATCCATCCATCCATCCATCCATCCATCCATCCATCCATCCATCCATCCATCCATCCATCCATCCATCCATCCATCCATCCATCCATCCATCCATCCATCCATCCATCCATCCATCCATCCATCCATCTATCCATCCATCCATCCATCCATTCATCCATCCATCCATCAAACCATCTATCTATCTATTCAGATATCTATCAATCAATCTATCCACGCAGTCATCTATCTATCCTTATTTCTTTCTCTCAATCACTTTTGCATGTATGGGTTAACTGCAAATCTATCAAAATGAATATTTTCAGGGTAAACTAGTATGAACTGAATCATAATTATTTGCATGAAGAGACAGGAAACAACAAAATAGAGAACTTATAAATCTTACAGCAATAAAAGCGATAGTAGGCCAGGCTTTATTGTTTCTGACACTTTTAGAAACATGATGAAGGTACAAGATATGAAAACTCTCATTTTCAAAACACGCAAAGTCCTGCATCACTCCGATAATTTCACTTCTCGCCTGACAACTCGTTCTAAATTTCTATGCACCAGCGCCACCACTTGCAAAATCGTGTGAACAAATAAAAGTACTTCTATTAAGCCTAAATCTCCTCAGAATAGTTAGCTCTAACGAGTTCAAATATGGCTTCATTATAAGCTCCATTACTCGCGATATATTACTTTCGCCAGGGACCATATTGAAGGCTAAATCAAATACTATATTATCTACTTCAGTCTAAATCACTCAGCATCATATTCAGGCGTCTTCCGCCAAACTCTGTGGTTACATTATCCACTCTTCCGAGAATAAATCTAGGAAGATATATGCCGATAGGGTCGTAAGATCAAGCAAAGATGCTCTATACGCGATGGCCGTATTGTTCGACTGCATGCAGAAAGATTACTGTAATTCTAATTACTGTAATTGTAATGACTTAAATTGCGATTACTGTAATTGTTATTAGTAATTTATTGCTGCAATTACTGCCATTACTGTAATCGTAAATATTGTAATTGTAGTCAGTGTAATTTTAATTACTGAAAGTGTAATCGGTGTAATAGTAATTTCTGTAATTGTAATCACTGTAATTGTAATCAGCGTAATTTTAATCAGTATAATTTTAATCTATTCGTGCTTCTACTTAAGGTAACCATCAGGAGATTGTTTGTCACTTTCAGTAGGTTGTAGTGTGTTTAACGTCAAGGTTCAGAAGCGCTAGGCTTCTCTTCAAGACGACTCGACACACTCGAGCTACCGTCACAAAGATTAAGATAACAGTAAGTCTGTCCAATAACAATAGTCGGTAACAATAGTAGTATTTCGTAGCTATCACTATAAGTTGTATTCTCAACACTTATTTATGAAATTTACGATCCTTTTATTGTGGTGTTTTGCGGTGTGTGTGGTTAGTAGTTTCTGTTGTGGTCTTAAAGTGCCCACTAATAAGCGGTATTACGTTGATCTGCTACTTTAATATCAGATCAACGTAAGACCGAAAGTTTTTATTTAGTTTCGTCCAATTACTAAATAGCATTTTCTAATAAATTGATTCGAGAAGGGAATCCGAACCTTTACACAGGAAACTTAGTAAAGTAGGCTGATATACTTTACACATTACTCATACAGATATTATCATTTAATTAGCTCAATATCATACGCATTTTACTCGAAGTAGAATTATAGATGTAATAATAGAGATAACTGTATACAGTACATAAAATGTCAGTATGCCGTAAAAAGACAATCAACACAGTAAGTGAACAACTTGAACATTAACATAAATGATAAATATATCATAAACTATCAAATGATAAACAACAATCAATCAATCAATAAGAATTTAACGTCTAGTTCCTCGCTATAAGGCAATGTCAGGGACGTCTCTTGCAGTCTCCACACAAACAGGTGCCAAAGCCCCACACGATGACGACTGAGTACACAGAGACCACAAGTGAAAGCGAGATCAAAACAGTGCAAGTCCAAAATCCAAGGCAAGCGGGTCAAAATTTACACCTATAGCGGAAAGAGATGGGTTTTTAGATTGCCAAGGAAAGTACCAATACAATTACAAGATCGAAGATCTTGTGGCAGAACATAGCCTATCCAAGACTATTCAAAAGGATTCTAAGCCTCAAACATGGAGCACGGAGTTCTCTCCAGTGAGGATAGGCGAGAAAGCTGTAAAGGAAGATCTCGAGCCATTCTTTACCCCCCCCCCCCCGGCCCGTGGAGATATGAAATATGGTCCCCCAGTGATCGCTTAGTGCTGGAAGTCACGTGATCGGCGCAGTTTCGCATCTGATAATCACTCGGATTTGAATTTTATGGCTGCATAAGAAATAAAAGGATTACTTGCTCTGAGTGTGGGTATATCGAGACTAAGAAAGAGAAAGAGATAGGGAGAGAAAGCTAGAGAGAGAGAGAGAGAGGGAGAGAGGGAAAGAAAGATACAGAGATAAGGAAAGAAAGCGAAAGAGGCAGAGGGAGAGAGAGAGAGAAATAGAGAGAATGAGAAAGATGAGAGAGAGAGATAGGGAGAGATAGATATATTTCTGTCGACAACGACACCAAATATTTATGGATAAAACGAAAGATAACAAAAACAACAATAAACTCACAAAAGAAAACACTCAAATATGTATGAAAACAACACCCAAACAGATAGCAAAACAGACCAAATAGATAACGTTAGAAATAATATGATACGAACGTGAGAAATCTACTTGTAGACAAGCAATTTTTGGATTGCACGCCGTGTTGCAGTGAACATATTTCAACTTGTTAACAATTAGCTAAATCATTATCTTGTATATTGTTATCATAGTTGCCGGTCAATTAGGTAGGATCATGATGCAGTAGTTTGACGAATCTTTTTTGACGCGGTTTTTGTTTAAAACCTTAACCGTAGAGTATAACAAAATAATAGCTATCATTCATGATGATATTTATCAATTGTAATGTTTAATTTATTAGGCAATTGAGGTAATTTATTGGCAAATACCCTCATTTGGCCAACTAATAATGTAAGAGTATCCAAAATTTATCCCTCTAGAATAAGCTCGGTTGAGAATTGATGCCCTAAAGCCAACAACCATTTTTATTTAAACTTTAACATTAAAAACACCGCAATACCTGATTTTAATGGTAGTTTTTAAATAGAAAACAAAACATGGTAAAGTAAAATAATATACTCCATTTGTTTCTTATTACGTTGTAGGATGCATGAATAAGGTTTCTGACGGTAAATTTTAATGCGGCGAATCTTCTTATAAGTCTAATTTTTAAAATTTGATTAAAAACAAAATTTTCATCCTGATAACCTTTCCTGCAAGCTTATGTATTTCTGAATAGATCTTTCGGTAATAGCTATAAATAGAACATCGTGGACACCAAATATAAACAGTGACTAGAAAAAGTAAACACTGCATAGAATACTATTGAAATGAACTAGTTCCTTATAAAATTGCTAATTCAAGTTTTCTTTATAAATGTTATTTACTTTACAACCTACTATACGTATATTAATTAAAAAATAACTTAACACTTATAGTTTAACTCTTTCACCCATTATTAGGGTATGCATACATTATAACGAAGTTATAATATAGACCCATTAGATTTACATGTAAATTTATGTATCAGATGTCAACATAAACAAACCAGTGTTACCATACAACAAAATATGTTTTCAATTACCGAACTGATCTATTAGGATATTTAAAACTACCGAGAGCTGATAAATAAGGTCTTTATTGCAAATTTGAATAACGTGGACAAAAATTCAATAAATTTATTTAATCCATTAAATAAATATTAGGCCCCCATCTCTGAAGAACTTTAGCTTAATGAACTTAAATGTCCTCTGCACATTTGTTTTGCAGATTGGTTTTGGTGAATTGATCTGCAGGTATATGCGCTGTGGGGACGTCTCTGACATCATCCTTGGATGAGGAAACGGATGTTAAACCTTTATTATTATTATTATTATTATTATTATTATTATTATATTTCTAAAAATTTCACTTCCATTTTATTCATCTATTGTGTTTGCAGGAGTAAATAGAAAATAAAACTTTAAAATTAAATACTTTAGAGTTTCAATTTTAGAGCAACATAGCTCAACAACAATCAGAGTATAACTGTCATCCATCAGGACCCAAGACAACATCGAGCATTTTTAGAGTAATACAGAGTGAAAGGTTGTTTCAAGCTCTCCCTGGTGAATGAATCCAACCTCATTAAGTCCAGTCTTTAATTAAGAAGTCCAACCGAAGTATCTCCCATTCCATATCAAACCACCGCAGATTTCACTTTCGATAAACACCCGGTCTGTTTTCTCTGCTCACCCAAGCGTTATCTGTAGATAGCTTTGCTTTAGCGAGACTATCCTAGAGCTGCGTGGTAGTTGTTTAACGGCCATTTCATCACGTGCACGAGATAGGATAAATATGGATATTATAAGAGATGAGAAACCATTTGAATAATATACATATGTTTCTAAGTCAGGACTTAGTTCTGATTTTAATTCAAGATATTTCTGTAATTGATACGCACTTTGCGCAGTATATACGTGTATGCATATGTAATTATGTATAGGCCTACTATATATATATGTTATATATATATATATATATATATATATATATATATATATATATATTTTAATTTAATTTTTTTATTGCTTTATTTCAGGCGTAAAAACCCATACATGAATCTTGCACATAGAACAATGCAACAAAAACCAGAAAAAGCAAATAGTCTGCGCATAAATTGAGCTATAGTCCTAAAACAATTACTTATAGAATTAGGCATACAAGGCTATAACAGGCTCAGAACATCAAAACACTTAACTAGCATATTAGCATTATCCAGCAAGCACATTCTAAACTTTAATCTGTAATTTGAAAGGATAGTATCAAAACTAGGCAATCCAGTTTCTAGCAGCGCGATGGTTAGGCTGCTGTTACGTTTGTATCCAAAAAATATTTTAATACATTTATTATAGCAAGATCGAAACTTCTCTATTGAACCTAATGTAAACGACGACCATAGTGCCACATCATAGAAGCACATACAATAGGATTTGAACAGGACCTTCTTAACATTAAGAGAGCAATAAGCAAATCTACGCTTTAATATATTCGTACGCATAAACATACCACGTATTTCACGCTGTATATCGTTATTATCACGGCCATCATTGGTTATAATATGACCTAAATATTTAAACTGCGTTACATAATTAATAAAAGAATTGTCCAACTTAAATCTTGGAAATTCCTCTAATACACTCCAATTTCGATCCTTAGGAGCAAATATCATGGCGACAGTTTTACTAATATTAGAAGACATGTTAATAACTTTAGCGTTAAACTGAAGCACATCTGTTGAATACTGTAAAGCTCTCCAAGAAGGAGCAATGATAACGATATCATCAGCATATGCAATAATGTTAATTAATCTATTATTAATTGCACAACCAATCCCGGTATCTACTACATCTCTAACCATATCGCGTATATATCTAGAGAACAAATACGGTGAAAGTACACTTCCCTGACGCGTATCATTTCCAATGTGAAAACAAGTAGAAACAGAATTACGCCATCGAACAAAGCATTGCTGTTTAGAATATATATATATATATATATATATATATATATATATATATATATATATATATATAGAATATATATATATATATATATATATATATATGTATATATATATACATTAATACTGTATATCTGTTCACAAATATCTTGAATTAAAATGAGAACTAAGTCCTTGCTAAGAAGCGTATGTATGTATTAAAATGGTTTTATTTTATATATATATATATATATATATATTTAAATATAGGCCTACATATAATATATATATATACGTATATAATATATCCATGTATATATTAGGATATATATACATATATATATAATATATGCATGTATATATTAGGATATATATACATATATATATATATATGTATATATATATATATATATATATATATCGACAAGTGTAGGGTAAACATTTTTTCCAAATGAATCTCACTGCTTCCCAATTTCTAATAAAAGAATATTTAAGTTACGTTGCTTCACTTCCATTCACAGTAGAAAAGATTTTGTATCAAAACGCCAAACGCTTCATCAGGTTCCGTTCCGTTCAGTCGCTAATCTCCCGCAAATGTCTCAGAACAGATTCCAATGGCTGATCATTATCTTCAACAGCGTCTTCTCAAATTACACGCGACACTCACAGAATTGCCCATCGAATCGAGTATCTTCGAGAAAGTTCAAATGAGCGCTGATTGAGTTCAGAATCTATTATGCTCTGCAATGAACAATACAGATCTAAGCTTATTTGTTTTAATTATGTTTGCTAACTAGACGTCTGCTTGATGTCATTGTGTACGTATGACGTCCCTGATATCATCCTTGTATGTGGAAGCGGACGTTGAACCTTTATTATTGTTATTATTATTATTACATCTGACAGCGCTTACTTTGTCCATTGATCTCTCAGTTCAATCGAAATGAGCGAAAAATATTAAGAGATTGAAACTTGAAGATTTATTTAAATGTTTATAAAAAAGATGGTAAAGCTAATGTTAACATCAGTTTCCTCACTCAAAAGCTGTGTCAGTGACTGACGAGTCCAAGATTTGAGAGAGAGAGAGAGAGAGAGGGAGAGAGAGAGAGAGGGAGATGGAGAGAGAAGTGGTACTAAAATATGAAAAACACTCATTATAGTGACTTGATAAACTATGTTGATGTTTATCACTTTCAATACCACAAGAAATATAACAACTACCAAATTAAAAAAAGGATTTTTTAAATATATTTTACACCGTTAAGCAAGTTAGACCATTTTCAGTATAACCAGTCTAGTGAATGTCCGAGATTTTACTCTAAGATTAGCAAAAATAAAAAAAATAAAAAATAAAAAAATGAAAATAAGAAATTAAATAACTTTGAGAGAGAGAGAGAGAGAGAGAGAGAATATTTACAATATTTACAAGAACGTTCTGGTTTGTGCAGAACTGTTTTAAGTTGCATAGAAGAAAGAAGCGTTCCATGCAATGCATTCCTTTGTGAAACCAGAAAATTAATTTGTATTGTATAGCTGTATATCATAGATTGCATGGTTCAAGTCACAAATTAAAATGTCGAATTCTACAAGTGGTTTGGGCTAACTGGAAAGTGTTCTCAGGGAAAGACGCCCATGCCCAGTAAATGCCGCAGCTGAGGAAGGCATAGGGAGCCCATAAACAGAATCCCCAAAGAAAATGATATGTAACAGCAATAATGAGCTTTTGCTAGATGTTTTAAAGTAGACATGAATAGGAAAAAGTAAGGCAGAGACGAGTGGAGGCGTTATATACCACTGAGAGAAAGAGAGAGAGAGAGAGAGAGAGAGAGAGAGAGAGAGAGAGAGAGGTAGTTTAGCTAATATTTAGATAACTGCGGAGTGACCAGGTTCCTTTCAGCAACAGGCTAGTTTGTATCTTAGAAATATTAATTTCAGTCTCCTAGTCTAATGACGATGCCTGTGACGGAACGGAATGTTCGCTGTATCGTTATCAGGTTCAATATCCGCCATCATTCACCATCATTGATTAGCATTCTTCTCATGTTTACAAACAATGGTCACGTGTCACGTTATTATTATTAATGTCCAATCAGGAGCGAGCGTGTGGTCACGTGATAAGGGGATTCGTGTAGAATTAGTCGCCACCTCAATACATTGAGATAAGACTGACACGGGGAGAGAAAATGCGGATCAGTGATTCGCATGACTTCCGGTAGTAAAACGATTTCCTGCATATAACTACAAAAACTGCTCACTTTCCACTACGCAATGAGAAAACTAGGGCTTTCAGATTTCTATTCTAAGACTGATAGGTCTATGAAAGAAAATTAAAAACGCATGACAAAATTTATAAAGCTAAATATTGCACTTACTAGAGTTTAAGACTCGTCCGCAGACGGATAGCTATAGTCATCGAGAAATTTGTTGCAATTTTATTCAATTTTCATCATTGTGCCGTCATTAGGCTATTTATTTACAATCTTTATTTCACCAAACTCATGGCAGTAAGAAACACATACAACAGAAATCAAGCACACCACACATCAACGTAAAGAAAATAAATAAAGTAAACATATGTAACTAGACTATCAAGCTAAATATTTATTAAATAAATAAACAAATAATAAATACTGTACATATTTATTGACTTCTTCACTCAGTTATTTCTTGGATATGATCAAATTATTTCTTATTATTAATATAGTTTCAGCTGTATAATAGAAATTCTAACTTCATGAAGTTCTTACGGTCGAATGATCTATTGCATTAGCGCGTATATCTATCCAAATCTAGTTGCATTAGAACATATTTAAAATTGCGTTATGTGTCATTTAACTCTTCAATTGCTTTATGCTGTAACCAAACAACGAGGAACAAGAGTAGCCATTGAAAAACTATTATATGAGCCATAAAAATCAAGTCCTTTATACCTAGTCTGGAATAGACTGGAATAGCGAGGATATATAGCAGCCTGGAATAGTCTAAGGAAGGCATAGAGGCACCTCATTATAAGCAGAATCCCCCAAGAATAATGGTTTATCAAAAGGAATTTTATAATTTAAAAATCCACTCGTATGTGGACATGAAGAGAAAGACTGAAGATAGAGATGAGTAGAGGCGTTATATTTCATGGACCTGCCAGTAGGCAGTGCTGTAAGAGAGAGAAAGAGAAACTGGAATAGCCTGGAATCTACTAGAGTAGTCTGGAATAAACTGGAGTAGACAGGAATGGATTGGAATAGACTGGAATAGACTTGAATACACTGGAATAGAGTGAAATAGCCTGGAATAGAGTGGAATAGCCTGCAATAGACTGAAATAGATTGAAATAGACTTGAGTTGCTTGGAATAGACTTGAATAGCCTGGAATACACTGGAATAACCTGGAATAGCCTGGAATAGACTTGAATAGCCTGGAATACACTGGAATAACCTGGAATAGCCTGGACTAGCCTGAAATAGCCTGGAATACACTGGAATAGACTGGAATAGCCTGGAATAGCTTGGAATAGACTTGAGTAGCCTGGAATAGACTGGAATAGACTAAAACAGATTGGAAAAGACCGGAATATACCGGAATAGCCTGGTATAGCCTGGTGTAGCCTTGTATAGCCTGGAATAGACTGGAATATACTAGAGTAGATTGGAATAGACTGGAATAGCCTGTACTAGCCTGGAATATACTTGAGTAGCGTGGAATAGACCGCAATATCGTGGAATTGACTGGAATAGCCTTGTATAGACTGGAATAGACTGGAATAAACTGGAATAGACTGGAATAGGCTGGAACAGACTGGAATAGACTGGAATAGACTTGATTAGCCTGGAATAGCCTGGAATAGACTGGAATAGCCTTGGGTAGCCTGGAATAGACTTGAGAAGCGTGGCTATGCCAAGAGTGTGCTCATGTAAATGCGACACGCGCCCGGGTCGTGTTTAGGGAGTTGTGGGTGGACTTGAGTTGATTTATGACGGGGCGTATTCCCCCGTGACCCCTCCTAGCCTATGACCCCGTCCAGCAGTGGTTATCCGCTGAGAGAGACTAGCTAAGTGTCACCAGTGGCGCTATATAACAACTAGCGCAGGGAATCTTTGTTAAAGAGGCACCACTTTAAATATAGCTCAAGCTAATCTGCTTGTGAACTGAATATATATAATCTTTTATTAACCATTTCTTGGTAGAAAACACACACAGATACAATTACATTGCAATACGTGGCACAACAGCGTACACATAAATATTTCACATAAAAGTATAACAGTTTCAATATTTTAACCGATTAGGTTCTCGACTGTGGATCAGTAGCTATGGGTTTCAAACCATGAACTCGCTAGTTAAAAGCTAAAGTTGGTAAAGCTAATGTTAACGTCAGTTTCCCCACTCGAAGACAATGTAAGTGACGGGCAAGCCTTGGATTTGAATCCCGCACTTACTGACCCGCGGTTGAGTTTCTTACCGACATCGTCACTGGCTCCAGCCAGGTTGTACATGTACATGTAGATATTTGTACGAATGACGAAACTGTAGCTTCGATTCGACTTTACAGGGGAAGCAGGTTAAAAGTCTACAGCGCGAAGCCTCTGGCTCTGAAATTATGTTGCTAAAGTTTACTAAACACTTTTAATAATTACTAATAATAATTAGTGAGATAATAGCAGTTAACAATAATTATAATAATTCAATATTATTAATAATAACATTATAAATATTAAAACGATTAATGATTAATAAGTATGAATTATTGTGAGCTATATATCTCCTTCTTTTGCAAAAAGCAATATCGCAGACTCTCTTATGTATTTTCTAGGGCAGTCGCTACACTTATGCAGATGCAAATCGTATTAGAAATCCGTTGACCGAGTCCATGTCTCATGCGTATGTATGAGGCTGTTATATCTGACAATTGTCATAAATCTTGACTTCTAAATACAATCAGTTCTCGGCAGGCTAACGCGATGCATTAGCTAGCTTATGCATTAGCTAGTTGATGCATTAGATAGTTTATGCAGCAGCTAGTAGAAGCATTAGCTAGTAGATGTAGTAGCTAGTAGATGATGCAGCTGGTAGATGCAGTAGCTAATTGATGCAGTAGCTAGTAGATGCAGTAACTAGTAGATGAAGTAGCTAGTAGATGCAGTAGCTAGTAGATGCAGTAGTTAGTTAATGTAGCAAGTTTATTGCAGCTAGTTTATGCAGGAGCTATTTGATGCAGTGGCTTGTATATGCAGTAGCTAGTAGATGCAGTAGCTGGTTTATGCAGTAGCTAATAGATGAAATAGCTAGTATATGCAGTAGCTAGTAGATGCAGTAGCTGGTTTATGCAGTAGCTAATAGATGAAATAGCTAATATATGTAGTAGCTAGTAGATGCAGTAGCTGGTTTATGCAGTAGCTAATAGATGAAATAGCTAGTATATGCAGTAGCTAGTATATGCAGTAGCTAGTATATGCAGTAGCTAGTAGATGCAGTAGCTGGTTTATGCAGTAGCTAATAGATGAAATAGCTAGTATATGCAGTAGCTAGTATATGCAGTAGCTAGTAGATGCAGTAGCTGGTTTATGCAGTAGCTAATAGATGAAATAGCTAGTACATGCAGTAGCTAGTATATGCAGTAGCTAGTAGATGAAGTAGCTAGTAGATGCTAGTAAAATGTGTTGGAGAATCATTTTCTGGACGGTGCAATTCATACTACCTAGATATTATTTATTACCTAATGATTATTATCAAACCATCTCAGTCAGTATCAGCTCAATCATCAAAATCAGAAAAAAATTTGAAAGGTCCTACCGAGATTCGAACTCGGATCGCTGGATTCAAAGTCCAGAGTGCTAACCATTACACCATAGAACCGCTTCTAATATTTGATCCTTGCTATAGCTATCGAATGTTAGTTATAACCAGTCGTGTCAACTAATAATAACACTAACATAACACCGCCTATTCAGAAATGAGAAAACACCTTTTATTATACAATGTTTTCGCATTAATACCAGAATGAGCAGGTAGGAGGCTAAGAAGGGCTATGCCCAACTTTCAACCCATTGTACATGTAAGCTATACAGGGGCTAATATCTATGCACCCAGTTAGCCCACCCAATTTAGCCTACCCGTTTCGACCACGCCATTTAGCCTATTTGTTTCGACCACGCTATTTAGCCTATCCTTTTCGACCATCCCATTTAGCCTACCCGTTTCGACCACCCCATTTAGCCTATCCGTTTCGACCACCCTATTTAGGCTAATCTTTTCGACCATCCCATTTAGCCTACCCGTTTCGACCACCCCTTTTAGTCGACCCATTTATTCCACCCTATTTATCCCACCCATTTATTCCACCTCATTTAATTAGACCCAACAATTTTTAGCCTTGTCAGCCTCTAAGGCTAGAACTACTACATATATGTTTCCTTATCATAATTAGCTCTAAACTATAATGCGTGTGTTGGCCCTATGTGTGTATGTATGTGCGTGCATTGTGTGTGTATGTGCTTGTGTACATGTGTATATGTGTGTATATGTTTGTGTGTATGTATGTGTGGGTGTATGTGCGTATGTATGTGTGAGGGGAGGGGTTAAACAAGAAAGACGAGGACCTCTAAACAGTGGCGCTTCTAGCGAGAGAGAGAGAGAATGCAGATAAATCTGCGCTATAATTAAATTGCGCGCTAATCTCGCGCAAAGCTCTCCACGAGAGTGGTATGGGATGCTCCTGTTAGAACTCGAGTCCCATCGTCCCGGCTTCAGCGCATCTATTCCACAAAATAATGCACATTTGACACTTCCGGATCCGCCAGAATCCCTATTACTAGAGTACCCACCCAGAGTTCCTTAGTTGATTTGAAGTCTTTATGCTTTCTCTAGATAGTTTTTTTTCTCTAGAAAGAGAGTCTAGAAAGTTCTAGAAAGTTGTCATTTAGTTCACTGGATTTGCATAAATATCTAAAACTATCATCAAATATGGACAGAGTCATGCAAAAGTTAACAGTTAAACTTCTCTGAAAGCCGACGAAAATTAATATTGCAAGTTTTAAATTCATATGGATAAGAAAGGAAACTGATGATAGATCTGTTCTACAAGATGTACACGTATTGTCTAGTTATTTCTCAAATTGAACCTTGAGACATAGAAGTAGAGCTAATAAACTGAACATACTTATTAAGATCTTGATCGAACAGCTGTACAAGTCTTTGTCAGGATTTAATATGAAGATCTACTCCTAACAAAGTCGCGCATATATTCACTGAAAGAGTAAGTTATTACAGCTTATCTACGTCAATTATTCAAACAGATCCCGAGAGTTTGGTGCTGATGATTTTCAACTTTAAGTAGACAGTCCTTAACTTCTGTCGACTTTTCCTTCACTGTAGGGCTCCAGCGCTTTTGTATTTTATTCCATTAGCTACCCATTAATTGCGACCAACACAAAAATCTCATTTGACGTCTTATTTTTAATTGAAAATCAATAAACATTATACGTAAATCACTGCATGACTTTAATTAGAATTGGCGGCAATTTTGATTTGCATTCGTTTATTTTAATTTCTATTTATGCCACACAAGTAAGACCCGGATAACTGTACACTGAAGGATTTCGGACAATAGTGAGGTGGGTAGAATAAACTTTGAAGAGTCGAAATTGAAGGGATATGTACGCGAAGAGATTTAAGATACATAAACTAGTAAAATATTAAAAGCCAACTCAAGACTAAAATACAACTAGCGAAAACCGTAGACTAAAGGAAATGCTAACCACTGTGTATAAATTTAATTCAATTTAATTATAAATTTCAAAATAATAATTTGCGCGGTATTTATCTATTCAAAAGATATTTCTAACGGAATTTAGCTAGCTTGATCGATTCAATCTTGAATGACTTGGTAAATTTACTGTCGCCCATAGAGGGCAGGGTCCTTTGTTGAAGAAGCTGACAAGATGGCAGATCAAATTTGCGCAAATCCCCACCAATTGGCTGCTTCAATGGAGAGTTCAAGTAAACGGGATAGCTTTGTGTTCTAGATGAAACGTTTATTGATAATGTGTTACAGATTTGATATTTAAAAAAGGCATCTTAAACGTTTTAATTTAGGCTATATAGAAAACTAATGCTTTTTTCAAAATAATATTATGAAGTATTTTATGAGATTTTAAAAAATTGTATTTGCGCTACAAATATTTTTAATTCCGTTGCACCCATTTTCCTTTAAGCAGTTTTAATAATACAAATAAAAATTAACATATGCTTTCAGACACAATTCAACCAAACAAAGTTGTTTCGGTTAATTATTAATAATTACAGTTATTTATTACAGTAATTATTTAATAATTACTGTAATAACTACAGTAACTGTAATTAATTACTGATTATTAATTACTTAAATGAATTACTGTAACTGTAATAATAATTACAGTTAATTTTAGTTATTATTAATTCATATTTTTTAATCCCAATTTATAAAACATTTCAGTTTCAGCGACGCCTTTTCTACTTCTATCGGATAGGGATTCCTGATTTTTAGCTCTCTCATTAATCCACTACCTAGAACGTAAAGTTTCTTGTCTGCATCTAGGCCTATCTAATCTCGCATCTAACCAAAGCTGAATAAATAGTGAAACAAATAAATAAATAAATAAGTTTCTAAGTAACTAGTTAACCTTAAAAGTAACTAACTAATTACGTCTAGCAGGTAACTAAGTAAGAAAATAAGGAAGGAAGTAAATAGCTAAGTAAATTAGTAAATAAGTAACTAACTAATTTACTATTCATCTAACTTCGTAACCAACTAACTAACTAACTAACTAACTAAACCAATAGGCCCCTAGCTATATAGTTTTATATTAATTACAGCAGCTAGAGTTCAGTCGTTTTAAGGGATATTTAATCTTTCAGAAATTAATAGCCACCATGAATATCTCAAATTCACAATCCATTCTCAATAAATGACGGTGGGACAGTTTGGTCAGTCAATGCGGCATTGTTGGGAGGCTTATGCAATCAGGACTGTGACTGGACACGGTCAATGTGGATTAGGGATGAAAGGATTGATGGAGAGCGGATTTAAGTGGAAAGGACTCGAGAAGTAATGAAATGAACGAGAAAGTTGAGGAAATAAACCGATACAGCAGCGTCTCCGTATTTCTTAAGAATTAATATTACGATAACTTCGAGAGATTAACGAGGATACCAAGACTGTAAAGTTAAATACTGAACTACACAAAAACAGCCAATGGAAATTATCATAAAACTGAAATGTTGTAAGATGATAAAGAAAATGTTAGCGTGATTCGTTCAAAGTTTTTAAATAATAATAATAATAATAATAATAAAGGTTTAACGTCGTTTCCTCATACAAGGGTGATGTCAGAGACGTCCCCCCATCACATGTCACTATAAATCGATTCCCCTCAAACGATCTGAAAAAGCACGTGCTGAAGAGAAATAAAAGATCCTAAGGATCCTAAAAATCCTAAAGAATAAATATAAATATAAAATAAATATAATATAATATAAGATAAAATATCCTAAAGAATAAAAGGAATAAAAGAGATAAAATATAAAATAATCTTTTTATCCTTGTTACCAAATTTATGCTATAGATGCTTAATCGTCTTCTTCCTCAATAGATGCTTAGTCTTCAGAGTATCTTTCTGTTGAAGTTGAACTTTGTTAAAGTTAATTCTAGCTCACATTTTATTTAGTATAGCATTAATTATAGCCATTTTTACTTTCTAATTATAGCAACTAATCCATTATCCCCTATTTCAATGGAACTCTAGAATATTAAACAAAAACAGCAATCTCACGAAAGGAATCTTTACTGCACATGTGTGTAACTACAAGGTATATAGGGAATATTAAAAATTACCAGAATCATAAAATTCTGGTAGTTAACCCCTTTAATTCAAGACATCGGCGTAATGCAATGGTGTTAACTAAAGTACAAATATCTGTACTTAATAATATCTGTACAAATATCTGTAGGTTAATTACCGGTTTAATAGCCGATAAAATTGATAGAACAATGCCTAAATGACATGATCAAATGATTTATCGATACAAGACAGTACATGTAAAATAGTCTTAGTTTAATAAACGCTATACGTCTTTTTCACATTGATTTGATATTCGCATGGAGAATAAATGAAATTCAATGATATTGCAGACTAAAGCTACTTTAGCTTAGCGTCAGTGACTAATATTTAAAACATTTCTCTCTATAAAATAAATCGTATTGTGTAATTTTTTAAATTTGCAACTCATAAATTCAGTCACTAAAATTAGGCTATATATTCTATATGTTTGCGGGCTGACCCTGCAGTGGACCTCGTCGATTTATCTGACGCCGTTCAATTATATGAAAACTAGATGTACCCGTGTGAGTTAAGATGTAAACATACAGGACTTTTAACACAGCTACTTTTAACTGAACCTGGAGTGGAAACCTAACATCTCAATCCTAAGACGGACGTTCTATGAATGTGCCATATCCTTTCAAGAAATAAATATCTAAAAACTTCTTATACCGTATATAAAAAAGTTGTTTTAATTATGACGCTTCGATTAAATTTATACTCACCAGATTAAAGCACTGTAATCATCGTTACTTTAGACAGACAGACATAACTGGCTCATTATATTTTTAATACCCTACGGTTCTGTTCCCATGCACAACGACAGATTTGAATAGGAGATAATTGCTAAAACGTCTCGCCCCGCCCACGGTCGCATCAACGGAGCATTGACAACATGCAATTATTTTCATGGAGTTTCTTCAGATAGGACACCGTCATCCCCTGATTGTACTAGAAATTAGAAATTCAGATCTCCTTTAGTTTTTTTTACATGTAGTATTTCAATTATCTCTCTCGCGCGCGCCCTCTCTCTTTCAATATTTAGGACTTTCTCTTTTATAATTATTTTATTATTTTTTCTATTTTATTATTATTTTATTTTGTTATTTTGCTATTTTCTCTTCTTTCTATTTCTCTCTCTCTCCCTCTTTCTCTTTTTCTCTTTGTTTCTCTCTTTCACCATCTTTCTCTCGCTCTCTCTCTATTTCTGACTTTCTCGTTTTTTATTTAACTGTTGTCGTTTCTTTTTCTCTCTCTCTCTCTCTCTCTCTTTCTCTCTTTCTCTCTCTCTCTCTCTCTCTCTCTCTCTCCCCCTTCTGGATTTATCCTGAATCAATGCAATCAATGTTTTTCCTATAAGCGGTCCAGACTTGAGGAAAAGTGCTGGAAGAATATGGAATCGATGGAGTGAAACGAGTGACAGACAGGTGCGGTGGGTGGGGTACTCTGCACTCTGTATGGTGGTGCGGTGGGTGTGGTACTCTGTATGGTGGTGCGATGGGTGGGTGGGGTACTCTGTATGGTGGTGTGGTGGGTGGGGTACTCTGTATGGTGGTGCGGTGGGTGGGTAGGGTACTCTGTATGGTGGTGTGGTGGGTGGGTGGGATACTCTGTATGGTGGTGCTGTGGGTGGGGTACTCTGTATGGGGTGAAGAATTTGTGGGGTGGGGAGATAGGGTGGTGTAGAGATATAATAGACTTAAATAGAAATAATAGGAGCTGAAGGAATGATACGAGTAGAGCGACAGAGAGAGAGAGAGAGAGAGAGAGAGAAAGAGAGAGAGAAAGAGAGAATGTTTGAGTCTGTTTGAGAGTGACCAGTACTAATTGTTTTAGATAATTAAACAATAACGTGCATTCCGCAGCCAGGTGGTAACCGAACTGAATGTCTCTGGCACACCACCGGAAACCGTGCTATAAAATTGTACTCTTACAATTATACAATTATTTAGTCAAGCTACACGTACACGAATGAAACTGTTTCATTAGGACAAAGGCTTATGTTGAATATAGTACAATTATCCAGCTGTGAGGCCGAATGGCTCCTCAAGCAATCGCAAACCACTCAACAATGAAACATGTAGTTAGACGTTCTTTTTAGTCCAACCATTAATTAGCCGTTTGCCTCTTTATTGGTATATTCATTCTAAACAGTATATGTACAATATTATTATATTTTTTAGTTGCAATTGGAAATAAAATAATAATAACAATAATAATAATAAAGGTTTAAAGACCATTTCTTCATACAAGGGTAATGTCAGAGACGTCCCCCCATCACAGTCACTATAAATCGATTCACCCCAAACGACCCGAAAAAAACATGTGCTGAAGAGAAAGAACAATAAGTAAATTTTATATAATAAATAAATAAATGCTTCCACGAACTCGGAAATCTAAGCAGTCATGTCACTGACTCATTCGCTTACAGAGGCAGATGGTGTGGGATGAAATGAGAGAGGTGGGGAGGGAAGGGAGGCAGGTGGAGAGGGGAGGGAAGAAGCCGATGTAAGGGTCCTATCTTGAACGCAGTCGATAGAGAGGCGTGAAAGCTTTACAGAAATGGATCGAGCGCCCGTGTGAAATTATTGTCATTATATCCCAGATTGATTGCAGCATTATACAGCACTGCCGGGCTGTAACAGCAATAGAATGGTTTCTCTTGGTTGTGTCTACTGGAGAGCCCGGCAAATAGAGGGTGACGGGGTTAAATTGGAGAAAATTATAGTAATCAATTAATATGCCATTGCTGGAAAATGTTTGTTAAAGTCATGCAGTTATTGATAATTTATTAACTCCAAATTTCACGAAATTATCAGTAATCTGTAGAAATTTGATACTGGTCTCTGACAACTCCACAGTCTATAGATATATAGATGAATAGAGTAAGTATTTAAAGTATCATTTATATGATACTATTATTATATTATTATACTTACCTTTAAGTATATTAATATATATTTAATATATATATATATAATATTTAATGTTTTTATATTTTATATTATATTTGTAATATATTTATATTTATTTACTTATTATTTATTATACTTATTAATTATTTATATTTATACTTATTATTTAAGTACCGTTTAAGTATCACTCGAAACGTGAACCCATCACGAAGGCGACTCTAAACAAATTTGAAACTAACTTTTAATTGCTACAGTAAATATGATTTCTGGAGTGGTTCCCCATTACCTTCTTTTAATTATAATAGCGCTAAATATTAAAATCTTTCGTAAAGGACCAAAGTCTGGAAGACTTTTACACAATAACAAGGTATTACATGTAATATCATAAATATGAAAACTGTTGCTGCGGTAAAGCGGTTGAACTGATAAACTAGAGTGTTTTGCTTTAATAATCGTAATCCCACTATCTAATAACCACGGAAGATGGAGTAGTATATGATAGCATTCGCTGATTACGTAATCCATTGAGGTAGGCATACTCAGTGACATCATCAGTTGATGACGTATGCATCGATCGATGGGTGCCATAGTAACTGCTGCTGTTACAGCTGCTTCCATACTGCTGCGTCTGCTGCTCGGCTGCTTGCTCAGCTGCTGTAAGTCTTTTCTTTTCGCAGCTGCTTATGAATTGATAGCAGCTGCATTTTTTTATATCACGCGGAAGTTTATATTTAGTTTTTCTCAGAAGATAAAATAAAGCCAATCCGAATGAAATAGTCAGTAGGTGGGTTACTACAACTGCAGTGGTCAGTTCTGTAAGAGTAAACAGTCTTCGGTTTGTTCGTGAATTATCTATATCTTCCTTCTTATTCCTTTTGCTTCCAGTGCTGATTAGCAAATCTATGGAAGAATAATTGTGTGAGGATTTACTAGTAAATGGTTCGGAAACTGAATAAGTAGGAGAAGGCATCTGAATGGACAAACTATCGCTTAGCAACCTGGACTGAACTCTATTTACCGCGGCAGAGTCTTCCAACGTCTTGGACTGAGAACTTTCTTCGTCTACAATAACTTTCCTCGAAGGCTGCTCTGCTACCTGATCGAAAAGCGACAAAGTTTTGGTGATCGAATCCCAATCTTCTCTTAAAGGAAGCCTCGAATGATGACTCAGAGTTGGTAGATTTATCGTCAGTGTCACATTCCCGGCCTGATTCCGCGCCACACATATATACATTCCACTAGGTGAAGAGACGGATTGGGAATCGCTCCAGCTGAATTCTAGAATACCTTCCACACGACGCGCCGATTCGTCTTTCAGGGTCAAAAGGTCATTCGGCTGTGACGGGCTGAATTTAGACGTCTTTCCGGATGGCTGGATCCAGTAGAGTGAAGGCGACGGCTCACCGACAGCCCCGCATTTCAGTCGACCTGAGTTATGGTCAAAGGAAGCCTCGACGTTAGTGAACATGGGCATCTAAAATGTATGCAAAAATACTATTGTATCAGCACAAGAATGACAAAATAGGTCCGTATACCACATACGAGATAATGGGTATACAATTTCAACAGAAAATATATAAACTGTGAACATTATATAAGCCTCATTTAAACCGAAAACGACTAATGAAAATATCTCCTGTAAACACAACATACTCCTGATTGAAAAGAAATATGCCTAACTGTAAAAATATCCGCCAGAGGAACTTTCGTCGTCCTACATGCAAAGGAGTCTAAACTTGTCGTCATTCCTACGCTAATAAATCTAAAAAATTACTCTTGCGTCCTCTTTGATGGCCTAGTTGTTATTCAATTTCTTATGCACATTGCTTTTGCACTTAACCGCACTTATCAGTTGCTATTTAGATTCTGTTTATGTTTATTTCACTTTTATTTTTTGATATGTTCATTGATGCTACTATATTCCGTGATATTTGTGAAAATAAAACATTGCTCTTTCTCTATCTCTCTCCCTCTCTCCCTCACACTCTCTCTCTCTCTTTCTTTATCTAAGTCTCTCTCTATATATCTCTCTCTCTCTTTCTCTATCTAACTCTCTCTTTCTCTCTCTCTCTCTCTCTCTCTCTATCTCTCTCTTTCTCTCTCTCTCTTTCTCTCTCTGGTCAGATCACACAGGAATTGATTTTACAACTACAGAACGTACTGAACCGACTATTGAAAAGTTAAATTTAATGAAAAATTATTTATTTATTTTAAAACTTTATTGCTAAATTTGTTGAAAAGTTAATGAATATAATTGCCTCCCTACACACAGAGTTTTGGAGACATTCAGAAGGTGAGTGAATTCGCTTGAATCTCTTTGTATCATCGATGCTTCGCTGGTGTCAGCCGGTGAGACATTCAATAGTTCAGCGACCTTTATTTACTCACTTGTGTCCTTCGATGCAATCTCTTTTGTTTGAAAAAATTTGCAAAAGGAAAGTTGTTTGCTGCAACCCCGAAACAATGAATTCAGAAGAAAATATTTGAAAAGGGCACTAGAGACGAGTTCATGATTCTAAAACCCCTAGAAGATATTCTTCGCTATAGTGCGGGACAGTAGCGAATTAATTAACCTGCGAGTAGATATAATCTCTCAGAAGACATTCCGATATCAAAGTTAAACTGAGAAACGATAAATCAATCAATGAACAAACTTCTACACGTTCAAATAAATGGCGCCGTTACTGTCTGTTAATAGCGCCTCAGTAAAGTGGAGTCATACGTCATAAACAAAGAGACAGGATTTCTGTGTTCACGTGTAATATGAGCTATCCAGTAATCTAATTTATTTACCACATTATACTTTGGTTACTGACGTAGCTTTCGAGTGAGGAAACTGACGTTAACATTAGCTTTACCAGCATTATTACTTTACGTAACTATCGTACTCATTTGCATTGGATTAGAAGACTTAAGCGTCACAGACGTACCTGGTGGGTAAATGTGCTTCGTGCGTCGTGGTGGTGGTGTGAAGACAATAAATAATATTAATTATATAATGTACTATAGTAAAACTATTGTGATGCTAACAAAGTTTTGTGGTTGTTGTTGTTTTAATTAAATATCATCAGCAGAAGTTTACCTGACAGCGGAACTCTGAGGTCGAAGGGATCTCGTCGAAATGTCTACCCCTGAGGCGTTGGGGGCTCAGGCACGAGGGCGCCATCGCTCCCTTAAACACGTCGAGATGTTCGTCGTAGAAATTCTTCAGCCAAATCATCTCACAGTCACAGTGCAGGGGGTTGAACCCAAGTCTGAGGTGATGAAGCCCAGAGAAAATCTGTCTAAGAGCTTCGTCAATCCGCCCCAATTCATTGCCATTGAGCCAGAGATTTTTTAGAGTTGAATTAAGCGGTCGCAACCAATCGCTGCTTAGTTCACCCACAGAACAATCGTGAAGAAACAACCCTGTGACTGCTAAGCCGCTAAAAGAATTCTGACTTAACTTTATATGTCTATTTCCGTTGAGAAACAGGTTTTGAAGCAGAAGACCTCTAAATGTATAATCCTCCACCATCTTGATGTGATTGTTACTTAAATCCAACCAGCGCACGTTAGTCAAATCCATAAAGGCATCGATGTCTATGGCCTCCAAGGCACATTCGCTGAGGTAAAGGTGTTCCACGCTAGCATAGCTCGAAAGGTTACTTCGCTGGAGCCTGTGGGATTCGAACCCGTTGGAGTTTAGGTTGATCTGAAGGCTGTCCTCCGGTATGCCAGCAGGAATTCTATGAAGCCCTCTTCGGGAGCAGTACACGATCTTACTGGGAGTGTTACAGAAACAGACGTCTGGACAGGCAAGAGTGTCCTCGATGAAGGCTTTGAGAAAAAGAAAGGCAAGAACAGCGGTTAGCTTAAGATGTTGTTGTAGATGGAAACACTGACGCATTGGAATAGGCATGATTAGGCTATTCATCTAATCTCGAAGTAAATAGTACACTGTGTTGGTGCTGTACTTCATGTGAGCATTGGCATATAAGCTACTAATTGTCATCTATATATTTCTACATACTTTACTCCTATTAAATATTAAATAACTAAGCGTCACTAATAACCGAAACATTTTCAGTCTTTTTAATTATAAGTTATTCCAGTAATACTAAATTTGATCTTCGTTTCTTAATAAACATCGTAAGGAACAACTGATAGGCCTACAATAGAATCATTTGCGCTATGTTCGGTAAGATAATTACATTAACTATGATATAGCTTTACAGATAAGGATATCGTTTTATTGAAGTATCGTACATACAGTTTAACTCGTACTAAGCTATCACAAGTTAGGGGTAAAGATTTTGAGCAGCCTCTCATATCATCTCGGCATATCTCGTGTGAAGAGGAGTAGTCTAGAACAATGATCCGGGTTTAGACGTGTGGCTGCAGGAGAGCTACATAGCATGACGATACAGCTGTGGATATCTCTCTCTCTCTCTCTCTCTCTCTCTCTCTCTCTCTCTCTCTCTCTCTCTCTCTATTACTCTTTCATCTCTCTCTCTCCCTTTCTCTCATCTCTCGTCTTTCTCTCTCTCTCTCTCTCTCTCTCTCTCTCTCTCTCTCTTTCGCTTCTTTCTCTCGTCTTTCTCTCTCTCTTTCGCTTCTTTCTCTCTTCTTTCTCTCTCTCTCTCTTTCGCTTCTTTCTTACATCTTCTCTCTCTCATACCACTCACTTCTCCCTCCTCTTTCTCTTTCTTATCTCTCTCCTCTGATTCTCTCTCTCTCTCTCTCTCTCTCTCTCTCTCTCTCTCTCTCTCTCTCTCTTTACTTCACTGAATAGGGCGCCAGATATAAATGGCATAGAGAAATTATAAAGCATGCAGTCCATAACAGCGACGAAGCGTAGACTTCTAGTAGGGACGATATTTATATTATAGATTCCAATTTACACATCAAATATATAAACTGCCTATAGTCTTTTATTCACAATGAGAATCGTTTTCCAACATTGGCGGTACCATATGAACTATAAAATACCTCAAAACGGTACTTGGAACTATTAATGACAGCATTTCAAAACTTCAACAAAAGTTTACACCCACAACTTTTCTTTCTCAAGTACTGGATTGGTGCGCCTACAATGCTGAACTATTTCTGGATCAACATTGTTCCAACCGGCTGAAACCGGTTCTACAATGTCTGCCTCTAGCGGCCCTCGGGCGACAGAAGTCTGGCTCAGTCCACGAGCTATCACATAGGCACTAGGCTGAAGCTTCTGAAGTCCCTCTCGGCTTCTCATTTCTACATCCGCAGCTGGATAGCCTAAACTCTGGTTCAGGTGTTCAGAAGGATATCCTGGATTACGATTTGAAGGAAACTTTCTGCTGGGAGATCGCAGAGTTTGAGTTGGAAAATTAGGAGTAATTCGTCCGGGAGAAGCTCGAATTAGAAGTCCTTCTGAATTACAGTTGGAAATATCTGAAACGTTCATAACATCCGGAATATCTAGCGAAGGAGAGGAAGGAGATACGGAAGTGGAATTAGTAGAGATGGACTTATGAAATGTCCATCCGTGACCAGATGGCACCACGGAGGCCGCATCGATCACGTGATTGGACGCCTCGGCTTGGCGCTTTGCCAGCTCGTACTGACGTTTACTACGATACATCGAGTAGCATCTGATAGATATGAGCAGAATCAATACGATCAGAATCAATGCCGTTATAAACACTATAATAAAAAAGTACAGCCAATTCCAACCGTCCCCGATCTTTGCCATTAACGTCAACTGTGTGACGGATTCTGTTTCCTGGATTGGAGCGACATGTCCTGTAGTCCAGGAACCTGGATTGGAAGGAGTGGAAGGTGACGGAAGCACGTCTATGATTAGATAAGTAGACGCTGGCTGAGCGTTTTTCGCGATAAGAACAAGAATAAGATTTTCGCTTCGCGCCTCGGATAGTTCGAGATTTCTTGTTCTAAATTCAACTCTACCGTTCATGATGTCATCGTGGGTGAATGAGAAAACAGCATTTTCCATAAAACCAGTCATCATCCGATTCATTGTAGAACTCTCTGCAAGAACTACCAGCGAACGATAGTACCTGTATTTCGTTAATCTATAATCAAAAGATGCGGTTTGCTTAAAATCTTCGTCAATATCCCATTTTTCAATACGATTATAATTAAATTCCTGATAAGACGATTTATTATGATTATAATTCTGTGGTAGTTCTCTACCTGTCCACTCATTAAGATCTTTATCAGGAGCGTATGATGCTGATCCTGATTCTCTTCTTGATTCTAAATCAGCCACAGATTCTGATTCACTTACTGAAGCAGAATCAATTACTGAAATCGAATCATTTGCTGAATCAGATTCTGATCCGGATTCATTTACCGGTTGTCCAAACTCGGCGGAGTATCCTACTGGAAGTCCTAGGTTAATTCCGTCGGATACTCTTAGAGATTCGCCTTCTACTTCCGGCACATCGTTCTGGATCGAGGACACTCTATGACTATAGCGAGGAAGAACCGCCGGATTCAACTCTCGGATACTCAGATATCCGTATCTAGGATCGGTCAAGACATAAAATCGTGGGTCACTTTTCGTTTCGCTCGCTAATTCGCTCGCATCAAGATGTGACAAGGTAAGACGACCAACATCGGAGGCATTCAGTCTCCACGAACTCTCTCGTCTTCTTAGTCTTGCCTCCACTCTTATCTTCATCACCAGCGGCTCAAGTTTGTTGAATCTATCCTGAGGAACCAGCGTTAATTCATCGCTAGAAGATTGCATGTCATGCTGTATATACTTCACCAGACCTTTAGACAAATCCAGATGACTAAACGATGGCGCTTTTTGATCGGCTATGAATATGTGGCCAAATTTAGGTAACTTTGTGATGTTAAACAATATATCATCTTTAATGCCGTTTGTTATGACGACTAAAGTACTTTCAGATAACACTACACTTATGCGGCCTTGCAAAAGAACCACATCTTTCTTTTCAACCAACTCCAAAGTTAACCTCTGCACCATAATAGTTAACTTGTTGTGCAGAGGCTGAAAATATCCATCAGAAACTTTAAAATACAATTCACCAGATCTTTCGCTGCCATCTTGTATAAATACAATTGATTCCGTATCGATATCGAACTGGGTAAAATTTGAAATAGCGACTGCTAGATTAGATTTACGAGCGAGGATTCCATTGGCTGCGGGTAGCGTGACGTCATACGTGATGTCATGCGATGACGTATCAGCGTCCACAGTGTAGAGAATGTCTCGAGTTATAGCGGCAGAGAATCCTTGGATTAATCTCAGTTCCGGATTTCTGGTGACCAGTTGAAACATGTGATCGTTGACTGGAATAATGGTAACGTTAAACAATATCGAATGATTAGTAATTATCTCATAAGTCCTCGGAGTATTGCTCGGTGCATTGCTAAGTATGTCTCCTTGTCTGTTTGTAGCTTTCCTGCTATTTCGCTTTCGACGGCTAGCAGTTTCACCAATGTTCTGTATTTGCTTTAAGTTTTCACTGAGATGTGTTTTATTCTTACGGCTCTGCTCTTTGGTTTCCTTAAAAAGATCTTTTTGAGAAATGAAATCACTGTTCACTGATTTTAAAGACCTTTTAGAAAAACCTAAATTAAGTTCTCTTTGCTTTGCCTCATTTGATAAAACGTTTGACTTAGGTTGGTCGGTCTCTTCGCTAAATCGTTCGTCACTATAAACAGTCTCAGCATTTCTACGTCTTCTTCTTAGTCCCTCCTGTACCAGAAGTTTACTGGGTCTAATACGGCGCCCGTCAGGCTGTTTTGTACTGGCTTGGTTCATCACAGGTTTCTTAGGATTCTCAGAGATCTGGAGTTTCACCTTCAAGCTGAATACATCCCAGAAAGACTCTGAGTTATCGTGCACGTAGTGAACTTGATCTCTGTTCACGTCCCGCTGCGTGAAGGTCGTTCCAATAGTAGAGTTCCTGCTCAGAACTTCGAGGACTCCATGTTTCGGAAGCGAGTCCACTATGAACAGGATGTGGAAATCCTGGTATCCTGCGCGCAGGAGTGTTCCACGTAGAGATGATGAGTCCAGGTTGGATCTGGACACAGTGACGTCTCCACCTTCCTGAACTAACAACGGCGCCATGGTGATTAGTTCATCTTGATTGTCCGCATTGATGTTTGCATAGCCGATGGAAATATTGAATACTAAACCTAAAACATTAATCAATCTAAGAAAATAATATTGAATATGTGTGGCATTACTTAATGTATAATAAGAATCATCAGGTGTTGCCCTAAAGAAACGGTAACGGTAAAGTGTCTATACTGCAGCTGAACGGTTTGATGGCACACACGTATAAGAAAACAGATGACGAGGAAAGTAAAGCTAGAATAGTAGTAAGAGATATCTGAATATGCCACCGATCTGATGTCAAGTAACAATGAGAGGGTGGGGAGAAAGAGAGAGAGAGAAAGAGAGAGAGAGACAGAGAGAGAGAGAGAGAAAGAGAGAGAGACAGGGAGAGAGAGAACGAGAGAGAGAGAGAGAGAGCGAGAGAGAGAGGGACATTTCAATAATACTAATAAATATTTAAATAAATAACAAATAATAATAATAGTAGAAAGTTACCAGTGTGGCTCTGCGCTGAGAGCGTGCTGGCAGTAAATATGAAGAAATCCTTTATCTGTGTATCAGGATCAATCCACTTCCGTTCAGCATCCACGTCTACCCGGCTGACTTGTACTTGCTTTCTTTCTGAAAATTGAAATTACTGCAACTAAAATTTAAGCTTAAAATTTATTTAAGTTTAATGATTGATATTTATTAAAAAGTAAAAAAAATCTCATGGATATAAACCCCGCTTATTTACGTCTAAAATGTGTGCTAATTTATGTCTGAAATTTACAAAGAAGGAATTAACTCATGTAATTTAGTTAAATTACATGAGCTAATATTGAGTTTTAGGCATATTGAGTTTTTAGGCATACTACGACGGTTGATTTTTTCAAAAGATATGAGGACTCTATGTGAAAGTGTACATTTTGAATTAAATTACCAATCTTTAATCGAAGTATCGATACGCAAAATGAAACAAAATCTTTAGAACAATTTGTGTGGTAGCTCTCTAGTTTAATATTGTTTAGTTATAACACTTGTGTTTTGTAGTCTGCACTGCTTCGTTAGTTGTAAGACGCTTGTTATATTTGTTTAGCTGTCTAACTGACGAAAACATATCTTAAAAAAACTCGAATATTACTCATCATGTTACTTATAATCCACTTGATGAATCCATGCTATTAATTTCCGTCACCACTTTAATTACAAAATATTATAAGTAGTCTGTGAATGTGCAAAGTTGACGTATATAGATTAATTTATTCTCGTACAGAAATTTTACATATCTATATTGGCCTACTTTAATGAATTTCTATGAGGTTTTCGTATAATTAAATGCCTAGTCTCAGTTGAATAATATCTCTGAAGCCAAATTTAACGTTTCTTTTCGAATCACAGAGGACACTGTCAGACACGATCTGACTCAGATTCGAACAAATGTCCTGCTGTCTATCAGTCACGTGTGCTATCCATAATCATACCTTCACTTCTCTTACTCCTTCCTCTACCATACCCATCAATGACGTCACTTGTGACGTAGTAAATCAGTCCGTCGTCGATGTTCCTCTGGGTAAAGGTAGTGACAGAATAAAGAACCTGTTCACTGGACACACTGTGCTCTTTTTTGAGTCTTGGACCTCTCTGCGCATCACTGTCAGGCACTTCTGACTGGTGACTGGGCTGTGAGGATCGACGCAAACGCTTTATAAATATCTGAAAGAAAAAATACCGACTTTTTTGCAGAAATCTGGATCAATATTTAAAAAAATTGGAAATTACAAGTATACTTCTAATCAATATAAGTATGAATGATCAAATCATCCAGGCTCCGGCATCCAAAGTCTCGGTCTTCCTCTAACCTTCATTCCTTTCATTCTTTCTATTATTACTCTTTTAATAAAACATAGTATAGTTACGATAATTGTAAGTTATCTGTGATATTGACGTTGAAATTTGCAGAAACGTTCTACACACTATGGTGGCATCCATTCCAATCTACACTTCCGTAATATAACTCTGAGCTTCCCAGTGGCGGGTCCAGGGGGGAGGACCATGGGGCCATAGACCTCCTCATATAGTTATAATAATTTTAATAAAGTTATTTTAATTATAAGCTACCTATGTGACGTACCTTGCCGCCAGATGGCTCGACCTCTAAGTGGTATACTATATCAGCCACGTGGTGGATGTTGTTGGTGATGTATCTGAGTTGTCTTGACGTGATTGGTTGAGCGATCCCTGGAAATACTTCCAGCTGGAGGTGGTTTGATGGATACAGATGGAGAGGTTGAACGATGAACTTTATGATCTGATCACGGATAGTATTAAGACCATCAGAGACGTCAAACTGGATCAATCCTTCGTCTGGTCCTAATAAGATAAAGTAAAAAAAACTATAATAAGAATATTTTTCATAAGAAGGATAAGATAAAGATAAGATAGAGTGAGAGTAGAAAAGCCATGAGATAGGAGCGGTCAATAAAAGTTAGAAGATTACTACAATCGTGCGAATTAAAATAAAAGGCATCATATATTTTTAATTAACTAGTAAATAAAACTTATTAAGGCTAAGGCAGAGTAAAAAATTAAAATAAAAGTAAACACGCATTATAGTGAATAATCAACTGTGTTGATATCTATCACTTTTTAATACCACATGTTTAAGCCGTTAGCTAATTTAGACCATTTTCCGTATAACCAGTCCAATGAATGGCCGAGATTTTACTCTCTGATCAGCTCGGCCGGGATTCGAACCCACGAGGGTGAAATTCACCTTAGGATCAGTCATTTAAAACTTCATGACGTTACCCCTACGCTATTAAGACATTCAAATCAGAGCTGACGTTAACGTCAGTTTTCTCACTCGAAAGCGATGTCAGTGACGGGCGATCCCAGGATTTGAACCCCACACATACTGATCCGCGGTCGAGTATCTTACCGACATCACCACTGGCTGGAGCAAAATAAAATTAATTAAATTTATTATATGATTAATTATAATTATTAATGATTAAGTCAGACTGTCAGGACACCTTTACTGTTTCGTCCTACTTACTTCATAGTGTGTTAGTGCACTGAATTATTAGATGCATATAGTGAAGGTTTTATTTATTGTTTGATGTACAGACCGATTGACTGGTTGATTTTTTGCTTGATTCAATAATGGAGTTGTTGATTAATTAATCCAATCGGTTAATCGATATTGATCCAATGAACCGTTTAAAAGACGGATTTACTGATTGATTGATTATCTAATTGATTAACTACTTGTATGACAGATCGATTTATAGATTGTCTAAGTTGATTAACAGATTTAATAAATGATTTGATTAAGTGAATAGTTTTTTGATTAACTAATTGATTCATTAACTGAGTGATTAACTCATTTTAACATATTGATTCATTTATTTGACTGTCTGATTGTTTACTGATCGATTGATAGATTAATTGACATATTGAATGATTTGTCTGATTGACTTCCTCTTTATTGAACTGCTACTAGTTAGCTAAAGCAACGTTATACTAACCTGTAGTGGATACGAACAGAACTTTTCCACTGTTTATATCAACTTGGGAGAAGTTTCTGGAAAGCCGGAAGTAATCATCAAGCAGCATCCTTCTGTCCCAATCAGCAGCATTCTCTGATCCTATTGGCCAATGCTCTGCAATTAACTGATTTGGACTATTTTCCATTTGGTAAGAAGTTGGAGATTTTTGCAGAAATTGCTCAAAAGAGAGATTCTTGACCGCCACAGCAACGTAGCCAATCCTTAATTCATTTTTAATAGTGTATATAAGTTCCTTGGCAATGGTGTCGTCATCCAGTGTTATAAGATTTTGATTGGTTATCGGCACAACTCCTCCAGCGAATCCTTGAATAGTTTTTATGTTAGAGATGTAAGGAGACTGATCATTGGTTGGAAGAACTGTGACGTGGATGGTTTTTGGATTACTCTGAACACTGGGAAAACCTGCAGAAAATTTATCAATGTTAAACAATTCTTCATTTGAAGAATTAATGTTGCGGATGGTACAATGTATTTATAAGAGTTGATTTTAATTGCTTCTGTGCTGAACACTCCCGAAGCATAAACAAATAAACTTAGCCTATAATTAGTTTTAATCATTATACACAATAATAAAAAGGAAAACCATTTGTTATATAAATGCATTCTGTCATACATTGTATAAAATAATGAATTAAAAACACGGGTAGACAGAAAATATAACATAAATTTAGCAATTCAGCTTTTATCAAAACTCAACATTTTCAAACCTCTGAGTCTGGCAATGAGAGAGAACCGGTCTGTTAGGCTATCAGTGCCGTCATGTTTGTAAACAATCTTCCAAGAACCGACCTCAGCCAGACTAAACCGGTTCCTTGTGACCCCGCCTCCACCCCTACCTCTTTCCTCAATACTTCCGTTCATTGGCTCGTCGGTCAAAACCAATTCTACATCACGATTGCTGTAATATTCATCCAAAATGATCGTCCGATCTCTAGAAAGGTAGACGCTATCTCCTTCTTTGACTATCAGTTCTTTTACTTTGAGATCTATACTGCTTGCCGCTACGTCAATCACGTGAATTACGTTATACAGCCATTGATCTCCGTCCGTCACATTAAATCTGATGGAATCTTCCTGAGTGGAATTTCCGCGATGTCTATATATAACTCTTTCGGCTAAAATATCAGCTTGGGAAAATTTCAGTATTGGCTCAGTCAAAGTGGATCCATCCAGATAAATGCTTCCATGGATCGGTGAAGCAACTATATGGAATACAATGGTGGAGGAAGGGTGGTTGGATGGCCCAACACTAAGATGATGTTCTGATATGATGGCGGCGCCATTCTGGAACACCACAGTGGCTTTGTTGCTGATGACCTGAAGCGGTGGTGTGTCAAGGTCAATATCATGCTGACTCAGCACTTTTATTAGAAAAAAACCACTGATGGACAAGTGAGCATTGTCTGAACTTATATTCAAATTAGAATTTGTAATCGTAGGCAATTCAGTGAGGGTGTTAGGTGAACTTTGGGCTTCTTTGTTAGCTACAAAAATAATACAATCGATTGCAAAAATTATATAAGCATTTTACTTAAGTAATTGTTACTGTGTTACTGTAAATTAAAAGTAGTGAAACATTAATATAATATGTAATTTATTTAAAAATTAATTAAGTAATCAACTATAGATATAAAATCAGATACACGTACGATTTGATATTTAAGCAACTAATTGGCGTGGATAAGTTCTTCTCAGTGCTACCTCTATTTTAAGAACTTGATATACTATATGTATCACAAATCGTTTTAGCAAGTAAATGTTACATGGAAAACTTACACAGTCTGTCGAAAAAACTAAGTGAAATTATTATTATATTATGAATAATTGCGTAAATAGCTTTTCTCAGTGATATATCAAATAAATTATAGAAAAATAATTTACGTGTTGCGTCTGAGACACTGAAGAATAGAGAGTAACCGTAAATTACAGGCACCGTAGAAGGTAACTAATCAAGAACTGAGGACAGCAAAATGCAAATCACCGCAGAAACCTACTTTCCAAAGCTGGCTGCTACTGAAGGAGTGGAAAAGTAGATGTATACTCTTTTGTGATTGAATTAACCAGTTAATGGATGGAGAGCTCTTTACTGACTTTGAAGGCAGTCAGTACGCGTATCATGGTATTTTTCATGATATGCGTACTTTCCAGGAGAATATAGAAGAGACTGTGATTTAAAAAAATTAAACGAACAATAGTTTTAAAGAATTAAATTAAATTTTAAAATAGATCTAAGCATGAAGAGTTTAATCTTCTAGACACTGAATAGATCTTTTAATTATTTAGAATATTAATTTAGAATTACTTCAAAATTCAGACCTTTCCAATTCAGGTGATGATGTTCTGGCAACGTCTGCGCTTCCGCCACAAACTCAAATCCATCTTCTTTAGGACTCCAGACTCCGCTGTGCTCATACCTCACTCGCCCCTCTCTGAGGTCCCCCATGGAGAACCTCACCGTGGGCAGCCCGTCCTTGGTCAACAGCCCGTGATGAGGCGACACCTCAAACATTACACACAATAAGTAATAGTCGAAAATATTAGAGAAAATATTAAAGATAATAATAATAATAATATATTCGTTTATTTTCGTTCAATCTGACAAAACCGCAGAAAGTTGCAGTACAGAAATTCCAACAGACACAGCATAACAAATTACAGATATAGCATAAACAATTAATAGTCTAGATATAAGAGAGATGAAACTAAAATTGTTTTCGATAACAAATACCACATATATGTTCCAACATTACATAAATCTGTGGCTTGATGGCAACGGGAGGCAATTTAGCAAAGACAACATGACATACATTGTTGGATAGAACCTCAACGACAGTTTTGATTGTTTTTAGGTATTTGTATGGGCGGTATTTTGTCTCTAGATGTATGTGAGTGTAGGTAAGCAGACCCGTGTGTGTGTGTGTGTGTGTTTGCACGCGTGTGTGTGTATGTGTACCCTACATGTATTTACTTGAAGAAATTAATTATTCTGAGAAGAAATGAATTAAATTAAATTGAATTAATAATTAAGTTAATACCGTCATACCTTGACGGTGAGAGTCAGGCTGACGACGTCAGCATTAGTTCTGACACTCAGATGATAACTAGTGATCTTCACTGAGCCCCCTCTGCCCACCTCCACCCCCGTGTTGTTAGCCACCTGCAGGTGGGTGTAAAATAGCTAGCCAGATATATAGCTATAGGTTATTGATTACCCATAAGTAAATAATTAGTTACTCATTTATTAACACATTATTGGTCACTTACATGTAATTTTCTCTTCAGTGCACATATTCATACTAAAAGTCTACTTTCTCGCTCCATAACAACACTCCTTAGATCAACGAGTTAATCCCTTTACAAAGTCTATGCCTCATCCATATCTTATGTAGCCTATAGCTTGGAAAAAGTTTGCATGTAGTTAATTAGTAATAATTAGTTATTCAGTTGCATCATTATATATTACTGGTCATCTACAAGAGGTTACAGAGTAACGAACAAAGAGTTTTAGTTTCTCACAAGTTATATTGTAGTTATCTATATGAAATTACAATAGCTGTATGTTTATTATAAATAATAATAAATAGTTATTGAATTCATTTATAACAGGCATCAATATACGACGATAGGCTGTAACCTTAGAAAATATCATTATGTTACTAATTTAGTCTATAAGGTATCCCCAACAATTTCTTACAGGAATAGACGGTTACAACGTATCTCCAGAAATAAGCCTAATTAACTCTAAATGTGAAAACTAAATTAAAAATTACATTAAAATTAAATTAAAGAAGCCTAATTAACTCTAAATGGATAATTTAAAAATTAATTATTAACAACTATACACGTGGTAATTTGGACTAAGCTAGAAGACCGGGTCAAGACCCTAATTATTAATTAATTATTAATCAATTATTAATTATTTATTATTTACACTGCGGCAGCAATGATAATATTTGATCAGATCAAAGTATCACAAATATTTCAAACACAACAACAGAATTGTAGTGCTACTATCGTCCATGACAACATTGAGCACTAATAACGTCAGATGTAATAAAGTAAAATAAATAATAAACGCCCGATGAGACAACCTCTATGAAGGGTGCGGAGGGTTGTATATGAAGCTGGGTGGTGGAGTAGTACAGCCCGTCAGTCACGTGGAGCACGGCCTTGCCTGGGGCTGACCCCTCGTGCCTGAGGAACACCTTTCCCCTGGCGATGTCTCTCTGGGTGAACCGGTGCAGAGCCGCCGAGTGGTTGAGAGAGTGGAGGAGTTTAGCATTGGACATCTCTCTCCACGTGTACTCCAGCTGTGAACTGTCGTAGTCCACGTCAGGGTCGTAAAACTGCGATAAATTGATTCTGTTTAGGTTTTAGTTACGCTTGGAACTAAAGGTAAGGTTTTTATTATATAAATAAAAATAAAAACCTTAACCTAAATTATCATGTATTTGTTTTATTTTTATCAGAAAGGAGGAATGATTCGACAGCTAATTAATTCTAAGTGAAATTATGAATTAATTATATGATTATATGATATTTATGATATATTTATTTATATTACATAGTATTTGATTCAAAATGATTAATAAAATACAATCCTCAGACCTGCAGATCATCCAATGTCACTACCCTTCCTCTATCCGTCACAACATGAAAGATAGAACTGCCAACTCTTACGGGTGCATTGTCGTTAATTAGTCGTATCGATATAAAGAAAGCCGATGACCTGCTCTCTTTCGCTTGAACTCCGTAGTGACTTTCTCCCACTCTCGCTGAGTCTAAAACCATCTCATCATATTCTGTGACCCTGAAACTAAACGAATCCTTTTTGGACTCTGAATTATCGTGTCGGTAGCGAAGTCTAGACGTTTTCAGGTCATCTTGCGTCCAAACAGAAACATCTTCAGCTACAGTAACATTACTACTGCGCTCAACTAAGAGCAACATTCCGTGTCGAGGTCTGTCAGTAACTGTATACCTGAAGTTATCCACGCCTCTCATTCGAGCGAATAAATGATTCTGTGATATGATGGCGTCTCCGCCTTCGATTACATCCGCCAGGCCGGTATTTAATAGAGTTACGCCGCTGCTCATTGCGGTGTTTTGTAAAATTCTTAATTCGAATATTTCCGCTTCACCTGTTGTTTGCTTTTCATTTCCAGCAAACAATCTGAAGCCGAATTCGTCTCGAATTGGTTTCATTATATCATTCAAGTCGTCAGAAAAACGTTTAGGATTCAGGGTAAACTTCAGTCGACCTTCGTTCAGATCTTCCTGACTAAATCTATCCCCAGCTCTTAGTGTCACCTCACGTGATGTCCCTTTCAGAGCTGACACTGTCTCCAAGGAAGATGACCTTTCCATGGAATCAAATCCGTTTCCTCTAAGTCTCAATTCGCCGTATTGCGGTGAGGATTCGAGTTGATATCTGATTCCACTAGGGATAATATCTGGAACAGCGGAAGTGGATGATAACATAGCACTGGTTATAACATGCTCCATCGCAAAACTATCCACTATCATTCCTCTATTCCGCACTAGTTCCACTTTCTTGTCCACATATCTGATCACAAAGTCCATCTCGTCAGTCAGCGCATCCCGGGCGCTCACCCGGAAGCGGAAAACGTCGGCGAAGGAATCGGATTGAGCAGGATTGTTGTAGTGGACGTAGCGAATCCTCCCGTCGTTTACTTGATCCTGGGTAAAAGAAGAAACAACAAGCCACCGATCTTCTTGCTCTTCTTCATTAGTGACATCACTCGTGACATCATCTATTCCAGAGCTCACATTTCTATGACGCCCTCCTCTTGAAATATCAGATATACTCTCCAGACCCGAGGCAGAAATTCTTTGATTTCTTGCAGTTTCTTTAGACCTTTTACTATTCAGTAAAGCACTGCGATCTACAGAGAGACTAGCAGATGTAGGAGCATATCTTTGATCAATCATATAATCCAATACATCATACAGCTTCCGTTGAAGTTCACCGTCGTATGGAGGCTCAGTGACGTCATACTGGATGTCAATGTCCTGATCCATGGCGTTGGTACGGAACAAGAGATGGGAAGAGGAAAGAAGAACCGATGAACCCCTAGAAACCGTTGCTCCAGTGTTGCTAACAGGCAACAGTTGTAGAGGTATGGCAGCGATAGTTAAAGGAATTCTCACAGTGGCTTCTTTGCCATCAGATACCTGCGTTAATAGAAATTCATTAATTAAAAACAATTTAAACTACATTAATAAAAACAACTATTAATTGCTATAAAGATTAATTGCTATAAAATTCAAATTATTTAGTTAGTTAGCAATTCCGATTTAATGTTTATATCTGCACAAGTTTGTTCACAAACAACAGAAACACACATACACGTATAGAAGTAAATGGATAAATAAACAAGCAATGTGAAATTGGTTACTCTTAAGAGCGTAAAGCGGCAATACGATAAATAATAGCTAACAAAACTCAGCTCAAATCTGAATTGCAAAATATTCTATCACTATTCTCTCTCTCGCTCTAGTGTCAGGTCCAAGGTGCATATTCCTACTCACATGCTGCTTTTCACGCTCCATAAAGAGCACAGCATCGATTACAACTATAAGTACCACAGAACTGACTCTTTTCAGACTAAGAACCACTATAATGGCCAGACACTGGCGCGAAAAACATTAAGATATATGTAGATTAAATATTAAATATAGATTAAATATAAACATAGAACAAATATTAAATAATTAAATTAAAAAATAAAAATTAAATATAGATTAAATGTAGATTAAATATTAAGAGATATAATAATAATAACAACGATTAGAGTGCTACAGTCATCAATGACAACATCGAGCACTATTGCGACAAAATCAAGCCGGCGAGCAAAAAGAAGGTCCAAAAACGGTGCAAATACCAGAATCCAGAAAATCAGTCCAAAGTAAAGGGTAACCAACCCCACCCACCACAATGTGAAGAGTCTGCTGGAGAGAAGCACGATGCACAAAGCTCAGTCTTCCTCTCTCTACATCAGCCTGGGTGAATCTCTCCACCCTAGCTCTCCTACCATCCCTGTCCAACATCTCAAAATATCCAGAATCCATGATGTCCCCGTACTCAACTGTGAACTCCAGTCTATCCACAGGATCGTCAGGATCCGAGGCAGAAAGAATTTCATCAGTTACAGTCACCAGGCTATTCTCTATCAGAGTCAGACTATTTCCAGGTGGTAGACGCAATGTTGGAGGATCATTTACGGAGAGAATGACAATTTTGATGGTTACTTCGTGTAGTTCGCTTGCCCAAGATGGTAACGAATTCAAGCTATTGTCAATCTGATAGCTCAGTTTAAAAGTAAAATTATCTTTATTCGATTCAGAGCCGTCGTGATGGTAAAACACATTTCCTTGTGCAACATCGTTCATACTAAAACTGTTAGGCGTAGTCTCGTTTGCTTCTTGAACAACTATAATTCTGCCACGTTTAGGCGCCTCAGTAATCTCTAGATATAATCTCGTATTGCTAAACCCTACTATATCTCGAGCATTTATCTGCAGTCTTATTACACTGCTCGATATTTCTGCTCGTTCCCCTTCCCGCACCAGCAATTCCTGAACTTTAACAATTCCATGAGATTCCGCTGAACTAGGAAAACCATGGGAAACCACCTCACCAGAACGTAAGCATCGAAATTCGGAGAATCCATCGTCCGTGCACTCCGTGTGAGTAGGACAGGGTTCCGCAGCAAAGCAAGGACTGAGACAATCCACACTAATTCCGCTGGACGAGATTGCTTCTTGAAATCCTAGTGATTTACCGTTTACATTGATATTTGAGAGACACCCATTAAATACATCACTACCGGTACTATATAAACTAGTCAATGCTCGACGTCGTAATTCCTCCATTATTTCCTTGTCTAAACCTCCAATTGCCAGACTTGAGATTAGGTTAAGAATTCTGCTTGGAGATTGGTAGGTTTCCTGTTCAAATCTTCCCCCATCCACAGATATCCTTGCGGATATTAATGTGATCACCAGTTCCACCTGGTGCCACATTCCGTCACTAACTCTAACAGTTGACTTCAAGTGAAATCTTCCGCTGCCTTTGTTAATAGTTAACGTTAGCAAACCTTTTGAGAGCTTCACTAGTACGAAATCTGACTGGAGAAATCGTCCAGATATATAGAGAAGAATCCCATTCGCATTACGCGTTCTAATGTTAAATCTAATAGCTAACTCCGTAGACCTTTCAGGTGTAGGAAAGATGATGTAGGAGAAATGTTGGGAGGAATTTATTTCGGACTTTTGTTGTTTTAAATGATTAAAGCTAATCGCTCGAGTTGAACTAGCATTAAATTCCGAGCTGCATTCTCCAAAAATTACGTGCGACATAATCTCGGTTGTTTTCAACGATTGTTGGGATAGACGTAAAATGTCGACCGAGTTGAAGGAAGCCTCTCGAATGCAGCCTCTGAACGGAATGACGTTGCCGTAGAACAAGGAAGCATCCGCCAGTTTAACCCCGCCCACCCAGATCTTTCCAGCATCACCAAGGTTCAGCTCGACGTAGTTGATGGGAATGTTCCTCCTCGTGGTGAAGGCATTGTCCACGGTTAGGATGATCTCCAGACCTTCCAGCCTAACATCAACCTTACATAAAGAACATAGAAAACATCATCTATTAAATAACGGACTTGTTTCAATTGACACAAAAAACTGACACACTGTAGGTAAAAACCATGGTAACAACATAGTCCTTTAAATAACGAACTGATTTCAGCCGATTTGAAACGTTCAGTAGAATTATACATCTCCTAGCGGACCAGTTGATGTTGGTTCAAATCCAATCGAAGTGACAGTAACGTTACCCAACTCCTATGAGTCAGTGACAAGACAGGAAACTGACGTTAAATTTGACCTTAGTGTGGGCTTTAACATCATCATCAGCATCATCCTCCATTGAATCCCAGTCTAACCAGGGTCACGATACAAACAGACTGTCTCAAATCCTCTCTGTCCTACACCGCACCACCAGCCATTCCCCAATTTGAGACTTTTCCATTTGTTTAAATTTTTTTAGCAATTTGTGGACTTTAACATAATTAAATAATGTATTATATTATTATATATTTTTTACTTTATCATTAACTAAATTAGATGATCACGTGATTTTCCACTAATATTCTCTTCTTACCCTATGCCACCGGAAGTCGTTAAACTTTAATCCTGGTGGAGTGGTGACGGTCGCTGCTCCAGCCCCCAGGTCCATCCGGACTTCCACCGCTCCGGAATTCAGCTCCACTCTCACGTAATCCATCTCTCCACTAGCTAGCAGAAGCAGTCCATCTGAGAGTGACGTCAAGAACTCGACGACTACTCGAGTGTTGATGACGTCATTTGGAGGCGCTGGAGGGACGGAGGGAGTGGAGGAAGAGTTCAGCCTCCAGTCGTGGAGGTGACTGGAGGGTAGGCCTATGAAGCTCTGACCGTAGAATGACGCTGAAATATTGTTAAATAATCTAATCAATTAATTAATAAATTTAAAACCTGTAGATTTTATTATATTCGAAATTCTCTACTGTACATTTAATTATTAATCATAAATTAAAGATGTTATTCTTAGTTTATTTTATTATTTTTTGTACCAGTCAGAAATGAACGTATAATTAAGAAAGGACGAATCGCTTTTAACAATAAACAGCAGACAATAGTGTCAATATTTCTAATTGTTATGTATTTATTTTTATTTACCCCGGTGTAGAGAACCCGAGTGTTGATAAAGACGATTCGAGCACTACGTGCTGAATCGCCGCCCTGTTACTCGAGATCATCAAAATCATATAAATTTTGTAATGAAATTAAATAAACCTACATGTATATCCCGATAAATTAATAAATCCCATCAGCGCTGATTTGCGAGTAAAATCTCGGACATTCACTGGACTGGCTATACAGAAAATGGACAAAATTGCCTAACGGTTTAAACATGTAGTGTTAAAGTGACAGATATTAACATAGTTGATCATTTCACTATAACGCTTGTTTACTTATAAACGCGCAGTAAATATCGGTTCTAGGGAGCAAGAACGCTTATAACTCCAATGTAGTAACGAAGATACTAAATGACAGGTAATCAATCAAGTAGTTTAAGCGAGAAATGAAACGACTATACGGGGTGTAGGATTTCAGGTTCTACTGTGAAGTTTATTTCAGTTATATCTCAACGACGACGTTTAGGATTATCAATCAATAATTTCTTCAAAAACCAATTTCACACGATAAATCAATCAAACCATCAATATCACAAGATCAATCAATTGTCGCTAACTCACCTGCTCACTAATTCAATTAACAAATTACTGAATTATAAAGTACACTTATATGATGAATTTCTAACAATAGATTCTGACTGTAACATATGTGTTAAATAATCACAATAATAATAATAATAATAATAATAATAATAATAATAATAATAATTGTTATCTAGAGCCCATGCTGTTTTGCTTGGCTATTCACCCTCTCCTTACTTCTCTCGCTAGCGCTCTCACGGTGGGATACCTAGATGACATTACTCTAGGTGGTTGCGAGTGGTCGATTGCAAATTATGTACAGACTATCATCGACAGAGGCCAAGAATTTGGACTTCAGTTGAATTTTACCAAGTGCGAAGTCATATCATCAGTTTGCAAATCTCCGGGAAACTCAGTTTTGTCATCCTTTGTGCCAATGGGCCTCTCCCATAGTACTCTACTCGGCGCGCCACTCTCTGGAGAAGAAGCTACTACCACCGCTTTATCTAGTCGCTTGGAGGTCTCAAACGTACAGCATCGCGCTTGAAGTCGCTAGCCGCTCATGATGCTTTGACAATCCTTCGCTTTTCATTAAGTGCACCTAAACTTATGCACATTCTGCGCTCTAGTCCGAGCTTCTCTAATCCGCGGCTTTTAGACTACGACGAGGCTCTTAGGCAATGCTTGTGCGCCGTTATCAACGCAGATTTGTCTGATTTGCAGTGGCAGCAAGCCAGTCTACCGGTGAGCATGGGTGGTCTTGGAATTCGTCTTGTTTCCCATATCGCGCCTTCAGCCTTCTTGGCATCAGCGATGGGAACGAGGCAGTTGCAAGACGCCATCCTTCATAAGTGCTCCCTTTCTGCCGATAGATCCATTGACGTTGCGTTGTCAGTTTGGTCCAAAAGCCTCACCTCTAGTGCTCCACCTTCTACCTCAGTCAGTAACCAGAAATCATGGGACCGTCCTATAGTGGATCGGATTTACAACAGTCTCTTAGAATACCAGTCTAGTGCAGTAGACAGAGCACGACTCCTAGCTGTATCAACCAAAAGAAGCAGCGACTGGCTTCACGCTCTCCCTGTTGCTTCTTGTGGGCTTTTTAGACAATGAGGCGATTCGGGTAGCCGTTAGTTTCCGTTTAGGGGCGAAAACTTGCGAGCCTCACATGTGCCCCTGCGGTCATGAAGTCGACGCTTTAGGTCTCCAAGGCCTCTCCTGCAAACGAAGCTCAGGTAGAATGTCTCGCCATCACAATTTAAATGACTTAATATGGCGATCACTTTCAAGAGCAGGCATCCCTTCCTCTAAGAACCAAGTGGGTTGTCCAGATCAGACGGCAAGCGTCCGGACGGCATGACTTTAGTGCCCTGGAGCAACGGTACATGTGCCTTATGGGACGTCACGGTCATTGGCACTATGGCAAACTCCTACCTGAACACGACTTCAGTCACAGCCGGTGGAGCTGCTGTTCATGCAGCCTCTAGGAAGTTGAATAAATACCGTGATCTGTCCTTAGGATATGAAGTTGTTCCGGTGGCCATTGAAACCATGGGCCCGATGAATCTCGAAGGAGTTGACTTTATTAATGGCATAGGCAGACTTATTGCAGAGCAAACCGGCGATAAGCGAGAGATATATTTTCTTTGGCAAAGGCTTTCCATGACTTTGCAAAGATTTAATGCAGTCTGCTTCAGCAATTCTTTTAAACTGATTGATGACCTCGAGTAGCCGGGCGGCGATTCAGCACGTATTGCTTGAATCGTTTTTATCAAACCCCAGGTTCTTTACACCGGGGTAAAAATTCTTTATAAAATAAAATAAAAAGTTATAATAATAATAGTAATAATATTAATAATAAAAATAATTATTATCGTAGATAGACCTAACTTTGAGATGTAGATAGCAATGAGATAATTTCTGCTACGCAAGTCGTAGGAGATAACACTGGAATATACTGGCTGATCAGACTTCTGTGAAGCTAAAGATTCATCTAGAACTAAAGACAGAAAATTTACACGAAACATCAGGAACTGGTCCAATAGAGAGCTGGTCCAATAAAGAGCTGGTCCAAAAAAGAGCTGATCCAATAAAGAGCAGGTCCAATGAAGGGCTGGTCCAATGAAGAGCTGGTTCAATAAAGAGCTGATCCAATAAACAGCTGGTTCAATAAAGAGCTGGTACAATAAAGAGCTGGTCCAAAAAGAGCTGGTCTCATCAAGAACTGGTCCAATAAGGACCTGGTTCAATATAGAGTTGGTCCAATGAAGACCTGGTCCAATAAAGAGCTGGTCCAATGAAGAGCTGGTCCAATAAAGAGCTGGTCCAATAAAGAGCTGGTCCAATGAAGAGCTGGTCCAATAAAGAGCTGGTTCAATATAGAGCTGATCCAATAAAGTCAATTGTTAACCGAAATAATTATTGATTCATTTTCCACTAATAATTGATTTATACTTCATTTTATACATATAATGATATTTAATTAATGAATTTCTTTCTTGGACTTTGACTAGTAATTAAAGTTTTAAAAACAAAAAGAAATAAAAATTCGGTAAACCGTTTGAACATATCAAGCAATTTCAAAGGAAATAACTCTTTCCATACTGTTCACCCGGCCCGGATTAGCAATGCATTGCAAACATCGCCAGTCTTGTACCGCTGAAATCTGATACGTGAATACATGTACATCGTACATGCATGTGCAGCTAAAGCTACCACAACGTCATAAACAAGCAAGCGCTGCTGCCTGCATTGTGTCCGATTCGGATACAAGAATTTTAATAAGAAGGAAGAATAAGATTTCATTAGATGATTAAGGTTTTGGTGTAACACTGTTAGACTTAGCACACTAATGTAAGAATGCAAACTATAGTATTCTCTCTTGAAAAAGTAAGGTAGCAGGCCATAGGAGAGACAGAAAGAGAGAGAGAGAGAGATGTTTATTTCAATAAACTCAAAACAGGAGGATAATCACATATTTGCGCTTCCACGGGGGAATCCAGAGCTACAGTGAAATTGATTAATTGAAGTCACAACCATTTTGTGCAATAAGTTAAAAATATAAAATGAAAAATTACTGCACTTTCTGATGCTTCGATACACACACAAATATGTGTATCAGATTAAAATGTATTCATTTTTCGTTTCTCAGTTTAGTTTTGTCAAAATATAACAGCTCGTCTTCAATGATTACAACGATATATATTCGTCTGTCTAGCTCTTAGTGCACTGCCTACTGACAGGTCCATAGTATATAACGCCTCCTCTCCTCTCTGTCTTCGTCTTGCCTCTTCATGTCCACATATGTGTGGGTCTTTAAATCATCTAACATACCTAATCTCGGCCTACCTAATATATTCGTATATTAGGTAGGTCGAGTAACCTAATAACCTAATATATTCGTATGACAGGTTTTAATCTGGTATTTTCATTAGCTTGGTGCTGCAGTGCACTTGTTCAATGAGCTGAAGTGTAATTAAGTTATTGGTTGTAAGTGGTAGGTTTTTATAGTTAGTTAGTTATTGAAGAGCTATTTCCTATATTGTTCTAAGCATCGAAGTGCTACCATGCAGTATCTGACTGCTGGGTAACAACAATTAATTAGGCTCACTACTGCTTAATTCAATGAGGACTAGCCTTTTAATTTGTATACTGTACATATATATATATATATATATATATATATATATATATATATATGCATATACATGTATATATATATATATATAATGTATACATGTATATATATAAATATATAATGTGTATATATATATCTATATATATATATATATATATATATATATACATGCATATACATGTATATATATATATATATATATATATAATGTATATATATAAATATATAATGTGTGTATATATATATATATATATATATATATATCTATATATATATATATCTATATATATATATATATATATATATACATGCATATACATGTATATATATATAATGTATACATGTATATATATAAATATATAATGTGTATATATATATATATATATATATATACATGCATATACATGTATATATATATATATAATGTATACATGTATATATATAAATATATAATGTGTGTATATATATATATATATATATATATATATATATATATATATATATATATATCTAATATCTATATATAGTAATGCTATGTCTATCTATAGACAACAGCTATAGGTATATACATAAAGTCTCAGTACTATAGCCTAATGCTCTCTATTAGAAATATAGAAGTACATGTCCATGTACATGTAGTAAGAATACTACAAGAGCTTTGTGAAAGCGCAGTGCCCACCAATGAATCAAACAGACTAACACTGACTTTCATACATGAAAATGTTGTATAATTATGTATAATTATAGTGTTTTATTATGTGTAAGTATAGTGTAATTATGTATAGTTAGTATTTCTCATATCTCTGATCAATCTTGATCATTTACGTCACTAGGACACTGATACCCACATTTACTAAACTCGTCTTGAACAACAGATCACTCCTACCAGCACACTGCTCCACAGATCTGCTGGAACTCTCCTCTTTCAACTTTGTTCATCACCTTTTCTTCTCTTGTTCATCCTTTCCTTCTATATGAACAGTTTCATAGACGGTTGAAGACTTTTCTCTTTGACCTCTCGTATCCAACCATTACACAGGAACTGAGAACAACACGTAAACCTCCATTCCACTAGTGCCCCCTCTTTAAACTGATTTCCCGGATTTTGGTTTGCACCGTTTTTGGACCCCACACTCTTCTCATCGGATTGGATTTGGTACCAGAGTATTCAATGTTGTCGTTGGCATGGACGACAGTAGCACTCTAATTACGTTGTCACTTACGCCTCTGTTGTTGGATATAAAATTGTGACTAATCAGTAGTTTACGCCGCAGTTGAGGTTTAAACAGCTGATTATCTCACTAGTGAATACGGCCATAAATGGTGGGATAGCCAAGTTGACAAATCTAGAGACACGTTTGAGGCATTATATGATTATTTATGTAATATTATTTTTATTATATTATTTTTATTATATTTATATTTTTTTATATTTTTATTTTTATGATTATTATATTATTTTTATTATTGTATGATTATAATATTATTTTATTATTATGAGGTTTACATTTAGTCCCGAAGGGTTAGGCCGAAGAAACAACATCACACATCATACCAGCAGCTGTATAAACTTGATCTGTTATTACAAGTCAAATGTCTACGTGTAGGATTCGCTTCTTTAGCTGGTGTGCGGTTCCTATGAGGCCAGTTCAGCGCAAGGAGGTGAGCATTAAATTCATAGATTAACTTTCTTTACCAATATTAATAAAGAATCTACTGCTTAAAATGGAGAAGATCAAAAAGACTGACAAGATTTTGAACGAAGAAGCGAGTGAGCGAGAGTGTGTATGCTTGAAGTAAACAGAAAAGTAAAAAGTATAATACAAGTAACATCATCTACTTTGCTATTCTCTCAGCATATATCCCTCTCTCTCTCTCTCTCTCTCTCTCTCTCTCTCTCTCAAACTGTACTGCCTAAAGGCAGGAGTCTAAAATACGGCAGGTAACTTTCTACACAGGCAATATTTAACAAATTTAAATTTAGTTAATTAATCAACATTGTAATAATAAATCAAAATTAGAAAATTTAGTCAAAAATATATGGCAACGAAGAAAATTTCTAAATATTTTATGGGGCGCGTATCAACTTTTAGTTTACAATAGCTAGTAGCATCAAAACGATTTAAATATATAATGCGCATCATTCAAGACCATTCAAACAAGTATGATGATTTTTAGCGGCCTTGTCGTCATCTGTCGAAGATTTGAGGAATATGAATAAATGGCAGAATATTTCTTCAAAAATGTCGATGTCAGATAGTATAAACAAAGGAGCGAAATAAAAGTATGGAAGAATAAAGAAGACGAGTTTAAACGGATTCAATATTTCAACTCATCCTTGACTTGTTGTGATTTAGCGCATCGCACTATCATCACCATGGATGTTATAAATACTGGTTGGAGCAGATATATCAAAAGTGGATGTAGCAGTCTACAGCCATTCACCGTCGTTCTCATCATTTATAGTTAAATATCCATTTACCGATGGTATGAATTTCTGATATTCCCCCCGACCAGTGCGGCCGAGAACCGAACCCACGATGCTTCAATTCACCTCAGGATTGACCATTAAAAATTCTGCGACGTTACCAGTCGCTCTAAAAACTGAGCTATTTTTACATTCAGATTACAGCATATATGGCGGATTGCTGCTGTTCCAGCTTTCAATCAACATCCACGGCATCAGATTCTATTTTAGCAATCGTTTACTTCACAACAACGATCACTCAACGTAGGTTTCTACATCAAACAATATCTCGTTACTCCCGCCACAACAAAACGTTCAGCTTATTAACCGAGAGAAAGAATTTAAGGAAGAAATCCCAACTAAAAGTAAACACGCATTATACTGAAATGATCAACTATGTTGATATCTATGACTTTTAATATCTAGTAAGCGGGCTATCCACTTGGATCCGCATAGAAGCATAAGTGGAGAAACACGACGTTAAACCTGCTAGTGTTCTAAAGTATGTGCATAGACAAGCGAGCAAATAAATTAAAAACAGCTATACAATGAGGACACCATCGATCAATCGATGCGATGCGGGCCACGCATCGCATCGATTAAAAAATTAGGGTGATTGCTAACAATGTCTATAAATGTATGCCTGGGACCTCTAACTATTTGCATTTTAACCACATAAAATACAACTAAAAAGCTCAGCTTAACGTCTGTTTTCGAAACATAAAAGAACCGTCAAAGCCGTCCTGCTGAGGTTCGAAATGGTGGCCACCTGCTTATCTAGTAAGCGGGTTATCCACTTGGTCAGCCAACCGGTCCATTAAGTTAAATAAGCGCTATCTATATGAAAAACTGTCACGTAAGATTTAATCTCGTTTAGTCTACATGCAGAAGCACTCTCGTAGACCGGTAACGGTTATGATACTGTCATAGAAAGATCTTCACAAAAGAAATAAACCAATGGGACCTACCTGGTAGATTCGCAAAGCAATGATGACAGAAAATGGCGACAATGAATGAGATTAGATACTGCAAGTTTTCCATCATGTTCCTAAGTTACTAAAACAGGCAGCTCCTCGCTCCTCATTACTGGTATCAACAATGAAAGGTTTCTTGTTCTCTAATCCATCTAATACATCATGTTAATTGTTTTGACTTTCTTCAAGCTTTCTTTTCCGTGTATGTTTTTCACAAACAAAAATATCCAAGAGGTAATTAATTAAGTACTATGTCCATTATTCTACGATAAATTAAATATTGCCAATTACTATTTTACTACAACTTATTATCCTTTTAGGATTTGTGCAAAGTTGTCAGTTCAGGATTTAAATACATTCACTCTGCGATTCTGATTTCTCGCTCCTTAAAAAGCCCTCCACTGATTAAAAAATGTAATAGCTTCCAAAAGAATATATATATATATATATATATATATATATATATATATATATATATATATATATCTTATGTAGCCACGACAAGTCTATAGTTTAAAAAATATGGCATCTGAGGTAGTTTTCCTTTCTCTTGTCTTCGTCTCAGTTCTTGCTAACACATCTTTCTAGACTTTTTACTAACAGAGTTGAAACCTATCAAGGAATAAATTCCAGATTCAGTTCGGTTAAAGTTTATCATGAGTCGCGCTTTATGTAACCGTCAGCTTTATCTGAGAAATCAAATAGCATATAGCCCCCGTAAATCACAACAGCTGTTAGAGATTTAGATAATTTAATTAGAGAGTTAGAATCCCGACCCTAGCTAAAATGGGATTCAAGGGTAGATGATAATGATGAGTTAAGAGCTCGGGAGTCATTTAGAAATTAGTCAATTAAAAATTTCAAGCTTGAGACTTCATCTCAGCTGGGAAATTTAAGCCAGTGACGGATTCGAAATTCTAAAGGGGACAAAAATGTTTGTGGATATTGATCGCCTTTTTACTTACGCCAACGCCTTCTGCGGGACAGAGTCATTTTAGTTACCCCTGTTTACTCTTATTTACACATAAAGTTATAGATATTATTTATCTATTAGCTATGAACACGATTAAGATCAAGTAAATGGCAATTCGCAAACACAGTTTAATATTTTAAAAAATTTCTAACACCCATGCCTTATCCTGGACATTGACTACCGTTTGCAATTTTTATTTGCGGGCATAAGCGGGAGGGGGGGATTTCTATAATTTTTATTTTACAAGAAGTCAATAACCCCCACAGATTTGATATATTAAGTTTATTTGAATCTTAAGTATGCTACACACATCTTTACAGAGACAAAAATTATAGAACAAGCACTAGTTATAACAAGAACTAAACATTTTTTATCGGATTTTTACAGTCCATAGCAATATTATACAGAATATTATTACATAATTTATTATAATATTATACATCATCATCATAATTATTAATCTTCCCTTACATCCAAGTTTAATCATGGTCGAGAATTTCTCCAGTCCTCTCTGGAGAAAGTGTAGTCACATTGAAGGTATTGATATTATTTAATAATCATAAGTTATAACAAAATAAAATATGTACTTGCAGCTTACTCGCAATTTTGTGCACATTTATATTATCCTGAATTATTACAAATTTACACTTGTAAAATGGATGATATTTAGGCAGGGATCAGTTCCCGACGGCGTGACATTACTCCCTTTTTTGAGTATGCCGTATGATGTATAAATTAAGTATTAAACCGCTATAGAAATATTTTATATAAACTATAATTATTTAAACAATTTTTACTTAGGCCTAAACGATATTCTATAAGCCTAATATTCCCATGAGGGTCGCTATTTAATCAGTACCGTACGACCACTAACTCTAACCTTGAATCGACCCTAAAAACATTAAATTAATATAAAAGTGAAAAAGAAGAAAATTCAAGCTGAACAACTGTTGAAATCTACTGGCTCACACAGTGCAGTTCAATCGATTGTATACAAATCATAAACACGAGTATTTGTTTCAGTGTTTCTGCAGCAGAAACTTTTCTCGCGGAAGCAATCTAGCGTCGGTTGAACGGGCCTATCTAACGCTACCTCCGCTCAGCGCTATTCTCAGCCCCTTGTCTCACTCAGCGGCAGTGGTTGTTACAAACAATTTTCAGAAATAGGGATGTTGGATGAAGCGTTTGTTAATTTAGATGTGGCATTTTCACAAGTCGCATTGAATTTAAAAGTTCACAATAAAATAGGGAATAATCATTATGGGCGTTGCTAAAGCGTTAGGCTCCTGGTTATCTGCCCACGGCCTCACGCAGTTAAAAGTTAGCCTTATATCAAGGTAACTCTAGAAATGTGATATTCTAGCAATTTTAATTTTCTTTTAGATAAACGAGTGATTCCAAAATTTGATTAAATATTCTTTGCATGGCTCTGGTCTTTCAAGATTACTATGACTAATGAAACATAATAGGCCTATAGAAACCCGTCAGACACACTAAGCTATAGCTAGTAGTTCTGATCAATTGCCTTAAGATCCATGTTAAGTTCTGCAGAGAGTTGGTATAGATAGACAGCTTTTATTGCTGCTACCGCACCATGTTTTATCATGTTGAATTTATCGATGGTTTTTGGAGGATAATTTTAACGCAAGTAAACAGATTTTTCATTACGCTCTGAAATCCTAATTGGAGTTTTTCAGTATTGATACTCGGTAACACTAATTAAATGCTTTTGTAAACAAATCAATATGTAAACAAATCTTAAAATATATATTTCAGTATTCTTTGAATTAAAGCTAAAATTAAGCTAGTACAATTAATGCTCGCTTACAATAAGTGAAATAATTAGCTACACAGCCCATAATTATTATTCACCTCCTAGTAGGCGTATGTTATAGTATGTAAATTATAGATTTGTAAACTACTTCTGGGACTGCCAATGTTCATTAAGTTAACATCTTCAAAATAGTTTTAATGGGAAAATTATATACTTGAAATGAATTAGTGTGTGCTATCCTCAAACGTTAGCCTATTCTCTTTTCAGTACTTATAGTACTAAAATTAATCTTACACTATCACGATGGCTGGCGTCCAAGAACGGTTACAGGAAACGTTAGGACAAGTCGGCTCCTCAACACGTACACATCTTGAGAATGTGAGGCAGGCATGGGAAAGAGTGTCGTCAGTGGAAAATGAACACGGTAGTTAGTTTGTCTTAATTCATTTCAGATTTGTAATGTTCTATTATACATGAGGTAATTGGCCAAATAATATATTATATAATATCTGTAAGGTTTCGTATGCTAACCTATCGCTGATATCCGGTCAATAAATAAAACTGATGCTGACAGTTTCTTTAGTGTCTATTATTATGGAGGAATAGATGAAGAAATGTAGATAGTTGAAATTTTGGTTACTAATTTAAAATAGAACTTGTTGTATAGCTTTTATTGCATCGCTTGTTGCAATGTGCAACAGCACATTTTATTGCATTGTGATTTCTAAATTGATATCTATAGCTAATATTAGGCCTATATGGCTAATGTGTCGGTTCAGCAATTTACTGGGCAGTGCGCTTGATTTTTGTATGCTTTTCTTTATTCAGAAGCTGCTCTGCGCATTTTGTCAAATCATAACTGGGAAGACTGTAAATGTTTGCTGATTTAGGCACAAATGCCCAATGTCTGAGGCTGAACACTCTATTATCAGAATCAGATCAAAATATTTAATATAGTAATGTTAGTGTATCATTGAGTGATTAATTTGATTTCAATACTTTTTTGTTGCTTTCTTACTCTTAGCGCTGATTTCAGGTCAGATAGGGTGTGAAGGGCTTCTTCTTTTAGTTTCAGTTTACTTTTGCGCTTAATAATGGTAACTCTTTGTGTTAATTGTTTTGGTGATAATACACTTTGTGATAGTATTCTTTGTACTAGTATTCTTGAGGTATGCATGATAATGTTCACTTTTAGTCTAATTTAGTTTTTTAATGATTTTTTCTTTTTGTTTAGTTTTTAATGTTCATTTTTATATTGTTTAAAATAAAATAAAAATCAAGAACACTAACAGGTAGTAGCTATTAATGTATTAACAGCTGAACCAGTTATGCCATCAACAGCTCAGTCCACATTGATGAGTGGAGATAAACGAAACCCAGAGTTAGAGCATCGTGTTCAAAAAGGTAGATTTTATAATATCTTTTAATAATTTATGATTTCAGTCAATCAATATTCTATCAATCAGTCTCTTAAGCATTCAATCAAACAATGAATCAAGAAACCAAACAACTATATAAGAGCTAGAGCATATGGCTCACAGAGCTTATAAATGATCAAATATCTAAATTATTTGCTGTGTAAATGCCATGGGCTAATATGGCAGCTTCTGTATTATCCCAATTAAAGAATTTAAGTACAATTAGCGTATATTTTAAGAAAAAATGTTGCTTGGAGCTCACATGTGATGGACTGATGGTGCGTTTTGTATTTTATCTTATTTCACTGAAATGTTGTGGCTTTTAAATTTTTTTTACGCAATTATTGTTGACATTTGGAATCGTCTTCGATACTAAATTAATCCACCCTTATACACCTCCTTTAGCTTTAGTCTTTAGCTTTAGTCTTTAGCTTTAGTCTTTAGCTTTAGTCTTTAGCTTTAGTCTTTAGCTTTAGTCTTTAGCCTTAGTCTTTAGCTTTAGTCTTTAGCTTTAGTCTTTAGCTTTAGTCTTTAAGTTACTAGAATAGTATTTATTTGTTTCTTCCTCTAGTCGGCCGTTGCTGTGGTACTGTAGTAGTAGAACTCTGATTGTTATGATTGTCACGTATCTTTATTCAATAGTTCTTGTTTGATTTCTGTGCATGCAGTCACTGAGAGGTTTTCAGAAACGATGCACATTGTTGCAAATGAGCCGTCACTTGCTCTTTATAGGATTCAGGAGCACGTGCGAAAAACTCTGCCACCAATCATTGAGAAAAAGGTTCGTTTTGTTGTGTTGTTTATATAATAATGGCTTTTAGTAGATTTCTTTAAGTATCCGTGGTGTGTCCGGGTTGCTGAAGATTATGCCAACCATAGAGTGCATCCGTCATAAAAGGTGACAAGGCACTAAGATCCAAAACAACGTCAGAAAGGACATTGAGTTGGTGAGCGCCTAGGCTCCAGAAATTGCTAAAAATATTCTAATAATAATAATTAATTTTCTCAACTGGATGTTGTGGATTTTAAATGAACTTTTAATTGATTTATTTTCTTGATTACTAGTAGAGTATTGAATTCTAAAAGTCTAGAGCAAGTATAGTTTAATGTAATGCTACTTTGAACTAGTTGTAGCTCAGGCACTCTTTGGCAAGTCATGTAGTCGGTGATCTCTGTTCATGTAGTAGATACATCCAGCACGATATCTTTTTAAAATATAGTAGAGAAATGAACAGAGCATTTAATCCACTGTTTCTCGAGGCAATAATTAACATAATGATAGAATGTTGTTATGCAGCAAGAAGTTCAGTCACTACACAAGAAGATTCAAGGAAGCTGCTTTGATACAGAATATGCTGTCGGGTATGTGCCCACTCCAATATCTGCGCTACTCTTGATTCTGTGATCGATGGGCTCTGGAAAAGGGCAAATAAAATAGATTGCATGGTGATATTGTTATATTTTTATTCACCACTTATAACCAGGGAAATGCATACAGGTGTTTCTATTCTAGTATAAAATCCTGAATCAATCTGAGTGTAGTTCGCCTACTTCTTCTTCAAGTGCCATAACATAACAGAACGTAACAACAATTAGAGTGCTACACTCCAAGACTGAGCGATCATGGTCATAATCCTCTATACTTCCATTGTTGTTTTGATCATTGCTGTTTCCGTTATGAGATGTTGGTATTTTTTCTTGATAAGTATAAAAGCTATACTGATAAACCTAATGTAGCCTGCAGTATGTTATTGTGTGTAGAGCGTTGAACTCTATGAAGGCGAGTTGTGAACACTTTCAAAGTATTCAAGATCTTCTAAAGAACGCCATGTTCATGAAGCAGCAAATTCAATATGAAAACGCCAGACGGTTTGTAATGAAATTTGATGGTGTGATTTCAAAATAGTAAATGGTTTATTTTAAAATTATCCCTTAGAAGTTATTTCTCAATGTACAATATTGGTAAACCAAAACTTCTTCAGAATGACTAGCAAGGTATTATGGAAATTACAATTTCATTGAAAAGTTTCATATCTAATAGTTTGGAAACTATAATTTCATTGAACGTTTCATATGTAATAGTTTGTTGTTAAGAATGCAGAATTTTATTAGCTGTGAAAGAAAGCTGATATATTTTTGCTGCTTGATGTGTTAACATCAGCTTTGCTAGATTGAATGAAGCTGTTATAATGTACTTTCATCGTACTTAGACCTAAGTGTAGGTGTATTTATATGTGGAAACTAGAGACCAATGTAAAGCCATACCTGTATGACCTTGTTTGGTTGCAAATGCACAGACTAGCATATATGATTTTGTTTGTACAATGTACCGACAGCAGAGTAAGGTAAATCCCTGCATGTATGATCTTGTTTGTTTGTACAATGTACAGACAGCAGGGTAAGGTAAAGCCGAGCATGTACAGAGCGATGATGCGCACGCAGACAGTAGATACTACAATGAGTTTAGGAGAGAGAGATCGTAGAACAGAAGAGTTCTCTCATAGTGTTCAGCTTCCTTCAACCACTTCATTGTGAGCTTTCATTTGTTTAAATGTCTCAATAGCGCAGTCGTTAGAGGTGTAGATAACGTCATAAAGTTTTAAATGACAGATCATGAGGTGAATTGAACTCTCATGGGTTCGATTCTCGGCCGCGCTTATCTGAGAGTAAAATCTCGGGTATTCACTTGACTGGTTACACAGAAAATGGAATAAATTTCCTAACAGTTTTAATATGTGGTATTAAAAGTGAGAGATATCAACGTAGTTGATCTTTTCACTGTAATGCGTGTTATTACTATTATTAAATACTATTACTGTAGTGATACTACATATTACTTATCACTATTATTTACAATTAATGTGCTTTATTTCTATGACGTCTTGTGACTCTATTGGTCATGAGTGACAAAGCTTTGATGTTTTCTTGTTCTGGTTTGGCGACCAAATTGATAGCGTGCTTGCCTGTGAAAAAGCTGGGCATGGATTCAAATCTCATCTAGACTGTTTCTGGAAGTATCGTTTTTGGTACATTTGCAGGCTTAGTTTTATATCTCTTAGTGACTTTATAAATTAAATAAAAGATTTCATAATAAATTAAAGATTGTATAATTATATGAATTTTTACTCCATCCTTTACATATTAAGCTATCCTAAATCATTTGATTGAAGAACATTTCTGGACTGTCACGGTATTGAAGAATTATCTTTCTACTGTCTATGCCGATATTATCACTGTTTAACACACCCTTTATTTACTGCTGATACTTTGAAGCTGTCTGCCTACTACAAGTTGTATCTATGATTTTCACTAACCACCCCTTATTTTACCATCGGTACTTGAAAGTCCACATGCGAAACTAAGACTTTCTTGCAGTCTGGATGCGAGAGAGACTAATTACCCAGAACGCTTGGCATCCAAACTGACCGATAGCGTCGCTTTATAATATTTCTAAAAATGAATCCTGGTAAAGAAAGGGTTAACTATTATTAACGATTAATTCGGCTGAACTTCTTACACACATTATTTAGTCAGTAGAAGATATTGCAGATATTAATTCTACTATTATCATCCTTGTGCCTCCTCTATCTGATGATTACAGAGGCAACATTGAAGATCCTCAGAGAGGAAGATCTTCTTCTTTTGACGCAAGAACGGCTTCTGCAGAAGTGAACACAACTGCTGAACAAGAGAGAACCAGCTAGTCTCCTACCCCGGCTTGGAATGAAAGATGGATAACTGGATAAATTAACATGTTTATCCGAAGTAGCATAGAAAAGTACAGTATTAAGTTTAAATATGTTTTTATATACAAAATTATGTATTACTCTGAGCTAAATGGTTAACGATTAAACTATTAGTAACCGTTATTATATTAAACTAGTATTTGGCATTTACCAAGTAAAATTTGCTCATAAGCTATGTGCATTGACTTTTCAGTTTATATATAATTTAAGGTTAATTTAATTATAAGGTAATAATTATAAGGTGATATATAATTATAAGATAATATACTGTATTAGGTTTATAATTATACATGTTTAAGATTATATAATTATAGGTAATATAATTATAAGGTTAATATAATATATATAATTTAAGGTTAATATCTGGTGAAGTTAAATGGATTTGTTCACTTTGTTGAAACTTGAAAGAAGAATATATAAATAGCTCTATATGGAGAGTCAGGTTAACTATCTTTAAACTTTAACCTGCTGTTCTTGAACATAAGGGATCAACTGCCTATTCGACATCTTCTTCCCCCATCTAGTCTCCTTGAGTAGCGACCAGCACGTAAACCTCCTCATTTTTGGTCCACCTTTGGACTGATATTTTGAATTTTGGACGGTTTTAGTACACTTTTCGATATTTATCGTTGCTTTGGAATTGGTTAAATAGTGCTGGATATTGTCATTGACGACAGTTTCACTCTTCGTGATCGTTGGTAACATGTTGATTTCCGATCCAGCTGATCAGAGAGTATTTGCTCGACATTATTTAGACTATCCATGGATAATTAACTAAAGCCGCATTTGTAAATAAAGTAATTTGTACATTTATAGTCTGTTTATATATGGGTTTACGTTGTATATTTTATGTTGGTCTTCTTGTTTATATTTTTTAAATTGGGGAGTCCTGAAAAAATTACAATGTTTTAGATAAGTATGTATAATGCTGTTCCACATTGCTTTTTCGTCGGCACTCAAGTGTAGATCAGTGCAAATGCACAAGCTAAAGCGGAAAAATTATTTTATGAAAATAGCTAGTCGATCATTTGGATTCAATTGCCTATCCGTAATGCTACTGTAGAATAGTAAAGTAGCTGAATGTACTCTTAACTAGACTCTCACACTATATAACTGCTGTGTTAATATTGCTGTTTATTTCTTTTATTTACACTTGGCCATTAAAGGATCTGAACCTAAATTAGCAATCAAAATGAACGATTCGTTTTTCATTCCATAGCTCTGTGTATCTGTACTGTATCTATTGTCACACTTTCGTAAATGAAACGTTGTTAATTGTGTTTGCTTTGTTAGTCGAATAATGTGCCCTATATGATCCCAGTTAAACAGAGTTAAACCTCTTTTAGGCCTACTATTATTACTACAACTACATTGTATATTTTTTATAACCGATACCTTTGTTATTACAATAAGATAAAACGAGCTAACTGGTGATTTTGAAATTACAAATTCTCCCAAACATACAGAAATTTTAGAAAAATCTCGTTCGAATAATTTTAACGACAGGCAAGTTGTAGTTTTGCGAATATTAATGGGGTCCAATAAGAAATTTCCAGTATAAGAATAAAGATCAACATGTATTAATTAATATTACTACTTATATCAATATTTATTACTATAATATTTATATTTATTATTAATATTACATGCATCGTCCATAGAACAAGTGCAGAAACTAAAAATTAAACAACACTAAAATTAAACAACCTAACAACTTAGATACAAGTCTAATCAAATAAAATTTCTAGAATATATAGCCTTCATGAAGAGTGGCATCTTGAAAAAGTAGCAAGAGTTATAACCATCAAAGATGATAATGTTAAGGCAACAATTTAGGACTATATAGCTAAATATTAGATTGTTGAAGAAGAAAAGCAATTAAAATTCTTACCAATAATTATTAACGCTTCTACTGCTGCAATTAACATAACGTTTAAATGCTAACATTTAGGCTTAATAATGACTTAAATATCCATTAAACTAAAAAATCTAATCTAGATTATATACAGTGATGGGCTGTGGTTATTAGGCCTACATCTAAGAAAAGTAACTTCAAATCTAATAGAGCTAAGAGTATTTATAAGCAAAGTGTTGTTAACAAAATGAGTGCACAATGCTAAATGGATCAAATCCACAATCCGATATTAGCTTTATTTTACATCACCATAATCATCATCTTCCTTTAATTCCAGTTTAATTAGGGTCGGGATACGAATAGACTGTACCATATCATATCACCAGTCAATCCCCTACTTTTCCATTTGGTATTCTAATTCAATGATTCTCTATCTCAGTGCACTGCGTACTGCATGGCAGGTCCGTGGTATATAACGCATCCAATCCTCTCTGTCTTCCGTTTTCCTCTTCATGTCTACATATGAGTGGATCTTTAAATCATCTAGCGGTACTCATTCTTGTTGTTATATACCAGTTTCTTGGGGGATTCTGCTTATGACGAGGTGAGACTCTATGCCTTCCTCAGCTTCGACTAACATTTACTGGCCAGGGGCTTCACTCCCTGAGAAAACAATCCTGTCTAAACGACATATCTTTAGCAGTGTCATGGCCGGTTTAGCGTCATCTGTCGACGACCGTACTGTGCTCTGAACCACGTTAGCATTAACAAGCGAAGCATTAGACTGATCAACAAAAAATGAATCAAGTAAACTCTGATATAACTCTGCTTAAAAGGTAAAACAAATGCAAACACGCATTATAGTGAAACAATCAATACGTTGATATCTATCACTTTTAATACCACATGTTTAAACCGTTAGGCAATTTACATCATTTTCCGTATAACCAGTCCAGTGACTGTCCGAGATTTTACTCTCAGATCGGCGCAGCTGGGTTGGAACTCACGAGAGTTAAATTAACCCCAGGATCTGTCATTTAAAACTTCAAGACGTTACCCGTACGCTATTAAACGTCCTATGGTGAACGCAAAGCATTACGAAAAATCTGTACCACAAAGGCTACCCGAATGTTTGAAAAATAGGTATTTCTTGGCTACTTTGGTTAGAACAAGAAAATTTTAATGATAGTAAACTAATCATTTAAATATTTTACTTAAAATATATGTAAACAGAAATTCAAAGTCTTCATACCATAAAGTCATATTTTGGTTTATCTCTAAGAAAGGTATAATTAAAATAACAACCGAAATATAATGCGAAAAAATTACATTTCGGTAGGCCTACAATATCTTCATTCCACGAGCAAGTTGGACCACCTTTGCACCAACACACAATTAAATAACATACAATTGAAGGAAATATTCTGACGTCACAGCTTCACAACAGCATAAACAATGATTATATTATTTAATATCTAATTTGATGTTCCAATGCAACATCACGCACTTCCTATAACAGCCTGTATCATTTAGTAGACAGATATTGATAATGATAAGGCCCCAAACTTTAAGCATACTCAAGGGCTTTATGCTCAAATTCGCTTCACTCTTCGAATAATATAATATATCCAACAACCATTAGGAATAATAATTATTTACTTGGGTTCATGTTTACCGTCTCAAGAGGATTTGCTTTAAACGACGTATCTTTAGCAGTGTCATAGGCGGTTTAGCGTCATCTATCGATGACCATCATGGGCTCTGAAGCACGCAGCATTAACAAGTGAAGCGTTAGACTGATCAACAAAAAATGAATCAAGTAAACTCAGACAGGCTATAACTCTACTTACGACAGTTCAAGCAATACGAAAAATCAGTAACACCAAGGCGACCCGAATGCTTGCAAAACAAGAATTTCTTGGCTACTTTGTTTTAAAACAAGCAAGTAATATTTCATATTTAGTCTCTCGTTTTATCTAGCTTCTTGTATAGATCACTAGTCACCAATTTTACATGCAGATTGTAAATATAAATAAGTTAAATAATTTCGTTATTTTGTAAACTAAATAAACCTTTTTGATTAATAAAAAATTATATTCAGCTTACAATCTATAATACAAGTACATTAATTAATAAGAGATTAATTGGTTCAATCTTGGTTTTTAAAATATTCATGGACACATTCCCTTATACACACCCGGTTCCTAGAGTTAAGCAACGTCCTACACATCTATATCTTGCAACGAAAAACTCAAGCCAAAGTTACATAACGTGCAAAAGCGGCGACAAAGCTCGCAATTTTAGACTTTAAAATTTCAAGACAAACACTCATATCTGAAGTTACACTATTTTCCTAATTTGGTATTTTTCATTTCTAGTATCCTTTCTTTCAGTATTGGGACTATCTGAACAAGCGAGTAACCTAATAATTTTTTTATTTTTTTTATTTCGTATAGTTACACACATGACATATCGCACGTGATGACAATGTACCATTTGTCATATAAGAAATACAGTATGCAACATAAGTCAACGAATGAGTAAACAAAACTTAAACGAACATCCCTCACAAGTTCCTGCAGAATAGACTTCTTAACTACAATATTTCCCCAGCTCTATTATCATATTTTTGGTTGTCTCGCTTTCATTACTAACGACGTAGATTTGACGCAGTGAAGGAGATTCGCCTGGATTCTCTTCAAAGAATTTCTCGAACATCTGCAGAGCGTCAACGAGAGCTTTGACGATCAGCCACATTGGAACTTTGTAGATACCTACAACATGCTTATATTGCTAAGTAAATATCATACAATCATGTTTTACCCTCTGAATGGCACAGAAATAGACAGCACAGTGGCCTAAAACTAAACAAGTATCAAATTTCAGTCAAAACTTCTTCGACAATATCTATATAGTGAGGAAAGAGATTTTGAACTGCATGATTAGGCTATTCATTAACTCAGCACGCATTATGTGACGGCACGACTCAGTCACGACTTGACACCCGATCCTCCTCTGCAAGATACGACGCAAACTAAACGATTTAAACCACTTATTTTAACGATGTATAAGTATCATTTGCACATGCAAATGCTACTTATAAGAAATATGTAGCTTTGATCTGTCACCTGGCAGAAAACTAAAGAGAGATAGGGACAGAGAGAGAGAGAGAGAGAGGGAGAGAGAGAAAAAAATATTAGTTAGCGCACTAATTACACAGAATTAGTGCGCTAACGCTGACGCATTTTACAGTAAATCAATCGATAAGCGAAGGAACCGCCTAGGACTGAAAATTCAGCTATGGAAAATGATGGATTGTCAGTGCCACATTAAACAATTAACTGTAATCAAAGCAGTTGTTAACTGACCAGATTTTAAAAGACTAATTAAGTGGAATCTACAACAATAGAAATGAAGTATTTATACAGCAAAAGACAAAGAGAAAAATATTGAATAATTTACTCTCTCTCTCTCTTAGTGCACTACCTACTGGCAGGTCCATGGTATATAACGCCTCCACTCTTCTCAGTCTTCCGCCTTCCTCTTCATTTCCACATAAAGAAGAAAGCGGAAGACAGAGAAGAGTGGAAATCTGGTCAGCTAACAACTGCTTTGATTACAGTTAATGGTTTTAATGTGGCACTGACAATCCATCACAATCCATCGCTGAATTTTCAGTCCCAGACGGTTCCTTCACTTATCTATTGGTTTATAATAGAATGCGAATATCTTGCTATGCCATGTGATAATAATACAGTAAATACAAGAGTGCGACATCTCACTTACCTGAACCAAGAGGAGGAAGAACTACGCTCTGCAGTCCTAGAGACATGCATGCGAGGTGGAGACAATGGAAATAAGAGTCTCTAGTTAGATTAATCATATCCTCCTTAGTCAACGTTATCGTCCCATGCTCTGTTGGTATAGTGGGCGCAGGTCCAACCACATACAGAATGTTCTTAATCTCAGGATAGAGTCTTTTTAGTTCTCCAGGTCCTGTGTGATGAACTCCGCTGAAAGGTATGTAATTATGTTTCTCAATGAAGTCCTTGCATTCATCTGCTATTCCACTTCCTGCTGCTTTCATTATGGTGCCTGACAATCCACCTCTGCAAGTAAGCGTTCTGTCACAAGGACTGACTACAGCCTGGGCTCGCTTTGTTTCTCTTGGATCTAGTATGTCTTCACAAATAACACAAACAGTCACATTCACGCCAAGCTTAAATTTGATTGTTGAGTTACTATGATTTGAGTATAGGATCTTATACTTTTTATGCGGTATTTCAGATCCCATTAAACGATTCAAAAGACCCATCCCATATGACTTGCACTGCTGACTGACATTTTGCTCAGGCCATCCGCCTTTCTGGACATCTTGAACCAAAACCTGAGCATAGGAATGAGTAGGAGACTGAGGTAGCACTCCAATCACAGCCATAGCACTGAAATGACTTGACTGCGGTTGATCATTTACGACAGGCAGACGAGGATACATATTGCTAGACTTCTGACTATGTTGACCAATGTAAGCAAGTATCCACTCAATTGCCTTCTTTAATTTATCTTTATCACAACTCACTAAAACTATGTATTCCTCGTAAAATAGGAGGCTCTGGTCAACATACACATCATCAGATATGAACTCTCTTGAAAACCAACTGTTCTTGTCGGAAACTGCATCAGATATTTGTGTCAAGCAAGATATTGGTATCGGTATTCTTTTTGTAAAAGTATTCTTACAAAAATGATCATATATACTGACTGCACTATCTAGATCTTCTTGAGAATTGGAACAAAATTCTACTTTAATAATATCGCCATCTCTATTCGTTACATGGAAAACGAAATTTGTTGTCCCCAGCGTTCTAATTTTGTTCACAAATAGCGGCTTAATAGCTTCATAAGTATCCTTATCGACGGTTAGCACAGTGCTAAACCTACGCGTAGCCATTTTAAGGTCTCGATCAACCATTTCAAAATCACGTCCCACCTCAAGAGGATCTACCGATGACTCAAAGGTCTTCCGCAGCTCAGGACCGCGTGGTACTGAGACTCTTTGATCTTCTTCTTTCACATCATTAAGCTTCAATGAAGTATCCTCGTTCTGTAGGAATTGATTCTGCGGATCCGTCGGCTTCCTATTTCTAGGAGGCGGTACTAGATCATAATTGTAGAAATGCAAGCTATCATAACTGGAAGAATCGACATTCGACATCGCTGCACAGACCTTGGAAGGAGCTCCCAGTGCTTCAGTGCTTTCTCTTCGCTGAAGTGGTACACCGCCTTCTGGCTTTACTGAGCCACACTTTGTATCTCCAGCTGCAGCATTCGGCTGTGGCTTACTTTCTAAATTCAGCTGCGAATTGGTGCATTGTCCTTTCGAATGCGCTAGAGAGGTTTTCGCATCGCCAGCCAATGTTTGAAGTGTATATGTAAAGTTTATTAGCTCATTGTGCACCTCCACCAAATCCGTAAAACCTCCAACGAGTGCCGTCTCACCGTCCTTCAATTTCTTCATTTCCACGAACTCGCTACAGAGTTTTTTCAGTTTCTTACATCCTAATTTTCCAAAACAGCGAATCCAATCTGGAACAACCATCAACGTTCCACGGATGACATTCTAAAATATAAATAAGAATTAAATATTGTAAATTTATAAAATTAAAACTACATTTACATATAATAATTGACAAAATTTAAAACAGTGCATAACCGATACAGATATTATAACAATCTTAAGTTATCACTAGCCATGCATTATCAGCACAAATTTATATTTCAGTATCACTGGAGTTTTCATGTACGTAGGTTTACCCGCGTTCAATACAGTAATGCATAACGAAGAGTTAACTTACATACTCGCGAGCTAAGGTCATGTAACTCACTAATTTCTACTTTTGGAAGTGCTATTTAGAACGTATATCTGCTATATATTGATCTGTGCATTTGTAGCGGATATTCAATTCTATGTCTTAGTTTTTCTTTTCTGAAATATGCATAGGGACTGTTTTAATATCCGAAATAAATAAATGATGAATTATCATGATGCTCTTATAGCACAGAGAGAGAGAGAGAGAGAGAAAGGAAGAAAGAGAGTGAGAGAGAGTATAATAGCTTAATCACATTTAGAGCCATCAATTTATTGTTGATAAATACCTAACTTTAACTATGCACTCTGCAGTATTAAATCCAGATGTACACTTACGATTACCTTAAAAAGTGATTCAGGATTAGAATTTGATCCTGAGGTATATTCGGCACTCGCTTTCCCTGTATCTTCTTCGGCACAGGGCTTTAATATCATATAAATCTCTGTCAAGCTGCGGAGGCTTCCTCTAAATCTATGTGTATGTTCATCTTTCATGTCATTCTTTATGTTGAAATCGTGACAGGCTTGTATAAACTTCTTCCTTACATCGTCTCCGATGTGCTTCAACCAAGCTTCTTGAATCAGTATTGCTTCCTCAGATGATATCTGGCAATGACAATATATACAATACATGTGAAAATGAATTAAGGTGCTAGTTTGTTAATTAATACTAATATGCTATCGAGCAGGAAATTGCGGTTAAAATTGACTGTAGACTTTTTAAATAATTAATATAAACGTAGGTCTAGCATTCTGCGTTTGGCATCTAAGTAAATATGACTGTGAGATAGAACCAATCTCCCTGGGTGAACTTATAACTAACGGGCAAACTATGCTGACGGTTTTACAAAAGAACAGTTACCACCTAATTTGGTCGCCTACTTAGAACCGTTTTAGCTACTATTACAGAGCCTTCACTCCAAAAGTATTTTATATATATATTATATAGATATATTTATATTAAATAATTATTTTATTTTATTTATCGATCATTTTGCTTTATCATTGTACATGGTCGCTAAAGTCGAAGCACGAAAATGGGTTTTGAAGTTTGAAAGCGCCTAGGGACTTATATAATTGAAACAAACATATTACGCTATTACGATGGGCATTTCAAAAGTAACGAGATTGAATTAATTATAAAATAACGAGCAGTCACAGTAAAATTTAATTTTTCAGAAATCCGTATCCATAGCCTATGTCCTCTATTTTACGACATAGTCTCCTTCACCGTCAATGCATGTTTGCCAGAGTGGCACCAGATTAACCCATTCGTGGCCATGTTCCAATATTGGAACATTTTTTATTTTAATTTTACAAAATATGTAAATACCTTAGAAATGTCTAAATTTGTGGTGACAGGTTGCCAATAGAATACACTGAAATACTAACTCACGGTTGTTTCAGTTCTTAATGTTTACAAACAATAGCAGACAATTTTAGTGAAATATTTCGAAAAATCCCAATAATAAATTTTTGAAATTTTTTAATATTAGTTTCTTGCAGTTTAAAATTAATTAATTATGAATTTATGATAGAAAAACTTGTCAACTACGTATTATAAGTCATTAATTCTTTGAATTTGGTACTATGTCGATCTTATCCGGATTTAGGTAAATGTTCCGTTTTTTGGAACATGGCGCTTTAGATGTATATAATGATGCTCTATGTTTTGTAATGATGCTCCATGTTTTGTTTTGGAAAGAAATGAATGTTAGCAAATTTTTTGTCTCAAAATGGACTGTTAGTGCCCCTCACATAAATATGTTGTGGGATACTAGCTTCTCGAACTTTTACTGCTCGAAATGTGTACATAACACCACCATCCGATTCGGAAGGAGAACCCGAAAAGTCCGACGAGGAAGAAACTGAGATCGAGGTGGTTGATCATTTTGCCCCTAAACTCTTACGCGGTCCTGCCGAAGAGGGCAAGGTGATACATTTTTGCGAAGGTTCGACCTCGTATCAAGCACTTGAACAATGTGGTTATGAAAAATGTTCCTACCAGTACCATGTCAGTTGATGTTGATGAGACCATGGTCTCATATACAGCCACCAGAGTTGCAAGCAAAGAATACTGGGGAATCCTATTCGATATGGCTTCAAAATGTGGTTACTGAACTGCTCTAATGGATACCTGATACAAACAGAGCCTTACCAAGGCAAGGGTACAGCATTGATGTTTAGCTTTCATCGGGGCATCAGTTGTCCTCACATTTGCTAACCTTCTTTCAGAAAATATCCTAACAGACGGTTCGAATTTTACATTGACAACTTCAATACCGGCCTTCCTTTTGATACAGGAAATGTCAAACCTCGGATACGGTTGCAGGGAACTATGAGACAAAACAGAGCTGAGAACAGTCCTCTCGAAAAAAACTTAGATAAGAAACCTAGAGGAGCTGCAGTTTCATATTGTGCAGTGACCGGCAGTGCAGACAAAGTCATTGTTCTTCAATGGAAGGACAATGCTGTCGTCAGGATGGCCTATAACTGCTATGGTGTTGCTCCAGTTCACACGGCTCAGAGGTATTCTTCTGTGGAGAAAAGTATAATTACAGTGATGATGCCAGATGCAGTGAAAAAATATAATTCAAACATGGACGGAACAGACCAGATGGATAGGAACATTTCCGAATACTGGGCAGCACTAAGAAATGACAAGTTGTGGTGACAGGTCTTCAGTCATCTTCTGTCGGCAACCCTTTCCAGTGCTTGGATTTTGCATTGCTTAGGTGTTAATGAGACCTCCAATTCAGCACCACTTAACAAAGCACTGGAGTCACACCAGATCAAGTCATTAGATTTGCTGGGATTTATACGTGACATTGTAGCCACCTATTTACTTCTCTATGCAGAAAAAAGAAGTAGTGGCAGACCATCCCAGTCAACCGTGGCAGTGGTGTGGCACAAGGTTCCTGACGCCGTGAGAACAAATTCAGATGTCTTTCATTTTCCAGTGAATTTGAAGCAGAGCCGTTGCCGAATCTGTAAGAAGAACACCACATTTGAATGTGGTGTATATCACGTCAACATGCATCCAGTTGACTGCTACAAGACATTTCATAGTTCATTTCAAACCATCTACATAGAAGTAGATTAGCCTATTTACTAAAGAGCCAATATTACGTAAGAAACTTTTATAAAACTTAATTGGGAAAATTTACACTTAGCTATATAACGATATCTATTTGGATTTGCTACTATTTGTATTAAGTTTTAATTGCTGCATTCAAAGCGCTATGTTCCAATATTGGAACAAAACTTTTTCTTTCAATTGATCAAAAATAAAAGTCAAGGCAGCATTAATAAGTGTATTTATTATGACTACAGGACCAATTTTATTAGAAAATAATGAAAAAATTGCAAAAAAAAATTTGGCCATGAATGGGTTCAAGACGTCTCTTTAATGGAATTAAGTAGGCATCTGTCTGTACCATGAATTAGCGGATCTATTTAAATCATTGATGCTGGCACAGCAGTGGTTTCATTTTGGTTCGTTCTTGATCATGACTGATGTGGCAAAGTAGATCACCCAAGCTTCTGTATTGATTCCTGCTTGCGCAGAGAAGAATACGATCGTGAGTTGTCATGAAGGCACAGAACTTGATCGTCACCTATGTCTGGTTTCTTACTTCGGTAGTTACGCTTCAACTTTCTAAGCGTTGCGATGCATCGATCAGTATTTAACAGTCTGTTAATTCGAGAGAAGATCAATGATCAAGAAACCTGAAGCATCCTAGAACACCGTAGCCATGACCTTCTTCAAGAAAGGAGAGGTCTTAAACTTCGTCGGTGGTAGTGATTTTACAGGTCTCCATTGCATACACTACTCTTCACTCTCTGGTTCAAACTGACAAATCCAGCTTCGTCAGCTTTTACACGCCGCAGAAATTGCTCAACCTCCTTGTCACTCCGCTCGATAAGCTCAAGACAGAAGCTCAGCCTTCGTTTACGCGTGACGGCTACATCGTCAATGGTGTCGTAAAGGCCAATAGGCGCGATACGGCCTAGTGACGTCATCATCCAAGGTAAGGCATATATTATTGCTGCTTTTACTTTTGTTTACTGGCTGAAGCTAGTAGCGAAGTCGGATAGACCGACTGGATTAATGGATTAATTGACAATGGCGATTGATACGACGATGTCGGTAAGATATTCGACCGCAGATTAGTATGTGCGGGGTTCAAATCCTGTGCTCGCCCGTCACTGACATCGCTTTCGAGTGAGGAAACTGACGTTAACCGTAGAATTTTTAATAGACACGATATAGCTGTGCTACCAAATATTACATTTTTACTCATAGTAATTATTTATTTACATAAAAATCCAGTTACATTTGAAGGCCTTTCGTAAAATTACTTGCCTTCTTTAATTCGTATTCAGGTACTTGTTCAGGTGCAATTCTAACGGACTTTTTGTTCACTAGCTTTTCTACCGCAGTCGTGTATTTCTTTAATTCATCGTGAACATTTCGCAAGTCATCGAAATCTCCACTCAGCTCGACGGTTCGACTCTGATCTGAGACTTCTACTTCTCTCTGCTTGCAGAGATCTCTCATAAGCTCCAGTCCCGCCTCTCCCACATACTCCAGCCATTCTCTGCTAACCATTGTCCTACCGGTGATCACGATCTAAGAAAGAGTACAAGTAGAACTATCTAGATTAATAAAAACAATAAAGAATGCATTCCTAAAATACATAAATACATTAAAAAATACATTCTTCATCGACATTTTCAGAATCAATTACCTTCGAATTAACGTTTTGCATTAATAATAATAATAGAATTGTTCAGGATAGATAGAGTTTGACTATGATGGATAATAATAATAGCAATAATAATAAAAATTAAGCAGAAAACATTGAAGGCTTAATAAGAGCCGAAATAACTAAATAGTATTATAAATAGCAGAAGGCTTTGCACAAGATATGTTAAGAAGAAAGTGAAATTGAAAAATTTTCCGAACTACCGCAACATACAATTCCATGATTCCATCTATACATATAAATGAACGAAAAATCCAAAGAATTTCAGAACAGGAAAGGCTATGGACTCGGAAGTCTAACCCAAACTAAGAAACGGCTCATTTTAAAGCTATCATGAAGATACATTATACCATGATAAGATCATCAGACTTCTCTATTATATATTAAAACAACTGCATGAGCGTGGCGGAAGAAATGCATCCGTTTTCTTACTCTATATGTAAAAAATTGGTCTTTTAACGGCCCACACATTTAGATACACCGCAACTTATAGACATTAGAATTTAACTTCACAGTTTTAAATAGATCTTGTAACTCGTCATACCCCATTTTGTTGTAATTTTTTATCGCGACGTTTGGCTTCAGACGATGGGCTTGAAAGGGCTTGATTTTGTCTCCAAGCTTCAGATGATGGGCTTGAAATGGCTTGTTCACGTCTCCTGTATTCAGATGATGGGTTTGATAGGGCTTGATCAAGGCTCTTGTATTCCGATGATGGGTTTGAAATTGATTGATCAAAGCTCCTGTATTCAGATGATTGGTTTGAGAGGACTTGATCTTGTCTCCTGACTTCAGATGATTGGCTGAATGGTGCTTGATCAAGGCTCCAGGCTTCAGATGATGAATATAATAACATGTGATTAGTAGTATAATCTCCATTTGACGTTTGCACATCCATGTTATTGTTGCTACAAATTATTTTCTTTGGATCAGCATGAATGACATCTTTGCATGAACCTGCTGCTCCAGCCGTATCATCATCATCAAAACTCTCCTGCGCTACATCTGCGTTGCTTGGAATTAGTGGAGTTTTAGTTAATTTCATTTTATCGAAACTTGTTGATAATTTATCAATATCACTTTCAGTATTTCGTTCATTAGAATTCTGTAGCCCAGAGCTACGTTTGCTACATGTCATCACGGATTTGGGTAGTCTAGGACTCTCTGCTGATTTGGTGTGAGCCTTAGATCCATGAACACTAGCCATTTCATCTCGGTCTTCCACATCTCCGCCAGCATCAATCATCGTACCATTTGAGTCCTGACCTTTGAGGAAAACACGATTTCCTCCTGGCCAATTATCTTTAGGTTCAGAACTATAAGATGATACTCTAGGTTTCTCAGACATTGACTGCTCAGCACATGGGCTGGTGGAGAATATATGAGCACTTGCACGCTGTTGACATGCTTTGGCATCTTTAACAGTTGCCCTTTTGTCTTCATCGGTAGATTCTTGACCAGCATCGTTTTCTGTGTCACTACTCGCTCTGTCTTCTGTTGTATCATCGGCACCTGCTGCATTGAGTGTAGGTCTTTGTTTCTTTGTTTCGCTGGTTTTCATCCGAACATCCACGTTATCTGCTGCATTCCCTCTAGGACTTTGCTTCTTTGTTTCGTTAGTTTTCGCCAATACATCCACGCTATCTGCTTCATTCATTGTTGGACTTTGTTTCTTTGTTTCGCTACTTTTCATGAATACATCCACGTTATCAGCTGTATTCATTGGAGAACTGTGTGTCTTTGATTCAATAGTTTTCATCCTGGCATCCACATTATCTGCTGGTTTACCAGTTCCACATTTACCATTATCAGCTTCAGCGGTTGCACTTTCAATAGCATCCTTTGAATCTCTTTTATTTCCATCCTTTATCTCTTTCACTACTGCATCCAATTCAGAGTTGGACTTCTTATCTTTCTTATTAGGCTGATTAACAGTACTTCCTGCTGCCGCTTCTGGTTCACTTTCTTGTTTATCACAATCACTGTAAGTGGGATTTTGTCTGTCATCACGTTCATAATGACTTCCAGGTTTATCATTTCTGCTTTTCTCCGGACCTGGTTTATCATCAGATGGCATATGAGCCCCTGGTGAATCTTTCTGAGATTCGCTCGTTCTCCGAGGTGACCTAGATGTACCAACAGTTTGTTTACTCATCTTGTTCTTCAATATCTAAATCTTAATCTAAAAATAATACAAAAAATATTACTAAATGAGACTATGATGACATCTGAAGGAAGGGTGGATGAGTGCATCCACTCTTAATGAAAATTTACTATCAATGACTCTACTCATCCAAAACATGCATATTGTACACAGAGTGGATACTAGTCTGCAACTAAAGAGTACATGATTCATTTGGTTAATTATTAAATGCATTAATATTAATAAATTTATATAATATTTATAATTCAGTATGTGCGGGGTTCAAATCCTGAGCTCGTCCGTCAGTGACATCGCTTTCGAGTGAGGAAACTGACGTTAGCACTAGCTTTACTTTACATTAAAAGTTAACGGTGCAAGAGTCAGATGTAGAATGATTTCATTTATTGAAACAGTTTTATAATTAGTAAATAATAAAAACATCATAATTATTGCACTTCATATCTCCCTAGAGTTTAGCCAAGTGGCAGGTTCAAGGTACATATTCCTACTCACATGCTGCTTTCATGCCTATTAAACAGCACTTCATCGATTAATGAGTAAATCCCCTCACAAAGGCTAATTAAGCCTGATCCATACATGGAGCCTATAGCTACTGTACAAATATTATCCTTATTAATACTAGAATATCATTTCAAAAAATAGTAGTCGTCGTTAAGTCGTCGTTAATGTTAGTAACAATACTTTCAAGTATTGTTACTAAAGTGTTTATTTATAATTAACAAAGAATAAAGGTTTAACGTTTATTTCATCACATAAAGTTGAGGTCTTGCATATCCCACATGACATGTCACAAGAAATTGATTCACCTAAGCGAACTATTCTAAAATGATATCTAGAAGAAAATGTATGCTGCATTATACAGTATTAAATTGGAGGGGGGAGGGAACGCAGAGGAGCTCAGTTCCCTAGCTCTCATTTTTCTGAGGTGCGTTCCACTGCTAGGGGCCCATTTTAGATGGTAGTAGAAATGTCAATATATTTGTAGGGGGCACGAAAAATTTTAACCGTTCCCCTAGCTCTCAATTCCCAATTTAACCACTGGCGTTATATAATATGTCTACAGACGATAGAAGTAAGATGCTGTTTGATTTTTGTCAAAGTCCATCAGCACTTCAAAGACAAATAAATAAAGTGTTCTAAAAGAGAAACAAATTTAGATACTTGAAGTGTTTTAGATTTCATGTAGGCCTACAGTACAAGTATGGATTAGTACGAATTCCTATCAAGATATTGCTTTAGATATCCATTAATTAGTAATCATCACAATATATAATCTTCATTCACCAACGTATACGGCAGTACAAATACACATCAGGACAAACAAACAACCGAACATACACCGTGCATACAATGAAACTATCGAGTGCACATAAAGAGGTCACGGAGGGTGGAGTGGAGGAAGATAGGAGCGGGCGGGCCCGGAATGTTAGATGATTTAAAGATATGTGGACACGAAAAGGAAAGTGGAAGATAGACAAGAGTGGAGGCGTTATATGCCATAGACCTGCCAGTAGGCAGTGCACTAAGAGAGAGAGAGAGAGAATGAGAGAGATTTATCACAATTTCTAAAACATTAAATGGTAATTCAGAGGTGGACAATCTAGAGTAGGCCTATATGCATATAGGTTTAAAAATGCAACAAAAATTTAACATTTTGAAAATTATTATTTTGAAAGCTAATTGCCTTAATCCAGTTAAGTAGTCTTAAGTTTTTGAAGTTATTAATTCCTGAATTCGAATGTTTGACTTAGGCAGAGTTACATGTAGGCCTATATTTCGCTTGAATTATTTTCTGAACATATTTAGACTATATTAACATATTAACACTTTAACATGTTAAGAGCATGTCTATTTTATGCCAAAATGTTTCTACAACCCTAAATTATAAAGCCTACTATCTTAAATTTTCACAGTTGTACTTAGACATAGAAAGCATTAAAAAGAAATACAGGCCCTATCTTAGAAATAAATGACTAATTCTTCAGACATATCACGATCTGCAAAAAACAATTGAAGCATTGGGAAATGCTAAGAAAATTAAACCCAAATTGTTTTAATTGTCATGGACTTACAGGACCAAACTAAATTCATGAATCAATTAATCTAATAATTTATTATAATTTATTACAGCATTATGAACCATCATCAGCATCATCATCATCATCATCTTCCCTCTAACCCCATTTTAAATAGGGTCGGGATACGAATGAACCTTCTCCGCTCCTCTTTTATATACCATTCCGTACCATTCTTTTTTGTTTTGTTTTTTTGTTTAGTATCACTTATTTGTTCATCACAGCACAGATTATACAACAATAGAAACCTGCATGTATTCAGATAAACAAACAACAATACGAAAGAGGATACCATAAAAGAGCCATAGCTCTGTTCGGTAATACCATAATTAGCAGCTATAGCAGAGTCTACTAAGTTCGAAATACAAAAATTTCTATTACATTACAAATTACAGTAAAACCGTTGGTATCCATACAATTGAACGTTTTCAAATCAGGAAATGGCAGACACTGGCAAGTGAAACTCAAAATAAATTTTTGAAAACATCTCGAAATTATTACAAATTAAATAAGTCAAATAAGTTCATATCTCTAAATAGCAAAAAACTAACTATTTAAACTAAACTTTAGAGTGCAAAGAAAAATTATAAAACAAGAAAAGAAAAATACAAGCGTTCAAGAAGAGCTTTACTAGTATAAATACATAAAGGCTATATACATAAATTAATATCGATTAAATATTAAACTAAAAAATTCTTTCTTAAAATTAGACGTAGCATTTTTTATAACATCAGGCAAATTATTCCACAGTTTCGGACCATGTACAGACATGCATTTAGCTGGTATATTTGTACGTGAGAAGGGAACAATGAATTCAATAACATTTCTCATGTAATAATTATTATTCTCTACAGAATTGCTAGATATTACAAATTCATTGCAAGTTAATGGTAGGCAATTATGATTACATTTTAACATAAATAACACTGTGTTATAGTAGTTTATATCAGACAATTTCAAAATGGCAAGGTCCTTGAATATTGAAGACGTATATGATAAATAATTACAATTGTTAATAATTCTAACTGCACGTTTTGGTAGGAGAAATAATTCTTTTAGAGCAGAAATGGATGCACAACCCCACATAATATTGCAGTAATGTAGGTGAGAATAGATAAAACTATAATATATGTTTAACAGTGATCGTTTAGGCAATTTAAACCTAAGTCTTCTAAGAATATATAAAGCTTTTGAGACTTTTGTAGATACAAGTGAAATATGACGTTGCCAAGTGAATTTTTGGTCAATCATTACTCCCAAAAATTTAGTGAACTCAACTTGTGCAATTTTAACATCATCAATAAATAAGTGAAGATCCACAGGTAAGCCATCAGAGTCAAGAGGTATTTTCTTGTAACCAAATAACATAAAATTTGTTTTTGATACCTTTAGGGATAAACGATTTGCTTTAAACCAGTCAGTTAGATTTATTAGTTCAGCATTAATAATTTGCATTAGCTTAAATATATCGGAGTTCGAGCATAATATATTGGTATCATCAGCAAAAAGTAAAAATTGTAAATGTTTGCTACATGAAGTCATATCATTAATATACAGCAAGAAAAGTAATGGACCTAGAATAGAGCCTTGGGGAACTCCACATGAAATTGATTTTAAATGAGACAGAGTAAAATTATATGAAACATATTTTCATATAGAATAGATTTTCTAATTTACAATTTAATAACTATAGATTAAATGGGTTTATAAACATTTCAATGCATGTGCAATTGTGAACCTGTAAGTATCCATACGACATGTGCCACTAACTTTGCGCACTTTAAACTGAAAATATTAAATCAAATTTTGCACTTTAAATTGAAAATAGAGTATCAAATTTTGAACTTAGAAGGTATGAAATATAATATCAAACCTTGATATCAAACATGATATAAAATTGAAAATATGATATCAGATTTTGCTAAACCCAGTTGAGAAACCATGAATGCATAAAAGATAGACTTCAGAGATGTTAAAATATTAGATACCAGTGATAGCAGAATCAATGTTTCAATTTACTACTGCTTGAAAAAATCATATATGAACAAAATGCCTCGTCATCATCAAACCGTCACTCCATGGCCTATACTAGATGTATATAGTTTGTCTACAAATGAACTACACTATCACATTGATCTCTACTTTCGCTTTCACTTTAAGATATTCTCAGTAGCTCAAAATTCTATTTATGACGTACATTATCCTATATTTATCTCTATTCCTCAGAAATCCTCAAAATCCTTTTCCATTTATCTCAATTTCCATCCTCTCACTCGATATGTTTTAAGTACTGTTAAATTTCCTAATTTGTCACTTGCTGCATTCAGGTTAGAAATTGAATAACAGCCAGTAGCAGCACCAGACATTTGTACATAAAAACTATGAGATGATAAAAGCTAAAGCTGATGTTAACGTCAGTTTCCTCACTCAAAAGCAGTGTCAGTGATGAGCGAGCTCAGGATTTGAACCCTGCACATACTGAGCCGCGGTCGAATATCTTACAGACTTGCCAATGGCGTTGTCATTGATGCTCATTAATAATAATAATAATACAAACCATAACTATAGAATAGCACGGCTTCCGTGCACTTCCACTCCATAAAGTATATTAACACGGGAAGGAGTAAGAGAGTAGGGGCAAGCTTATTTACTCTGAACATGAGAATGACAAGTTCTGTAGTGAAATATATCAACACTGACAGTTCGAACGAATTAACATTTTTGTTACTTTAAAAATATAACTTTGTTTATTTGCTAATTAGAATAAAAATTTATTTTTCATAATTAAAAAATTGTGAAAGTCTTACAAATATGAATATAATAAAGTACAAATTGGATACAGTTCAACTTAATGTCTCTGATAAGATTAAGAGTCTCATTTTCGGTAACTGCACGAGTCATATGTATATAGCGAAAATGAACATATAAATGCAATACTATTATAGTAACATAACTTCTATAAAGAACTTTTATATTATACGGAAAATATCTGTTTATTAAAAATTCAACTGAAATTCAAATATGGCGAATATTAAAAAACAGCTTAATTTGAACTTATTACTCTAAATGTAGCCTTCACAAAATATTGCTAAAGCCTACGTATTAATATGATAGACTCGTTAACTTTATATCATCATCACTGTTTGTAATTTATAGGTACAAATAGGCTTGAAAATGTATGACAATCTTTATTAATCTACAAATTCTGTTATAGAGATTTTAGATAAAAGGAAGATAAAATTCAGCAAAGTTCATTTTTGCATTGAAAATGTTCAATTTTTCTGCAAAAAGTGCCCCTACCGTGGGGGATAGATATAACACAGCCATATAAATATATAAGTATTACACACAGACTATATAATTAAGAATTATAACGATAAAACGAACAAATTAATTACCTGGGTCAAGATTTCGCTTTCGATATAAAGGATATTCCCGAAGTCACTTGTCATGGTTACCATGTCCCCGATTTTCGCAGAGTTTTTCACAAGACATGCTTACTACGGTATTTTAGATCTACAATGCTCTGACCTACTGATGTAAGCTAAGATCGTAAGATATAGTAATGGTTAATTTGACTACTTTAACTTTTAAAATTTTGATTATTAAGTTGGGATTCCAACAAGTAACCCTCTGTTTGTCGGATAGTTGGGCCAGTAATCTGATCACGCAACCAGTATAGTAACTTTCTAGTACATGTACATTTATATGCAGGGCTAATATACATGCTCAGGTTTCAATTTAAACGTTATATTTTTCTTATCGAGATTTAAATTCTGAGAATTTAAGCTATAATTATATTTATATTATTGGATAATAAATTAATAACATATAACATAACATTACAGAGTCAGGAAGCAATTATATGCTTGTTTAAGACTCATCAGGCTCTCAACTAAAACCAATTAATATAAATCAAATCATACAGACTTCATGTCAACATGTGAAATTTATACATAGCTTATGTATAACACTGAACACGCAAGACACATATGCATAACACAATGCAGGCAGCCAGAGATCTAATAAATTAATTAAAGCAAGAATTAAGATCTTGAACGTTTCAAGGGAGGCCTATACTCATTTCGAATTAAAATCGAATCCCCAAGTATTCTAAAATGTCAAGTCTGTAATTTATAAGAATTTAACCAAACTTCACGTCCGTAATACTCATTTCAGACATTAGTTGAAAATAATTTATGATCGATTTTTAAGCGTTGTAAATTTTTCCTATTTTTTACTTGACAGCATTGTTTTTTTATTAATGTTTTTAATTTGCTGAACTCTTATACAAACAAAATTATTATCATACTTTCCATACTTTTCAATTTCTCTTTCGTTTCTCCATCGCTCTTTTAAAGTGTAGCTTAGGCCTAGTGACAACAACAACAACAATACGATTAGAGTGCTACTGTTGTCCATGACAACAATAGGATACTGTGGAACCCAAACTACAACCGATATGGAGAGTGAGGGGTCCAAAAACGATGCAAGCCATAATCCGGGTGGTCAGTCCAAGGAAGGGTACTATCGGAATGTATGTTTACGTGTTGGTCTCAGGTAATGGATATTTGGTGGATAGGAAAAGTCGAAGAGAAAAGCTTTCAACCGCCTATGAAACTCTTCGTGAAACAAGAAAGGCTGATCAGTGATAGATGACGGGGTGCGCCGAATGGAAGGAAGAGAATTCCCAATCTGTGGGGCAGCATGCTGGAAGGAGCGCCTAGAGAGCTTGCTATGTGAGGGAATGCTCGGTCTCTAGAATAACTAAGCTAGAAGACCTGGTAGACGACTGCCTGGAGGTAGGGTGGCCCACTTGTAGTAAGTGGGACATGTAACCATTGCCGGGTGTAGTGATGGACTTGTATGTTAGAGAAACTATCTTGTATAAAATGCGTTCTCTAACTTTGAGCCAGTGCACGGACTTGAGGATTGGAGTAACATGAGAGTATTTGGAGCTACGAAAGACACGTGCAAGAGAATTCTGAATAAACTGCAACCTATCAATATCGCAACTGGAAAGATTTAGAAATAGGGAGTTGCAGTAGTCCAGTTTGGATTGAACGAGAGTAGCAGCAATCGTAGTGGCAGTCTCAGGAGAAAGGCAAGGTCTTATTCAACGAAGATCGCGAATATGGAAAAAACATGCTTGTGATGTTTTGGTGATGTGTTCATGAAATGTATGGTGGTGGTCAAGGACAACACCAAGCTCTTTATAGAAGAAACTGGTGTAACTTTAGCATTAGAAGAGAGCCAGGCACACCTCGTTCAGTTTGAAAGTTGCTCAGGTTTTCCAAACAACACGAACTCAGTGTTAGATGGATTGAGTGCCAAAAACTTGGCAGACATCCAGGATGATATAAATTGAAAGGATTGCTGTAGGCAATCCCTCGCATCAGGATAGGAGTGGGGGTTAAGCATGTGTACAGCTGAGTGTCGTCAGCGAAAGTTGATGATCTAATGAATGAAAAGAGATCAAGGAGCTTAGTGGAGTGGTGGATAGGTTGAAGATGATAGGACCCAGAACGGGGCCCTGAAGCACACCGTACTTAAGGATGGAAGGAGGGGAGGCATACTCTTGCACTTTGACGCTGAGAGTACGATCGGTGAGGTATGAAGTAAACCAGTCAAGTGCATTGCCGTGGATACCAAACCAAGAGGAAATACGTTGTAGGAGGATTTGGTGATCAATGGTGTCGAAAGCAGCAGAGAGATCTAGGGTACATTGTCCAGTGACTCGTTGAGTGCAAATGTCGTTAGCAATAGCGTTACAAATGGAAAGAAGAACAGTTTCAGTAGAACGATGTTGGGTATACAAGCTGATTGGTGTTTATTGAAAAGGTCGTTGGACTTACATAGGTACAGAATCTTCGAAAGATTAGTCTCTCAGTGAGTTTTGAAATGAATGGTAAATTGGATATAGGCCTGTTGTTGGAGAGTGATTCCTTGTCCAGCGAGGGTTTATTTAGGAGTGGAGTGACAATGGCATTTTTGAATGACTGCCAAAATGTGCCAGAGGACACGGATAAGTTAACAATTGTGGAAATTGAAGGTGCAAGAACATGGATGCACTTCTTCAACAGAATAGTGGGAATAGGGTCAAGATCACAGTGCTTGGGAGGTGAGGTCAAGACTTGTTGCGTGATCTCCTCAATGGTGACAGGGGTAAAGCTATGGAGCTGCTCATCAGTTGGTTTGGTTGGTTGAGGATAGTGAGGCGTGGAGCTAGAGGTGAGCAGTGTTGTAAAAAGTACTCAGCAAAATACTTTAAGTAAAAGTAAAAGTAATGGTTGGTAAAAGTAAAAGTAAAAGCAAAAAGTACTTAATCAGAATTTTACTTAAGTAAAAAGTAAAAAGTATTAGAAAAAAGTAGTACTTTTGAGTAAAAAGTAAAAGTACTCGTATTTTTTAAAGAAAAAATATATAGGCCTACATTGATTGAATCGTTTTAAACGTTCTCAAATTTGGCCTACTTGATGTAATTCTAACTAAAAACGAAACTGAAAAATAAAGTCAACTGAAAATTTAAATTCAGGTCTAAAGTTTCTGAACTAAAACAATGTTCGATACACAGGCACATATGCTTCTCTAGAATTAAAAAATAAGCAATTCATAAATCAATAAAATAATCCCGTCGATCATTTCATTCATGTATCACAGCTCCAGCGTAATTTTATGGTTAAAATTGCACGAGTTGGTTCCAATCCAAAATGAAATTCCAAAAAGTGTCTCGCTTTATTTATAAAGAAATTTTTGTTAAAATTACATATAAATTTTGTACTTCCTCGTGATGTGAAGCAGACCAAAAGTGGACACTATATAATGAATATCTTATTAAAGAATCGAAGACTGCAAAAAACTCAAGGGTCGCCACCTGAAAGAAAAAATTGATGTCGTTGGGGTATGCAGGTTGGCAACAACCGATCTATAGGCCTACCATGAGAATAAATTTCGAAGCTTAATTATTGAAATGATGTAGTCCAATGTACGGTAAGCCTAGGCGGGTATCAAAACGTTTGATCTACGTCATATAGCTGTTATAAAAAGCAAACTAAAAGCAAGTGGCCCATGATATTTTGTTATGTATTACAAATTTGGCGATTGACATATCCATAGTTCTTCAAATGTAAGGCGACTTTTTTACTTCCACCGATGTAAAGTAAAAGTACAAAGTACTACAAAAACTACTTCATTACAAGTAAAAAAGTATCCAGGCAAATTGGGTACTTCGTTACAAGTAAAAGTATCGGTTGAGTACTTTTTACTTGTAACGAAGTATTTTTACTTCGTTACTATATAACGCTGGAGATGAGAGGTATCCAGAGGTGGCGATCAGGTGAAGTCCTGAAGTTTTAATTAAATGACTGATCCTGAGGTGAAATGAACTCTCATTGGTTCGATTCCCAGCCCCACTGATCTGAGAGTAAAATCTCAGAGGTTGCACGGGAAAATTAATAAATTGTCTAATGGTTTAAACACGTGGTATTAGAAAATGATTGATATCAATATAGTTTATCATTTCACCATAGTGCGAGTTTACTATACATATTTACTCTCTTCTAGCTCTCTCTCTCTCTCTCTCTTTTACTCTCTCTCTCTCTCTCTCTCTTTCACTCTCTCTCTCTCTCTCTCTCTCTCTCCCTTTCTCTGTACAATTGAAGGAAATATTCTGACATCACAGCTTCACAACAACATAAACAATGATATTCTTAATAATATCATTATATTATTATAGTATTTAATATCTATTTTAATGTTCCATAGCAAAAGTCCTGTCACGCAATTCTTATAATAGCGTGTATCATTCAGCACTCAAACATTGATAGATGATAGTGCCCCAAACTTTAAGCATACTGAGGTGCTTTAAGCTCCAATTCAATTCATTTTCTTATTTACATGTATTTCTTTAAAAGTTCGATTTTGCATAGCACAATGTAATGTAAATAATTGAATAGCACATAATTGAAAGTCAGGGTTAACCCAAGGCACTAGGCACTTATAGGGACCCATATAAAGTCACATATTCATACATACATATACATACATATATCATATAAATACACATACATACATATACACATAATATATACATGTACATATATATGCATACATATAATCAATCAATCAATGACTAAGAATTTAACGTCCTATATATAGGCCTATACGCACACACACACACACATACACAGTAAACTTATACGTACCAAACATAAATGTATATACAGAATTCATGTCAGTATCATCAACAGTGAAAGTCAAAGCATTGCTAATAAAACAGAAAAAATAAATACTGAATGTAGTAGCAATTCCATAAAAATATCCCACCAATAAAAGTTGATAAATCCTCATATACTAGACGGTTTTTAAATGAAGAAAACGATTTGGCCGAGACAGTTGATTCAGTCAATGCATTCCATACTTTAGTAGATCGATATAAAAACGAGTGTATTTTGACGAGTGTATTGTGCTTTAGGCAACTTAAATCAGCATAAGTGACCTCGAGTATTAGTAGTAAGTGGAATAAGAAGTTTCCCAATGTTAAGATTAACTATGTTATTCACAATTTTGTATAGCATAGCCAAGTCATTTATCAATCTACGTATCAAATTATCAATCATTTTTCGACTAATATTCCCAAAAACCATTAGGAATATCGATTATTTACTTGGGCTAATGTCAACCGTCTCTCCTTCAGAGGATTTGCTTTAAACGACATATCATGAGGCAGGGGCGTTATTCCCTGAGAAAATGATCCTGTTTAAAGGATATATCTTGAGCAGTGCCGTGGTTTGTCTAGCGTCATCTATCGACGACCATCCTGCTCTTTGATCCATGTTAGCATTAACAAGTGAAGCGATATAGACTGATCAACAAAAAATTAATCAAGTACACTCTGATATAACTCATCTTATAAAGTAAAAAAATTAAGCAAGCATTTTAGTGAAATGATCATCTATGTTGATATCTATCACTTTTAATATCACATGTTTAAACCGTTAGGCAATTTACATTATTTTCCGTATATCCAGTCCAGTGAAATCCGAGATTTTACTCTCAGATCGGTGCAGCTGGGTTCGAACTCAGGAGAATTCAATTCACCTCAGGATCTGTCATTGAAAACTTCTTGACGTTACCCCTACGCTATTAAAACATTCTTATGGCGCAAGTAAAGCAATACGAAAAATCTGTACCACCAAGGCTACCCGAATGCTATCAAAATAAGTTTTTCTTTGCTACTTTGTTTCAAAACAAGCAAATGATAGCGTTGCTTCATAATTAGTTTCTCGCATTTTCTAGCTTCTTGTCTAGATAACTGGTCACCAATTTTACATGAAGATTGTAAATTTAATTAGGTTCAATAATTTCGTTATCTTGTGAACTGAATGACATTTTTTTATTAACTTAAGCAAAATATTATAGGCATATTCAACTTACATTCTTGAATACAAGCACATTAATTGATATGAGTTAGAGTTAAACAACGTCCTAAACAGCTAGGCCTATATATTGCAATGAAAAACTCAAGACCAGTTATATAATGTGCAAAAATAGCGACAAAGCTCACAATTTTAAATTTAAACATGTTAAGAAAAACACTAATATCTGAACTTGCTCTCTTTTCCTAATTTGGTATTTTTTATTTCTAATATCCTTTCCTTCAGTATGCCTATTGGGACTATCGGAACAAGCGGAATCCATTATTTAAATGATGCAGCATGCAAAATAAGTTAATAAATGAGTACACAAAACTTAAACGAACATCCGCAAAAATTTCTGCAGAATAGACTTCTTAACTACAATATTTCCCCAGTTCTATTATCATATTTTTGGTTGTCTCGCTGTCATTACTAACGACGTAGATTTGACGCAGTGAAGGAGATTCGCCTGGATTCTCTTCAAAGAATTTCTCGAACATCTGCAGAGCGTCAACGAGAGCTTTGACGATCAGCCACATTGGAACTTTGTAGATACCTACAACATGCTTATATTGCTAAGTAAATATCATACAATCATGTTTTACCCTCTGAATGGCACAGAAATAGACAGCACAGTGGCCTAAAACTAAACAGGTATCAAATTTCAGTCAAAACTTCTTCGACAACATCTATATAGTGAGGAAAGAGACTTTCCTCACTAATTATATATTAGATATGTAGTGAGGAAAAAGACTTTCCTCACTACGTATCTATGTAGTGAGGAAACTCGAGTGAGGACTTTCCTTTTCTTTCTTTTGAACTGCATGCTTAGGCTAAATATTCACTCCCTAAGCTTGGTCTAAGTCACGGAACGACTTAGTCACGACTTGACACAGGATCCCCCTTTTCCCTTAGTGATTTACACATTTCGTGGGCCACAGCGACCGCTTACTTGACGGCCAGGTTGACTGAACACTACTAAGAGGCATATCCTCACGATCGTTCACGTGCCGCAGAACTGCATGCACCAGCATTCAGCTTTATATACCACTACTTTTATTTGTAATTATATTTTGCTGTAAAACATGACAGACGTATGTGATTCAAACGTCTTATATATTAGACGCCTGCATGACGTCTTTGAAATCGCATAGGGGTGAAGAACTGGAGG